>ONZH01021810.1:0-255171 GCA_900303285.1 Rhinella marina
ATATCATACGTCTACAATATACACCTTGTACTCATATCATACCTCTCAATATGTGCCTCGTACCTCCATATCATACCTCTACAATATATGCCTCGTACTCCATATATACTCTACTAATACACCTTGTACTCCATATCATACCACTACAATATGTGCCTCGTACCTCCATATCATACCTCTACAATATGTGCCTCGTACCTCCATATCATACCTCTACAATATGTGCCTCGTAACTCCATATCATACCTCTACAATATGTGCCTCGTACCTCCATATCATACCTCTACAATATACACCTTGTACCTCCATATCATACCTCTACAATATGTGCCTCGTACCTCCATATCATACCGCAACAATATATGCCTCGTACCTCCATATCATACCTCTACAATATGTGCCTCGTACCTCCATATAATACCGCAACAATATATGCCTCGTACCTCCATATCATACCTCTACAATATACGCCTCGTACCTCTATATCATACCTCTACAATATACGCCTCATACCTCCATATCATACCGCAACAATATACGCCTCATACCTCCATATCATACCTCTACAATATACGCCTCGTACCCCCATATCATACCTCTACAATATGTGCCTCGTACCTCCATATCATACCTCTACAATATGTGCCTTGTACCTCCATATCATACCTCTACAATATGTGCCTCGTACCGTTATATCATACCTCTACAATATGTGCCTCGTACCTCCATATCATACCTCTACAATATGTTCCTCGTACCTCCATATCATACCTCTACAATATATGCCTCGTACCTCTATATCATACCTCTACAATATACACTTTGTACCTCCATATCATACCCCTACAATATGTGCCTCGTACCTCCATATCATACCTCTACAATATGTGCCTTGTACCTCCATATCATACCTCTACAATATACACCTTGTATCTCCATATCATACCTCTACAATATGTGACTCGTACCTCCATATCATAACTCTACAATATACACCTTGTACCTCCATATCATACCTCTACAATATACACCTTGTACCTCCATATCATACCTCTACAATATGTGCCTCGTACCTCTATATCATACCTCTACAATATACACCTTGTACCTCCATATCATACCCCTACAATATGTGCCTCGTACCTCCATATCATACCTCTACAATATGTGCCTCGTACCTCCATATCATACCTCTACAATACACGCCTTGTACCTCCATATCATACCTCTACAATATACGCCTCGTACCTCCATATCATACCGCAACAATATGTGCCTCGTACCTCCATATCATACCTATACAATATACGCCTCGTACCTCCATATCATACCACAACAATATGTGCCTCATACCTCCATATCATACCTCTACAATATACGCCTCGTACCCCCATATCATACCTCTAAAATATGTGCCTCGTACCTTCATATCATACCTCTACAATATGTGCCTCGTACCTCCATATCATACCTCTACAATATACACCTTGTACCTCCATATAATACCTCTACAATATCCGCCTCGTACTCTATATCATACCTCTACAATACACGCCTTTGTACCTCCATATCATACCTCTACAATATGTGCCTCTACTCCATATTCATACCTCTACAATATGTGCCTCGTACCTCCATATCATACCTCTACAATATGTGCTCGTACCCCCATATCATTACCTCTACAAATGTGCCTCGTACCTCCATATTCATACTCCTTACCTTACAATATACGCCTCGTACCCCCATATCATACCTCTACAATGTGCCTCGTACCTCCATATCATACCTCTACAATATGTGCCTCGCACCTCCATATCATACCTCTACAATATGTGCCTCGTACCTCCCTATCATGCCTCTACAATATGTGCCTCGTATCTCCATATCATACCTCTACAATATATGCCTTGTACCTCCATATCATACCTCTACAATATACGCCTTGTACCTCCATATCATACCTCTACAATACACGACTTGTACCTCCATATCATACCGCAACAATATATGCCTCGTACCTCCATATCATACCAGTACAATATGTGCCTCGTACCTCCATATCATACCTCTACAATATGTGCCTTGTACCTCCATATCATACCTCTACAATATTGTGCCTCGTACCTCCATATCATACCTCTACAATATGTGCCTCGTACCTCTATATCATACCTCTACAATATGTGCTTCGTACCTCCATATCATACCTCTACAATATACACCTTGTAACCTCCATATCATACCTCTACAATATGTGCCTCGTACCTCTATATCATACCTCTACAATATGTGCCTCGTACCTCCATATCATACCTCTACAATATACGCCTCGTACCTCCATATCATACCGCAACAATATATGCCTCGTACCTCCATATCATACCCACTACAATATATGCCTCGTACCTCCATATCATACCTCTACAATACACGCCTTGTACCTCCATATCATACCGCAACAATATATGCTCGTACCTCCATATCATACCACTACAATATATGCCTCGTACCTCCATATCATACCACTACAATATATGGCCTCATACCTCCATATCATACCTCTACAATATACGCCTCGTACCTCCATATCATACCTCTACAATATACACCTTGTACCTCCATATCATACCTCTACAATATGTGCCTCGTACCTCCATATTGATGCCACTACAATATACGCCTCGTACCTCCTAATTATACCTCTACCAATATACGCTTGTACCTCCATATCATACCTCAACAATATGTGCCTCGTACCTCCATATCATACCTCTACAATATACGCCTCGTACCTCTATATCATACCTCTACAATACGCCTCGTACCTCCATATCATACCTCTTACAATATATGCCTTGTACCTCCATATCCATACCCCTACCAATATAGGCCTCGTACCTCCATATCATACAACTACAATATATGCCTCGTACCTCCATATCATACCACTACAATATTCGCCTCGTAAGTCCATATCATACCTCTACCATATGTGTCTCGTACCTCCATATCATACCGCAACAATATATGCCTCGTACCTCCATATCATACCACTACAATATATGCCTCGTACCTCCATATCATACCTCTACAATATGTGCCTCGTACCTCCATATCATACCTCTACAATATACGCCTCGTACCTCCATATCATACCTCTACAATATATGCCTCGTACCTCCATATCATACCACTACAATATGTGCCTCGTACCTCCATATCATACCTCTACAATATATGCCTCGTACCTCCATATCATACCTCTATAATATACGCCTCGTACCTCCATATCATACCACTACAATATGTGCCTCGTACCTCCATATCATACCTCTACAATATGTGCCTCGTACCCCCATATCATACCTCTATAATATACGCCTCGTACCTCCATATCATACCACTACAATATACGCTTCGTAAATCCATATCATACCTCTACCATATGTGCCTCGTACCTCCATATCATACCTCTACAATATACACCTTGTACCTCCATATCATACCTCTACAATATGTGCCTCGTACCTCCATATCATACCTCTACAATATACGCCTCGTACCTCCATATCATACCTCTACAATATACGCTTCGTAAATCCATATCATACCTCTACCATATGTGCCTCGTACCTCCATATCATACCTCTACAATATACGCCTCGTACCTCCATATCATACCTCTACAATATGTGCCTCGTACCTCCATATCATACCTCTACAATACACGCCTCGTTCGTACCTCCATATCATACCTCTACAATATACGCCTCGTACCTCTATATCATACCTCTACAATATACGCCTCATACCTCCCTATCATACCTCTACAATATATGCCTCATACCTCCATTGGCTATTGGCTGCCCCCTCCTTCCGTAGTCGCCGGATGTTTTCATCTGCACAATGGGGAGATGCTTCGGTGTTCGTGTTGGTATGAGAAGCAACGCGGGTCTCGGGGATTGAGGTAAGTACTATCTGTGTGAGGGGCCCGGGCATATGGGGGGCATTATAGAACTTGGATAACCCCTTTAATTCAAGAGATGCCCTGACATGGAGTTTGGACTAGTATTTCATGTGTTTTCTCTGCAATTTCACATGCTAGATCAATGGTAGAACACGTGTTATACAGTTTTGAGCTTTTTCACCCAAAACCCTAAAAAATATGTATTTCTGTTAAAGTGGGAAAAATGAAAGGCATGTCTGTGCAGGTTGCTGTTTTTTGAGGTGTTCAAGAGGTGCAGTTCTGCCAGGAGGCAAATTGACCTCAGCTCCTCAGTCCTCACTCCCAGGCTGACAGCTTTCCCTACCTGTCCCTATTGTACACACTCAGTTCTTCTTCCTCTTAGTAATTGTAGCCTTTCCCTCCCCTCTCCCTGGCAGTAGAATACAAGCTTTACTGATTTCTGACTCTCCCTGACTGATTTCTGATTCTCCCTGACTGATTTCTGATTCTCCCTGACTGATATCTGACTCTCCCTGACTGATTTCTGACTCTCCCTGACTGATTTCTGATTCTCCCTGACTGATATCTGATTCTCCCTGACTGATATCTGACTCTCCCTGACTGATTTCTGGTTCTCCCTGACTGATTTCTGATTCTCCCTGACTGATTTCTGATTCTCCCTGACTGATATCTGATTCTCCCTGACTGATTTCTGATTCTCCCTGACTGATATCTGACTCTCCCTGACTGATTTCTGGTTCTCCCTGACTGATTTCTGATTCTCCCTGACTGATTTCTGATTCTCCCTGACTGATATCTGATTCTCCCTGACTGATTTCTGATTCTCCCTGACTGATTTCTTATTCTCCCTGACTGATTTCTGATTCTCCCTGACTGATTTCTGATTCTCCCTGACTGATTTCTGATTCTCCCTGACCCTCTAAGATGGTTTTCTGACAGACACTGTAAGATCCATTCACCCTCATTCACAGCCCAGTATAGAATGATATTCTGCTGGTTCTGCTCGGGCACCGCCCTGCTGCAGCACTGATTGGCTCATCCAAACTGTCTGTCATCCTGGGAGCCAATCAGAGCAACCCCCCCCCCACTTCCTCTCAGGGACCCCTTTTTCTTCTTCCCTAGTGCTTTTCCCACCATTTTACTGCATTTGTCCAAAATAAACCTGAAAATGTTTGGGTTCATCTGCCAGCCAAAAAATTGCAACGTTCGTAATGAACCCGGTTCATAATGAATTGGTTCACCCATCTTTACCTCATACCTCTGCATCATACCTATATAATAAATGCCTCATACCTCCATATCATACCTGTACAAGACATGCCCCATACCTCCATATAATACTTATACTCCCATAGACCATACCTCCTAACTTTGTAAAGAGACAAAAATGGACATATTGTTGGCAAATTTTTTCAGCACTAGGCCACGCCCCTAACTCCACCCACTATAAGCTAATCACCCAGTCCCCTTACTGTACGGGCATAATAAACACAGTGATGTCACCGTACAGGGATAATAAACACAGTGATGTCACCGTATAGGGATAATAAACACAGTGATGTCACAGTACAGAGATAATAAACACAGCGATATCACCGTATAGGGATAATAAACACAGTGATGTCACAGTACAGGGATAATAAACACAGTGATGTCACAGTACAGAGATAATAAACACAGTGATGTCACCGTACAGGGATAATAAACACAGTGATGTCACAGTACAGGGATAATAAACACAATGATGTCACAGTACAGAGATAATAAACACAATGATGTCACAGTACAGGGATAATAAACACAGCGATATCACCGTACAGGGATAATAAACACAGTGATGTCACAGTACAGGGATAATAAACACAGTGATGTCACAGTACAGAGATAATAATCACAGTGATGTCACAGTACAGAGATAATAAACACCAGTGATGTCACCGTACAGGGATAATAAACACAGTGATTCACAGTACAGAGATAATAAACACAGTGATTGTCACAGTACAGAGATAATAAACACCAGTTGAAGTCAACCGTACAGGGATAATAAACACAGCGATGTCACCGTACAGGGATAATAAACACAGTGATGTCACAGTACAGGGATAATAAACACAGTGATGTCACAGTACAGAGATAATAAACATAGTGATGTCAACAGTACAGGGATAATAAACACAGTGATGTCACAGTACAGAGATAATAAACACAGTGATGTCACCATACAGGATAATAAACACAGCAATGTCACAGTACAGGGATAATAAACACAGTGATGTCACAGTACAGGGATAATAAACACAGTGATGTCACAGTACAGAGATAATAAAACACAGTGAAGTCACCATACAGGGATAATAAACACAGCGATGTCACCGTACAGGGATAATAAACACAGTGATGTCACAGTACAGGATAATAAACACAGTGATGTCACAGTACAGAGATAATAAACACAGTGGATGTCACAGTACAGGGATAATAACACAGTGATGTCACAGTACAGGGATAATAAACACAGTGATGTCACCATACAGGGATAATAAACACAGTGATGTCACAGTACAGGGATAATAACACAGCGATGTCACAGTACAGGGATAATAAACACAGTGATGTCACAGTACAGGGATAATAAACACAGTGATTGTCACAGTACAGGGATAATAAACACAGTGATGTCCACAGTACAGAGATAATAAACACAGTGATGTCACAGTACAGGGATAATAAACACAGCGATGTCACAGTACAGGGATAATAAACACAGTGATGTCACAGTACAGGGATAATAAACACAGTGATGTCACAGTACAGGGATAATAAACACAGTGATGTCACAGTAACAGGGATAATAAACACAGTGATGTCACAGTACAGGATAATAAACACAAGTGTTGTCACAGTAAAGGGATATTAAACACAGTGATGTCACAGTACAGGGATAATAAACACAGCGATGTCACAGTACAGGGATATTAAACACAGTGATGTCACAGTAAAGGGATATTAAACACAGTGATGTCACAGTACAGGGATAATAAACACAGCGATGTCACAGTACATGGATATTAAACACAGCGATGTCACAGTACAGGGATATTAAACACAGTGATGTCACAGTACAGGGATATTAAACACAGTGATGTCACAGTACAGGGATAATAAACACAGTGATGTCACAGTACAGGGATAATAAACACAGTGCAGTCCCCTCACAGAAAGTTAAAAAAATAAAATAAAAACCTTATACTTACCTATTTCCTAGCAGCAGAATTACCAGTAGGAGTTCTTCTTATCTTGTCTTGAAGGGGCCAGAGCCAATGCTGACTGACGGCCAGCCCCGCCCCCCTCCTAGACATGAGGCACAGATGAAGGTACGGAGAGAGCTGCAGGGGGGAACGGGGGGAGGATGGAAGAAGCAGGTAGCCGATTCCGGCTGTCTGCTTCTTCTTGCAACAGGCAACTGTTTCTGCATCCTATGGACGCAGAGGCAGCTGCCAGAGACCGGGACATAGCTCCCCCGTACCGGGACAGCCGGACAGCCACTGCAATCCGGGACTGTCCCGCTGGATCCGGGACGATTGGGAGGTATGCATAGAGGCGTCAGGGAGGGGGGGTGTGCACCCTCTATTCACTGCTGCGAGAGTGAGGACAGCCACCATGAACCACTACTACTCCTACACTGCCACTACCACTCCCATCCTCCTCTTCTCCCCTGTATCCTAAGAATAAAAGGAAACTAAGGGCCCGTTCACACGACCATGTGAACGGGTCCGCACCTATTCCGCAAATTTGCGGCCGTCTGAACGGGGCCTAATAGTGATCAGCCTGAGGAGCCAGTGATTGCAGGTCCATTAGGCTCTAGAGTCCCCTGCCTAGGGGCAGCCACTCTTCAGGGTCACCTTATCTGGAAGTTCATTCATCAAACACTCGGATGGAGCTCTAATGGTTCCTGTATAGTCGATAGAAATAAAGTTTATTTACATAAGGGGGGGGACTGTATTGATGGGCCGGCCCTAAGACACCAGACATTTGGGGCCACATTAGAGCTCTGGGCCCTGTGTGAAGCTTTGTCGAGCTCAGGGACCGGTTATCTTTCTATTGGACCAGAAACACAACTGAAGAACTGTCTGAGGGGAGCCCAACATATCAGGGAGCCCAAAGGTTTCCTAAAAGTGAACCCACCAGATGATGTCGCCTTCTGCTCCACTGGTGAAGGTTTTGGTACCCAATGGGCTGAGGGTCTGACACTGAGTGATGTCACTACTCCCAGGTGATGATGTCACCAGTACTATTTGCAGGATGCAGGGGGGTCAGTTCAGGATGTAGCCCCAGGATCAGCAGCTGCAGACAGTCATGATTCATCGATCATCGGTGAGACGGTCCTCCATGATGTCAGCGGGGGAGGGGGCTGTCAATACCTCTCTGACTGGCCCTCAACCAAAAATGTGAATTTCCCCAAATTCGATTTTCTAACATTTATTCAGGACGTGGAGTGGCAGCAAATGGTGGAAACTCTCCAGTCTCCACAAACTAACGAACATCTGTTAATGGCGCCGGAGAGGTCAAGGACTTGTGTGACGGGAAGTGGAAGCCAAAATGAGAAACTCATACTAATGAGACGGGAGCGTTTCTGGATGATTAACTGGAAAATAGGGGAGGGGGAGGGGCTTGTCTTAAAGGGCAACTCCACACAAAACATGTGTACATACTTTACTTTAGCAGGGGAGAGGGGGCTCCAGAGAAGAAGGTAAACTGACATCTACTACATTATCTGTACTCAGAGAGTTATCACTGTGTTATCTGTGGTGTTACATAGGACTGCAGGTGACATCTACTACATTATCTGTACTCAGAGAGTTATCACTGTGTTATCTGTGGTGTTACATAGGACTGCAGGTGACATCTACTACATTATCTGTACTCAGAGAGTTATCACTGTGTTATCTGTAGTGTTACATAGGACTGCAGGAGACATCTACTACATTATCTGTACTCGGAGAGTTATCACTGTGTTATCTGTAGTGTTACATAGGACTGCAGGAGACATCTACTACATTATCTGTACTCGGAGAGTTATCACTGTGTTATCTGTGGTGTTACATAGGACTGCAGGAGACATCTACTACATTATCTGTACTCGGAGAGTTATCACTGTGTTATCTGTGGTGTTACATAGGACTGCAGGTGACATCTACTACATAATCTGTACTCAGAGAGTTATCACTGTGTTATCTGTGGTGTTACATAGGACTGCAGGTGACATCTACTACATAATCTGTACTTGGAGAGTTATCACTGTGTTATCTGTGGTGTTACATAGGACTGCAGGTGACATCTACTACATTATCGGTACTCGGAGAGTTATAACTGTGTTATCTGTGGTGTTACATAGGACTGCAGGTGACATCTACTACATTATCTGTACTCAGAGAGTTATAACTGTGTTATCTGTGGTGTTACATAGGACTGCAGGTGACATCTACTACATTATCTGTACTCAGAGAGTTATCACTGTGTTATCTGTGGTGTTACATAGGACTGCAGGTGACATCTACTACATTATCTGTACTCAGAGACTTATCACTGTGTTATCTGTGATGTTACATAGGACTGCAGGTGACATCTGCTACATTATCTGTACTCAGAGAGTTATCACTGTGTTATCTGTGGTGTTACATAGGACTGCAGGTGACATCTACTACATAATCTGTACTTGGAGAGTTATCACTGTGTTATCTGTGGTGTTACATAGGACTGCAGGTGACATCTACTACATTATCTGTACTCGGAGAGTTATCACTGTGTTATCTGTGGTGTTACATAGGACTGCAGGTGACATCTACTACATTATCGGTACTCGGAGAGTTATAACTGTGTTATCTGTGGTGTTACATAGGACTGCAGGTGACATCTACTACATTATCTGTACTCAGAGAGTTATAACTGTGTTATCTGTGGTGTTACATAGGACTGCAGGTGACATCTACTACATTATCTGTACTCAGAGAGTTATCACTGTGCTATCTGTGGTGTTACATAGGACTGCAGGTGAAATCTGCTACATTATCTGTACTCAGAGAGTTATCACTGTGCTATCTGTGGTGTTACATAGGACTGCAGGTGACATCTGCTACATTATCTGTACTTGGAGAGATATCACTGTGTTATCTGTGGTGTTACATAGGACTGCAGGTGACATCTACTACATTATCTGTACTCGGAGAGTTATCACTGTGTTATCTGTGGTGTTACATAGGACTGCAGGTGACATCTACTACATTATCTGTACTCAGAGAGTTATCACTGTGTTATCTGTGGTGTTACATAGGACTGCAGGTGACATCTACTACATTATCTGTACTCAGAGAGTTATCAATGAGTTATCTGTGATGTTACATAGGACTGCAGGTGACATCTGCTACATTATCTGTACTCAGAGAGTTATCACTGTGTTATCTGTGGTGTTACATAGGACTGCAGGTGACATCTACTACATTATCTGTACTCAGAGAGCTATCACAGTTTTATCTGTGGTGTTACATAGGACTGCAGGTGACATCTACTACAATATCTGTACTCGGAGAGTTATCACTGTGTTATCTGTGGTGTTACATAGGACAGCAGGTGACATCTACTACATTATCTGTACTCAGAGAGTTATCACTGTGTTATCTGTGATGTTACATAGGACTGCAGGTGACATCTACTACATTATCTGTACTCGGAGAGTTATCACTGTGTTATCTGTGGTGTTACATAGGACTGCAGGTGACATCTACTACATTATCTGTACTCAGAGAGTTATCACTGTTTTATCTGTGGTGTTACAAAGGACTGCAGGTGACATCTACTACATTATCTGTACTTAGAGAGTTATCACTGTGTTATTTGTGGTGTTACATAGGACTGCAGGTGACATCTACTACATTATCTGTACTCAGAGAGTTATCACTGTGTTATCTGTGGTGTTACATATGACTGCAGGTGACATCTACTGCAATATCTGTACTCAGAGAGTTATCACTGTGTTATCTGTGGTGTTACATAGGACTGCAGGTTACATCTACTACAATATCTGTACTCAGAGAGTTATCACTGTGTTGTTACATAGGACTGCAGGTGACATCTACTACATTATCTGTACTCAGAGAGTTATCACTGTGTTATCTGTGGTGTTACATAGTACTGCAGGTGACATCTACTACATTATCAGTACTTAGAGAGTTATCACTGTGTTATTTGTGGTGTTACATAGGACTGCAGGTGACATCTACTACATTATCTGTACTCAGAGAGTTATCACTGTGTTATCTATGGTGTTACATAGGACTGCAGGTTACATCTACTACATTATCTGTACTCAGAGAGTTATCACTGTGTTATCTGTGGTGTTACATAGGACTGCAGGTGACATCTACTACATGATCTGTACTCAGAGAGTTATCACTGTGTTATCTGTGGTGTTACATAGGACTGCAGGTTACATCTACTATATTATCTGTACTCGGAGAGTTATCACTGAGTTATCTGTGGTGTTACATAGGACTGCAGGTGACATCTACTACATTATCTGTACTCAGAGAGTTATCACTGTGTTATCTGTGGTGTTACATAGGACTGCAGGTGACATCTACTACATTATCTGTACTCAGAGAGTTATCACTGTGTTATCTGTGGTGTTACATAGGACTGCAGGTGACATCTACTACATAATCTGTACTCAGAGAGTTATCACTGTGTTATCTGTGGTGTTACATAGGACTGCAGGTGACATCTACTACGTTATCTGTACTCAGAGAGTTATCACTGTTTTATCTGTGGTGTTACATAGGACTGCAGGTGACATCTACTACATTATCTGTACTCAGAGAGTTATCACTGTGTTATATGTGGTGTTACATAGGACTGCAGGTGACATCTACTACATTGTCTGTACTCAGAGAGTTATCACTGTGTTATCTGTGGTGTTACATAGGACTGCAGGTGACATCTACTACATTATCTGTACTCAGAGAGTTATCACTGTGTTATCTGTGGTGTTACATAGGACTGCAGGTGACATCTACTACATGATCTGTACTCAGAGAGTTATCACTGTGTTATCTGTGGTGTTACATAGGACTGCAGGTGACATCTACTACATTATCTGTACTCAGAGAGCTATCACAGTTTTATCTGTGGTGTTACATAGGACTGCAGGTGACATCTACTACAATATCTGTACTCGGAGAGTTATCACTGTGTTATCTGTGGTGTTACATAGGACAGCAGGTGACATCTACTACATTATCTGTACTCAGAGAGTTATCACTGTGTTATCTGTGATGTTACATAGGACTGCAGGTGACATCTACTACATTATCTGTACTCGGAGAGTTATCACTGTGTTATCTGTGGTGTTACATAGGACTGCAGGTGACATCTACTACATTATCTGTACTCAGAGAGTTATCACTGTTTTATCTGTGGTGTTACATAGGACTGCAGGTGACATCTACTACATTATCTGTACTTAGAGAGTTATCACTGTGTTATTTGTGGTGTTACATAGGACTGCAGGTGACATCTACTACATTATCTGTACTCAGAGAGTTATCACTGTGTTATCTGTGGTGTTACATATGACTGCAGGTGACATCTACTGCAATATCTGTACTCAGAGAGTTATCACTGTGTTATCTGTGGTGTTACATAGGACTGCAGGTTACATCTACTACAATATCTGTACTCAGAGAGTTATCACTGTGTTGTTACATAGGACTGCAGGTGACATCTACTACATTATCTGTACTCAGAGAGTTATCACTGTGTTATCTGTGGTGTTACATAGTACTGCAGGTGACATCTACTACATTATCAGTACTTAGAGAGTTATCACTGTGTTATTTGTGGTGTTACATAGGACTGCAGGTGACATCTACTACATTATCTGTACTCAGAGAGTTATCACTGTGTTATCTGTGGTCTTACATAGGACTGCAGGTGTCATCTACTACATTATCTGTACTCAGAGAGTTATCACTGTGTTATCTGTGGTGTTACATAGGACTGCAGGTGACATCTACTACATTATCTGTACTCAGAGAGTTATCACTGTGTTATCTGTGGTGTTACATAGGACTGCAGGTGACATCTACTACATTATCTGTACTCAGAGAGTTATCACTGTGTTATCTGTGGTGTTACATAGGACTGCAGGTGACATCTACTACATTATCTGTACTCAGAGAGTTATCACTGTGTTATCTGTGGTGTTACATAGGACTGCAGGTGACATCTACTACATTATCTGTACTCAGAGAGTTATCACTGTGTTATCTGTGGTGTTACATAGGACTGCAGGTGACATCTACTACATTATCTGTACTTAGAGAGTTATCACTGTGTTATTTGTGGTGTTACATAGGACTGCAGGTGACATCTACTACATTATCTGTACTCAGAGAGTTATCACTGTGTTATCTATGGTGTTACATAGGACTGCAGGTTACATCTACTACATTATCTGTACTCAGAGAGTTATCACTGTGTTATCTGTGGTGTTACATAGGACTGCAGGTGACATCTACTACATGATCTGTACTCAGAGAGTTATCACTGTGTTATCTGTGGTGTTACATAGGACTGCAGGTTACATCTACTATATTATCTGTACTCGGAGAGTTATCACTGAGTTATCTGTGGTGTTACATAGGACTGCAGGTGACATCTACTACATTATCTGTACTCAGAGAGTTATCACTGTGTTATCTGTGGTGTTACATAGGACTGCAGGTGACATCTACTACATTATCTGTACTCAGAGAGTTATCACTGTGTTATCTGTGGTGTTACATAGGACTGCAGGTGACATCTACTACATAATCTGTACTCAGAGAGTTATCACTGTGTTATCTGTGGTGTTACATAGGACTGCAGGTGACATCTACTACGTTATCTGTACTCAGAGAGTTATCACTGTTTTATCTGTGGTGTTACATAGGACTGCAGGTGACATCTACTACATTATCTGTACTCAGAGAGTTATCACTGTGTTATATGTGGTGTTACATAGGACTGCAGGTGACATCTACTACATTGTCTGTACTCAGAGAGTTATCACTGTGTTATCTGTGGTGTTACATAGGACTGCAGGTGACATCTACTACATTATCTGTACTCAGAGAGTTATCACTGTGTTATCTGTGGTGTTACAAAGGACTGCAGGTGACATCTACTACGTTATCTGTACTCAGAGAGTTATCACTGTGTTATCTGTGGTCTTACATAGGACTGCAGGTGTCATCTACTACATTATCTGTACTCAGAGAGTTATCACTGTGTTATCTGTGGTGTTACATAGGACTGCAGGTGACATCTACTACATTATCTGTACTCAGAGAGTTATCACTGTGTTATCTGTGGTGTTACATAGGACTGCAGGTGACATCTACTACATTATCTGTACTCAGAGAGTTATCACTGTTTTATCTGTGGTGTTACATAGGACTGCAGGTGACATCTACTACATTATCTGTACTTAGAGAGTTATCACTGTGTTATTTGTGGTGTTACATAGGACTGCAGGTGACATCTACTACATTATCTGTACTCAGAGAGTTATCACTGTGTTATCTGTGGTGTTACATAGGACTGCAGGTGACATCTATTACATTATCTGTACTCCGAGAGTTATCTCTGTTTTATCTGTGGTGTTGCATAGGACTGCAGGTGACATCTACTACATTATCTGTACTCAGAGAGTTATCACTGTGTTATATGTGATGTTACATAGGACTGCAGGTGAAATCTACTACAATATCTGTACTCAGAGACGTATCACTGTGTTATCTGTGGTGTTACATAGGACTGCAGGTGACATCTACTACATTATCTGTACTCAGAGAGTTATCACTGTGTTATCTGTGGTGTTACATAGGACTGCAGGTGACATCTACTACATTATCTGTACTCGGAGGGTTATCACTGTGTTATCTGTGGTCTTACATAGGACTGCAGCTTCATATGTCTCTATATATGGTCCTTGCACACGACAACGACAATTTCAGCTCTGCTGCATCCAGAAATCATCGATGTTTTGGTAATTCCTGTGACTTTTGCGTCTTTTTATATGATAACCAGGTTATTTTCTTTTACACATTAAGTTAATAAACGCTTTTCGGGAGGTTGAGACCCCAGTGAGGTATTTTTAGACATTTGGAAGAGAATCAGAATTTGCCTCTCGTTTTCTCTGTGTTCACCGGTTGCAGCAGATGAATGGGGCGTTTTCATCCCTGGGAACATCAGGGTTCCTGGGATTTACTTGTAAGGTGCTGTTTTTGTGTCTATTTAGGGTGTAATTACAATGTGTGATGTTCTAGGCTCCCTGCCACCGACCAGCCGCCTGGAGGAATGTCACACCTTGTCCCCGATCCTCCTTGCTGAATCCTCATCTCCAATTTTCTGGATATTTTTTTATATATTTTGACCATTTTTGTTGTGAATCCTGCCGGCGTCAGAAATGTGCAGTAATTTAATGGGCCCTGATTTATCAAGGTCCGGCGTGTGCTGCATCGGTCTTGGTAGGGCCTGCACTGCTGGACGTGTCATTTATGACCAGTCTTTGCATGAGATTGACTTCTACTCCAGCACAAAACGCACCAAATTATGTTAAATGGCACAAACTTGCCCCCTATTGTGTCCACATAGACCCTGTGGGTATGCACATCAGCAGCACTGATCGGTTACAATGTATCAGTCTGAATGTTTACATCACACAGGATTGTCAGCACTGGATACAATTGTAACATAAGGCCCCATGCACACATGGCTGTGGTTTTGGTCCATATCCAGTATTTTTGTGGCTCAGATGTCGACTCAATTTCAATGGGACTACAAAAGATGAGTAGAGCTCACCGTGTGCTGTCTAAATCCGCACGTCAGTTCCGCGGCCGCGCCAAAAAATAGAACATGCCCTATTTATGTCTGTTTTGCGGACAAGGATAGGACATTTCTGGAGGAGTGTGAATAAAATGACAGCATGCACTCGGCCAGGATCCATGTTTTTTGTGGATCACAAAATGGATGTGGTTGTGTGCATGAGCCCTAAAGCAGTTTCTATGTTTCTATTGAGATCTTGATTAGTGAACATCGAGGCCTCTTCCATCCATCCAATCACTTATTAATACGCAGATTCCATTTCATATTTCACTCTGTGTCACATGTAAACAGCAGCAGAGGACGCAGATTTTCAGTCACATGTTCTAGTCACATGACTCCACGTGGGCGCAGCGTGTCCGTGCCTGTGCAGAGTGAATTGTCATCCTCGACTTTAAATTATTATTTTCTTGGTGCCAAAAAAGGCCTCAGTGGATTCTCAATCAGCGTCTGGAGGGGCTGTAAGGTCTCACTTGGTTTTTTTTATTGGTGTTTTTTGTACTTTTGTGTTTTGGTGACATTTGTTGCAGGTTTTTTAGCAGTAAAAACCCAAACTCCAGATATTAACTGAAGGCCAAGAGGAAATAAACTCTAAAAAATGTCACATACCAAGAAAGAGGATTGAAGCTTTCTATGTGTGACTGTGATGACGATAAATGGAAGAGATTCCGATATCAGAGGAAAGAATGGGGAGAACTGTACAAGATGAGATACGGCCTCTAGACTGGATACAAGATGAGATACGGCCTCTAGACTGGATACAAGATGAGATACGGCCTCTAGACTGGATACAAGATGAGATATGGCCTCTAGACTGGATACAAGATGAGATACGGCCTCTAGACTGGATACAAGATGAGATACGGCCTCTAGCCTAGATACAAGATGAGATACAGCCTCTAGCCTAGATACAAGATGAGATACTGCCTCTAGACTGGATACAAGATGAAATACGGCCTCTAGCCTAGATACAAGATGAGATACAGCCTCTTACCTGGATATAAGATTAGATACAGCCTCTAGCCTAGATACAAGATGAGATACAGCCTCTAGCCTAGATACAAGATGAGATACAGCCTCTAGACTGGATACAGGATGAGATACGGCCTCTAGCCTAGATACAGGATGAGATACAGCCTCTTACCTGGATATAAGATTAGATACAGCCTCTAGCCTAGATACAAGATGAGATACAGCCTCTAGCCTAGATACAAGATGAGATACAGCCTCTAGCCTGGATACAAGATGAGATACAGCCTCTTGCCTGGATACAAGATGAGATACAGCCTCTAGTCTGAATACAAGATGAGATACAGCCTCTTGCCTGGATACAAGATGAGATACAGCCTATAGCCTAGATACAAGATGAGATACAGCCTCTAGCCTGAATACAAGATGAGATACAGCCTCTTGCCTGGATACAAGATGAGATACAGCCTATAGCCTAGATACAAGATGAGATACAGCCTCTAGACTGGATACAAGATGAGATACGGCCTCTAGCCTAGATACAAGATGAGATACGGCCTCTTACCTGGATATAAGATTAGATACAGCCTCTAGCCTAGATACAAGATGAGATACAGCCTCTAGCCTAGATACAAGATGAGATACAGCCTGTAGCCTGGATACAAGATGAGATACAGCCTCTTGCCTGGATACAAGATGAGATACAGCCTCTAGCCTAGATACAAGATGAGATACAGCCTCTAGCCTGGATACATGATGAGATACAGCCTCTAGCCTGGATACAAGATGAGATACAGCCTCTAGCCTGGATACAAGATGAGATACAGCCTCTAGCCTGGATACAAGATGAGATACAGTCTATAGCCTGGATACAAGATGAGATACATTCTATAGCCTGGATACAAGAGGAGGTACAGGTTCTAACCTGGATACAAGATGAGATACAGTCTATAGCCTGGATACAAGAGGAGGTACAGGTTCTAACCTGGATACAAGATGAGATACTGCCTCTAGCCCGGATACAGGATGAGATACGACCTCTAACCTGGATGCAAGATGAGATACGGCCTCTAGCCCGGATACAGGATGAGATACGACCTCTAGCCTGGATATAAGATGAGATACGGCCTCTAGCCTGGATACAAGATGAGATACGGCCTCTAGCCGGGATACAAGATGAGATACGGCCTCTAGCCTGGATACAAGATGAGATACAGCCAGGATGGAGACATACAGGTTCCTGGTATCCTGCAGCACATTTGCCCACAGATGTCACAGCTGGTCCTGTAGATCCTACACACTCGTAGTTTGGTGAAGTTGGCATCACATCTGGTCTGATAAATACTGGATCGGTGATAAATCTGGTGACCGGCAGCCATGGAAGTGCTGTAATCTGGAGGAGACATTCTTGGGAAACCCTTCTGTGTGCGGGAGAGCATTGTCTGCTGATAATTGGAAGCGCTGCCATGAGAGGAACACGCGTGGTGGCAGAACGTCCTGCAGATATCACTGAGCTGTCAGTGTCCTCCTGTCACTACTAGGGATGACCGACTGTCGTATGTGATGGCTTCCCCGATCATCACCAGCAGTTGGGGCCGTGTGTTACTCCACAGACCATTGACTGATCCAGAACAGAACCTGGATTCATTGCTAAAGGCGATACGGTTCCAGTCCGCAGCAGTACAGCTTCCTTGTTAAGACCATTGCAGACAAAGGCGATGGGGGCTGGGTGTCAATGGCAAGGCAAGTAACAGGCGGCCCAACAACAAATTTTCTTCTGCTAAGCTCCTGGAAATGGAAATACAATGCATTTGGGTTTGTGGTGTTTTTGTGGAATTTTTTAGGTTCACTGGAAGTGCAGCGTGCTCTGGGTGTGGTGCCCTCATGATTGGCTGGGGTCACAGTGATACTTCTCTTATACATCTCTTTTGGTCCACACCTGTCCATGGTTTGTGTCTGATACTGTAGCTTAGCTCCACTGAAGTGAATGGGGCTGAGCTGCAATACCACACATAACCTGTAGACAAGGGTGGCACTGTTTTTGGAAGAAAGCAGCCAGGTTTTTCTTTTCTTCTGAAGCAATGCTGCACCTGAGGTTCCAGTATGTGACCTTCTAGTGTTAGCGCCCTGGATGACCACCTACCCACCCACAGTTGTCCTCGCTTGTAGAGCGGAGCCGTCATTAACATTCCCTTCCCGGCTTATGACAGCAGAACCATGATCAGGCCTAATGTCAGTCGCTGCTAATTCAATCAGCTTATTGAGCTGATGTGTCCCTTTATTCCAATTATTGTCAGATCGGGGGTTTCATTCCATCATGGAGAATAAACATCGTTTATCATACTTGTATAGATTAGCTCCTGACAGGCCGCCGCCTGCTTTGCATAAATGTGTATTAATGCCAGGCAGCAGCGCAGACAGCAGCGCGCCTCGTGTGTGATTAAACCGTGTCACCGCCGCTTTAAGGACTGTCTTATCATGGCTGATAATCAGCGAGCGGAACCAAAAAAAAGAAGGGAAGGCAATTTATTGTGTGGATGGTGGGTTTCCTGAGGAGCAGGCCCAGTGGAGTGGAAAAACGGCGATCGGACCCCGCAAAGTCGCACAATATGAAGTGGGGAGGAGGGTTAACCCTTCACTGCCAGGCTGCCTATCAGTCTTCACAGTTCCAATAACTCACATTGATCCTTTGTTCTGAGATCAACAAACTTTTTGAAATTCATTTTGAGTCCTATTTGTCAAACAGTAGATGTGTGTAGTCGTAGTGGCAACGACGTAGAGGTAATAGTAGCGGCAGAAGATGATTAGCAGCAGGTAGTAACAGCCATATGGTACAGATGATAGGCAGGCAGACAGCGGTAGAGGCATGATGGCTGCAGCAGCTATATGGTACAGAACAATGGTAGGCAGACAGGGGTAGTGGTGTGATGGCTGCAGCAGCTATATGGTACAGAACAATGGTAGGCAGACAGGGGTAGTGGTGTGATGGCTGCAGCAGCTATATGGTACAGAACAATGGTAGGCAGACAGGGGTAGTGGCATGATGGCTGCAGCCGCTATATGGTACAGAACAATGGTAGGCAGACAGGGGTAGAGGCATGATGGCTGCAGCAGCTATATGGTACAGAACAATGGTAGGCAGACAGGGTAGTGGTGTGATGGCTGCAGCAGCTATATGGTACAGAACAATGGTAGGCAGACAGGGGTAGTGGTATGATGGCTGCAGCAGCTATATGGTACAGAACAATGGTAGGCAGACAGGGGTAGTGGTATGATGTCTGCAGCCGCTATATGGTACAGAACAATGGTAGGCAGACAGGGGTAGAGGCATGATGGCTGCAGCAGCTATATGGTACAGAACAATGGTAGGCAGACAGGGGTAGTGGTATGATGTCTGCAGCCGCTATATGGTACAGAACAATGGTAGGCAGACAGGGGTAGAGACATGATGGCTGCAGCATCTATACGGTACAGAACAATGGTAGGCAGAGAGGGGTAGTGGTATGATGGCTGCAGCAGCTATATGGTACAGAACAATGGTAGGCAGAGAGGGGTAGTGGTATGATGGCTGCAGCAGCTATATGGTACAGAACAATGGTAGGCAGACAGGGGTAGTGGTATGATGGCTGCAGCAGCTATATGGTACAGAACAATGGTAGGCAGACAGGGGTAGTGGCATGATGGCTGCAGCAGCTATATGGTACAGAACAATGGTAGGCAGACAGGGGTAGTGGTATGATGTCTGCAGCCGCTATATGGTACAGAACAATGGTAGGCAAACAGGGTAGAGGCATGATGCTGCAGCAGCTATATGGTACAGAACAATGGTAGGCAGACAGGGGTAGTGGTATGATGGCTGCAGCAGCTATATGGTACAGAACAATGGTAGGCAGACAGGGGTAGAGGCATGATGGCTGCAGCATCTATATGGTACAGAATGATGGTAGACAGGCAGATAGCGGTAGTGGCATGATGGCTGCAGCAGCTATATGGTACAGAACAATGGTAGGCAGACAGGGGTAGTGGTATGATGGCTGCAGCAGCTATACGGTACAGAACAATGGTAGGCAGACAGGGGTAGTGGTATGATGGCTGCAGCAGCTATATGGTACAGAACAATGGTAGGCAGACAGGGGTAGTGGTATGATGGCTGCAGCAGCTATATGGTACAGAACAATGGTAGGCAGACAGGGGTAGTGGTATGATGGCTGCAGCAGCTATATGGTACAGAACAATGGTAGGCAGACAGGGGTAGTGGTATGATGGCTGCAGCAGCTATATGGTACAGAATGATGGTAGACAGGCAGATAGCGGTAGTGGCATGATGGCAGCAGCAGTTCCTCTGTTCCAGTCTGGCTGCTCCTGCTTCCATGGAGAAGGAGGACAGACTTGTTCTGATTCCTCATGTAATGCAATAGAGCTCTGGTATTTATGTTTGTGTTGGAAATCGTGTGAATACCGCGTATTTTAATCCTGCAGATCTTGTGTGCCGGCTTCGTGGAGAAAAAACGCCATAAGGGAGTTACACACAGGCCTAGGTCTTTGACGTTTTGAGCCTGCGCCCACAGTTTCAGCAGCATCACCAGTTGCTGAACTGACCACAATACAACCAGATCTGGCAATGTCTGGTCTTTTAGTCACATGTTGCCTCCGTTCTTTATTGCTAACATGGCCACCACCCTTCTCCTCTTCGTCAGCACCCCAACCCAGCGCCTGTCCAACACAATCATCGTCATAGTCTTCACCTCCCTGACACTTTTATCAGACTGTGATATCTTATAGTGGGCTCCTTGGCCGAAGTCCTGATTTCCTGCTCTGTATTTGCCTTGAGTGTCACTGACACAACCACTGTCCCACAAGTGCCATCAGCACTACCACCAACTCCGCTATGCATGGGTTCCCCTGCCTCCCCCTGAACCTTCTCCACATGGCAGTCCAAATGCTGATGCTTCTCTCACAGGTCATCGACAGGACATAAGTCTTCAGCCCCTTTACTCAGGACATAAGTCTTCAGCCCCTTTACTCAGGACTTAGTTGAAGCCCCTTTACTCGGGACATAAGTCTTCAGCCCCTTTACTCAGGACATAAGTCTTCAGCCCCTTTACTCAGAACATAAGTCTTCAGCCCCTTTACTCGGGACATAAGTCTTCATCCCCTTTACTCGGGACAGAAGTCTTCAGCCCCTTTACTCGGGACATAAGTCTTCAGACCCTTTACTCAGAACATAAGTCTTCAGACCCTTTACTCGGGACAGAAGTCTTCAGCCCCTTTACTCGGGACATAAGTCTTCAGACCCTTTACTCAGGACATAAGTCTTCAGACCCTTTACTCAGGACATAAGTCTTCAGACCCTTTACTCAGGACATAAGTCTTCAGCCCCTTTACTCAGAACATAAGTCTTCAGCCCCTTTACTCGGGACAGAAATCTTCAGCCCCTTTACTCGGGACAGAAGTCTTCAACCCCTTTACTCGGGACATAAGTCTTCAGACCCTTTACTCAGGACATAAGTCTTCAGCCCCTTTACTCAGAACATAAGTCTTCAGCCCCTTTACTCGGGACAGAAGTCTTCAGCCCCTTTACTCGGGACAGAAGTCTTCAGCCCCTTTACTCAGGACTTCGTTGAAGCCCCTTTGGCAGTAATTGCAGCCTCCAGTCTTCTTGGAGATGATGCCACAACGTTTACACCTGGATTTGGGGATTTTCAGCCAGTCTTCTCTGCAGATCCTCTCCAGCTCTGTCAGGTTGGATGGGGGCAGTCGGTGGACAGCCATTTTCAGGTTTCTCATCCTCCCTGACCAGTCTCCGCTTCCCCCCAGCATGATGCTGCCACCACGTTTCATTGTATGGATGCAGAGGCGTAGCTAGAGGTTCAGCACAGGGGGGGCGAAACATACTTGAGTGGGCCCCCCACTTATTGGCTTCCCAAACGCACGTTTCCAACTTCACAGGGACATACTACTAGTTGTGGTTATAATATTGTATTAGAAAGATGACTGTATAAACTGCTAGATCATCTATGCTGTTAAGTACAGTACAATAGACTTTCTACCTACCCTACTTTAAATACTCTACCATATAATGCAGTAAAATATAGGAGTGATAGGATTAAAAAACAACGGGACTCCTATGTTAAAGGAAACCTGTCCCCAGTTTTTACATCACTAAACTAACAGTCCCCTGCCCCCATCAGACCTCAGATCAGCGTATTGTACCCCATCAGACCTCAGATCAGCAGAATGTGCCCCCATTAGTCCTCACATCAGCCTACTGTGCCCCCATCAGACCTCAGATCAGCGTATTGTGCCCCCATCAGACCTCAGATCAACAGAATGTGCCCCCATCAGACCTCAGATCAGCCTACTGTGCCCCCATCAGACCTCAGATCAGCGTATTGTGCCCCATTAGACCTCAGATCAGCATATTGTGCCCCCATCAGACCTCAGATCAGCAGAATGTGCCCCCATCAGACCTCAGATCAGCGTATTGTGCCCCATTAGACCTCAGATCAGCATATTGTGCCCCCATCAGACCTCAGATCAGCGTATTGTGCCCCCATCAGACCTCAGATCAGCTTAATGTGCCCCCATCAGACCTCAGATCAGCGTATTGTGCCCCCATCAGACCTCAGATCAGCGTATTGTGCCCCATCAGACCTCAGATCAGCGTACTGTGCCCCATCAGACCTCAGATCAGCATATTGTGCCCCCATCAGACCTCAGATCAGCCTACTGTGCCCCCATCAGACCTCCACATCAGCCTACTGTGCCCCCATCAGACCTCGGATCAGCCTACTGTGCCCCCATCAGACCTCAGATCAGCGTATTGTGCCCCATCAGACCTCAGATCAGCGTATTGTGCCCCCATCAGACCTCAGATCAGCCTACTGTGCCCCCATCAGACCTCACATCAGCCTACTGTGCCCCCATCAGACCTCAGACCAGCTTATTGTGCCCCATCAGACCTCAGACCAGCGTATTGTGCCCCCATCAGACCTCGGATCAGCCTACTGTGCCCCCATCAGACCTCACATCAGCCTACTGTGCCCCCATCAGACCTCACATCAGCCTACTGTGCCCCCATCAGACCTCACATCAGCGTATTGTGCCCCCATCAGACCTCACATCAGCGTTTTGTGCCCCCATCAGACCTCAGATCAGCGTACTGTGTCCCCATCAGACCTCAGATCAGCGTACTGTGTCCCCATCAGACCTCAGATCAGCGTACTGTGTCCCATCAGACCTCAGATCAGCGTATTGAGCCCCCATCAGACTTCAGATCAGCGTATTGTGCCCCCATCAGACCTCACATCAGCCTACTGTGCCCCCATCAGACCTCAGATCAGCGTATTGTGCCCCCATCAGACCTCATATCAGCGTATTGTGCCCCCATCAGACCTCAGATCAGCCCACCCAGCCACATAGGATTAAAATAAAAAACCTTACTTACCTGTTCTGCGCTGCGGCTGCCCTCCGGTCCACGTTCCGCTCTCTTCCCTGGCCCGCGCACACTATGACCTGACGCTGCATGCAGCGTCAGGTCATAGTGCGCGCGCCAGGGAAGAGAGCAGAGCGCGGACCAGAGGGCAGCCGCAGCGCAGGACAGGTAAGTAAGGTTTTTTATTTTGGAAGCGCTCACTTGTATTCGTCTGATAGTAGGCAAGGTCATCCTTGCTGGGCCCCCCTGAGTCACTGGGCCCGGAGCCGTCGCCCCCCCTGCCCCCCGGTAGCTACGCCACTGTATGGATGGTATTGGATAGGTGATGAGCGGTGCCTGGTTTCCTCCAGACATGACACTTAGAAATGAGGCCATAAAGGTCCATCTAAGTTCCTTCAGAGCAGGAGTTCTTGTTTCTCACAGTCAGAGAATTAGGTGAACATTGAGTTCTCAGTCACCTCTCTTACCAAGGCCCTTCTCCCCAATTACCTAGTTTATTGAGGCGGCAGCTCTAGGAAGAGTCCTGGTGGTTCCAAACTTCTTCCATGTAAGAATTATAGAGTTCACTGTGCTCTTTTCAGTGCAGCAGAAATGTCTCTGTCCCCTTCTCCAGATCTGAGCCTCCACACAATCCTGTCTCTGAGCTCTACAGGCAGTTCTTTCCTTCTCATGACTTGGTTTTTGCTCTGATACATTGTCAGCTGTGAGATCTTATACAGACAGGGCTGTGTCCTTCCAAATCATCTCCAGTCAGCTGAATTTACCAGAGGGGATCAAGGTGTAGAACATCTCAGAGAAGATCCAGAGAAATGGGAGGAACCAGAGCGAAATGTCAGGACTCACAGCACAGGGGCTGAAGACTTATGTCCATGTGCAAGGGTGTGAACATTTACGTCCACGTGAAAGGTTCTGAATACTTATTTCCATGCAAAATGTTAGTTTTTCCTTTGTGAATTTGCTAAAATTTATATAATTCTGTTCTCACCTTCTGATTATGGGGTATTGAGAGCAGAATGATGAGGAGCGAGATAACAAAATGTGAGAAAAGTGAAAAGGTGTGAAGAATTTCCAAATGCATTATATATATCTGTAGGTACTCTGGTGATCCTATGGTACATACAGTGTACCGCTGACCTAGTCACATACACAGTACCTATGTTTCTGGTGTACACCGTGTAATATATATGTCTGCCCAGTTCTATAAGATGCTGATCCAGGTGTTCATATGGCTATACTGTATACAGGGCTGTGTGGGGTAATCTTCTAGTGATCTATGGGTATGTCTTCAGCAGGACCTGGCCTTTGGTGACCTTGTAGTACAGTCGGCGGCATTCTCTGCTGAGCCGGTGGTATCTACAGCACAACATACGATTTAGCTGCTGATTATTGTAACTAATTGTGATTTTTTCATTGATCTAAACCTGTTGTTTCCACCTAAAACCTATAAAGAAGGACATCTGTAAGACTGAAGATCCTGTGCATTCCTGGAACTCTCATGTAGCAGTTTTCTCTCAATGTAACATTTCCGATCTACGATTGGTACTTTGTCCTGTTGATGTCCTAATAATGACTGCGGTATTATCACCTCCCCTCATGAAGAACAATCGAGAAATGGTTAAATCCACGTTCTTTTTGTCAATGATGAATGGAGGTTTGTATTCTGATGGTCAGACCTGATCCAGGCATCGATCCCGCTGGTTAATAAATCGACGTCTTTTATTATCATTATCACTAATAATACTTTATTGCATTACTTTGACTTAATCGGCTGGAAATGACACTGAGGTGGTGAAAACAGATTGTAGATGTTGAGAAACAGATGTGATTGAAACGTTAATAAGAACATGAATATGTATGTGAAAGAAATGAGCGCTGATTACCAGATTTACCTGCAAAGTACAAACCCTCATGAATAATCAGATAATGGGATGAAGAATAACAATGAGCAGGAGATTAGTGATGTGAGACAAATCTAGTAACTAAAGGAAATGAGTGGTAAGTGTTCCTACCCATAAGCCCGAGGATAACATTCAGGACCACCATGGAGTTACCTTTACCTATAAAATACTGCTCCTATGTACAAGAATATAACTACTATAATACTGCCTCCTATGTACAAGAATATAACTACTATAATACTGCTCCTATGTACAAGAATATAACTACTATAATACTGCCTCCTATGTACAAGAATATAACTACTATAATACTGCTCCTATGTAGAAGAATATAACTACTATAATACTGCTCCTATGTACAAGAATATAACTACTATAATACTGCCTCCTATGTACAAGAATATAACTACTATAATACTGCTCCTATGTAGAAGAATATTAAACTACTATATACTGCTCCTATGTAGAAGAATATAACTACTATAAATACTGCGTCCTATGTACAAGCAAGTATAACTACTATAATACTGGCCTCCTATGTACAAGAATATTAACTACTATAATACTACTCCTATGTTTACAAGAATATAACTACTATTAATACTGCTTCCTATGGTAGAAGAATATAACTACTTATAATAACTGCTCCTTGCTAACAAGAATATAACTACTATAATACTACTCCTTATGTAGAAGGATATAACTACTATAATACTGGCCCTATGCCTATAATACTGCTCCTATGTACAAGAATATAACTACTATAATACTGCTCCTATGTACAAGAATATAAACTACTATAATACTGCCTCCTATGTACAAGAATATAACTACTATAATACTGCTCCTATGTACAAGAATATAACTACTATAATACTGCTCCTATGTACAAGAATATAACTACTATAATACTGCTCCTATGTACAAGAATATAACTACTATAATACTGCTCCTATGTACAAGAATATATAAACTACTATAATACTGCTCCTATGTACAAGAATTATAACTACTATAATACTGCTCCTATGTACAAGAATATAACTACTATAAATACTGCTCCTATGTACAAGAATATAACTACTATAATACTGCTCCTATGTACAAGAATATAACTACTATAATACTGCCTCCTATGTACAAGAATATAACTACTATAATACTGCTCCTATGTATGTACAAGAATATAACTACTATAATACTGCTCCTATGTACAAGAATATAACTACTATAATACTGCTCCTATGTACAAGAATATAACTACTATATACTGCTCCTATGTACAAGAATATAACTACTATAATACTGCTCCTATGTACAAGAATTATAACTACTATAATACTGCTCCTATGTACAAGAATATAACTACTATAATACTGCTCCTATGTACAAGAATATAACTACTATATTACTGCTCCTATGTACAAGAATATAACTACTATAATACTGCTCCTATGTAGAAGATATAACTACTATAATACTGCCTCCTTGTACAAGAATATAACTACTATAATACTGCTCCTATGTACAAGAATATAACTACTATAATACTGCTCCTATGTACAAGAATATAACTACTATAATACTGCTCCTATGTACAAGAATATAACTACTATAATACTGCCTCCTATGTACAAGAGTATATAACTACTATAATACTGCTTCTATGTAAAGAATATAACTACGATAATTACTGCTCCTATGTACAAGAATATAACTACTACAATACTGCTCCTATGTACTAAATACTGCCTCTATGTAAAGAATATAACTACTATAATACTGCTCCTATGTACAAGAATATAACTACTATCAATACTGCCTCCTATGTACAAGAATATAACACTATAATACTGCTCCTATGTACAAGAATATAACTACTATAATACTGCCCTCCTATGTACAAGAATATACCACTATATACTGCTCCTATGTACAAGAATATAACACTATATACTGCTCCTATGTACAAGAATTATAACTACTATAATACTGCTCCTATGTACAAGAATATAACACTATAATACTGCTCCTATGCTACAAGAATATAACTACTATAATACTGCTCCTATGTACAAGAATATAACTACTATAATACTGCTCCTATGTACAAGAATATAACTACTATAATACTGCTCCTATGTACAAGAATATAACTACTATAATACTGCTCCTATGTACAAGAATATAACTACTATAATACTGCTCCTAGTGTACAAGAATATAACTACTATAATACTGCTCCTATGTACAAGAATATAACTACTATAATTACTGCCTCCTATGTACAAGAATATAACTACTATAATACTGCTCCTATGTACAAGAATATAACTACTATAATACTGCTCCTATGTACAAGAATATAACTACTATAATACTGCTCCTATGTACAAGAATATAACTACTATAATACTGCCTCCTATGTACAAGAATATAACTACTATAATACTGCTCCTATGTACAAGAATATAACTACTATAATACTGCCTCCTATGTACAAGAATATAATACTACTATAATACTGCTCCTATGTACAAGAATATAAACTACTATAATACTGCTCCTATGTACAAGAATATAACTACTATAATACTGCTCCTATGTACAAGAATATAACTACTATAATACTGCTCCTATGTACAAGAATATAAACTACTATAATACTGCTCCTATGTACAAGAAATATAACTACTATAATACTGCTCCTATGTACAAGAATATAAACTACTA
Source organism: Rhinella marina (assembly GCA_900303285.1). Taxonomy (NCBI): domain Eukaryota; kingdom Metazoa; phylum Chordata; class Amphibia; order Anura; family Bufonidae; genus Rhinella; species Rhinella marina. Next base: position 28,928 of record ONZH01021810.1, read on the forward strand.
TAATACTGCTCCTATGTACAAGAATATAACTACTATAATACTGCCTCTATGTACAAGAATATAACTACTATAATACTGCTTCCTATGTAGAAGAATATAACTACTATAATACTGCCTCCTGTGTACAAGAATATAACTACGATAATACTGTCCTATGTACAAGAATATAACTACTATAATACTGGCTCCTATGGTACAAGAATATAACTACTATAATACTGCTCCTATGTACAAGAATATAACTACTATAATACTGCTCCTATGTACAAGAATATAACTACTATAATACTGCCTTCTATGTAAAGAATATAACTACGATAATACTGCTCCTATGTACAAGAATATAACTACTACAATTACTGCTCCTATGTACAAGAATATAACCACTATAATACTGCTCCTATGTACAAGAATATAACTACTATAATACTGCTCCTATGTACAAGAATATAACCACTATAATACTGCCTCCTATGTACAAGAATATAAACTACTATAATACTGCTCTATGTACAAGAATATAACTACTAAATACGCTCCTATGTACAAGAATATAACTACTATAATACTGCTCCTATGTACAAGAATATAACTACTATAATACTGCTCCTATGTACAAGAATATAACTACTATAATACTGGCTCTATGTACAAGAATATAACTACTATAATACTGCTCCTATGTACAAGAATATAACTACTATAATACTGCTCTATGTACAGAATTAACTCATAATACTGCCCTATGTCAAGAATATAACTACTATAATACTGAACTCTATAGTGTACAAGAATATAACTACTATAATACTGCTACCTATGTACAAGAATATAACTACTATAATACTGCTCCTATGTACAAGAATATAACTACTATAATACTGCTCCTATGTACAAGAATATAAACTACTATAATACTGCTCCTATGTACAAGAATATAACTACTATAATACTGCTCCTCATGTACAAGAATATAACTCTATAATACTGCTCCTATGTACAGAATTTAACTACTATAATTACTGCTCCTTGTACAAGAATATAAACTACTATAATTACTGCTCCTATTGTACAAGAATATAACTACTATAATACTGCTTCCTATGTACAAGAATATAACTACTATAATACTGCTCCTATGTACAAGAATATAACTACTATAATACTGCCTCCTATGTACAAGAATATAACTACTATAATACTGCTCCTATGTACAAGAATATAACTACTATAATACTGCTCCTATGTACAAGAAATATAACTACTATAATACTGCTCCTATGTACAAGAATATAAACTACTATAATACTGCTCCTATGTACAAGAAATATAACTACTATAATACTGCCTCCTATGTACAAGAATATAACTACTATAATACTGCTCCTATGTACAAGAATATAACTACTATAATACTGCCTCCTATGTACAAGAATATAACTACTATAATACTGCTCCTATGTACAAGAATATAACTACTATAATACTGCTCCTATGTACAAGAATATAACTACTATAATACTGCTCCTATGTACAAGAATATAACTACTATAATACTGCCTCCTATGTACAAGAATATAACTACTATAATACTGCCTCCTATGTACAAGAATATAACTACTATAATAATGCTCCTATGTACAAGAATATACACTGCTATAATACTGCCTTCCTATATACAAGAATATAACTACTATAATACTACCTCCTATGTTACAAGAATATTAATACTATAATACTGCTCCTTATGACAAGGAATATAACTACTATAATACTGCCTCCTATGTACAAGAATTATTAACTACTATAATACTGCTTCCTATGTACAAGAATATAACTAACTATAATACTGCTCCTAATGTACAAGGAATATAACTGGCTAAATTACTGCTCCTATGGTACAAGAATATAACTACTATAATTACTGCTCCTATGTACAAGAATATAACTACTATAATACTGCCCCTATGTACAAGAATATAATTACTATAATACTGCTACTATATGCAATACTATAACTGCTATATGGCTGCTCCTGTGACTATGTCCCCACACTTTCATTCTTTTGTCCTTCGATGCACTAATGAGATGGTTTGGACCGGCGTCTAATGCTTGGGTTTCTGACGCTCCATATTTCATAGTGCCATGGGTTCTGGCAGTATAAAGTTATAAGCAGGACAGAACCAGAACGGACAAAAATGTAAAAAGTTTGAGTTTAATATACAAAACGTGTATTTACAAGGCAATTTAAAATGTAAAAAATGCTTTGTTTTGTCACAGGATATAAATTTCTTGGATCCGTCTTGGACTTTGGGGGACAGTTTTTACAGAATATTTACAGGCTTAGAAGAAATACAGAAATTAATTGCTTGACGGAGAAACGGCAACGAAATAAATGACCTGGACGAGTGACTGGCTGTGAATGAGACGTGCGGCTGACACAAAGAACACAGAGGATACAGGAGCAGTGAATCAGGGCGTGTAGGGGTCGCTCCTTGTAATTTACAGGGGTGGTTACTGCCGAGGGTTAATTATTGCACTATACAACCAGCCTAAAGACATGTCACATACCGCCCCCACATTCATTCCTTTACAGGTAGGTAAATCAGGAAATTACAAATGTTGTGCACAGAATAAAGATTAATATAGGGATCTTATAAATGTACTATATAATTAGATTAATTAATGGGGCGATCATTGTACCTGTAGTCAGAGCAGGGGGAGATCATTGTATCTATAGTCAGAGCAGGGGGTGATCATCTGTACCTACAGTCAGAGCAGGGGGTGATCATTGTATCTATAGTCAGAGCAGGGGGAGATCATTGATCTATAGTCAGAGCAGGGGGTGATCATTGTACCTACAGTCAGAGCAGGGGGTGATCGTTGTATCTATAGTCAGAGCAGGGGTGATCATTGTATCTATAGTCAGAGCAGGGGTGATCATTGTATCTATAGTCAGAGCAGGGGGTGATCATTGTATCTATAGTCAGAGCAGGGGGTGATCATTGTATCTATAGTCAGAGCAGGGGTGATCATTGTACCTATAGTCAGAGCAGGGGTGATCATTGTATCTATAGTCAGAGCAGGGGGAGATCATTGTATCTATAGTCAGAGCAGGGGGTGATCATTGTTATCTATAGTCAGAGCAGGGGGTGATCATTGTATCTATATCAGAGCAGGGGTGATCATTGTATCTATAGTCAGAGCAGGGGGTGATCATTGTACCTTTAGTCGAGCAGGGGGTGATCTGTACCTATAGTCAGAGCAGGGGGTGATCATTGTATCTATAGTTCAGAGCAGGGGTGATCATTGTATCTATAGTCAGAGCAGGGGGTGATCAATGTATCTATAGTCAGAGCAGGGGGTGATCATTGTATCTACAGTCAGAGCAGGGGGGTGATCATTGTACTACAGTCAGAGCAGGGGGTGATCATTGTATCTATAGTCAGAGCAGGGTGTGATCATTGTATCTATAGTCAGAGCAGGGGGTGATCATTGTACCTACAGTCAGAGCAGGGGGTGATCATTGTATCTATAGTCAGAGCAGGGGGTGATCATTGTATCTATAGTCAGAGCAGGGGTGATCATTGTACCTATAGTCAGAGCAGGGGTGATCAATGTATCTATAGTCAGAGCAGGGGTGATCATTGTATCTATAGTCAGAGCAGGGGGTGATCATTGTATCTCACAGTCAGAGCAGGGGTGATCATTGTATCATAGTCAGAGCAGGGGGTGATCATTGTACTATTAGTCAGAGCAGGGGGTGATCATTGTATCTATAGTCAGAGGCAGGGGGTGATCATTGTATCTATAGTCAGAGCAGGGGGTGATCATTGTACCTATAGTCAGAGCAGGGGGTGATCATTGTACCTACAGTCAGAGCAGGGGGTGATCATTGTACCTACAGTCAGAGCAGGGGGTGATCATTGTACCTACAGTCAGAGCAGGGGGTGATCATTGACCTACAGTCAGAGCAGGGGGAGATCATTGTATCTTACAGTCAGAGCAGGGGGTGATCATTAGTACCTACAGTCAGAGCAGGGTGATCATTGCTATCTATAGTCAGAGCAGGGGGTGATCATTGTATCTACAGTCAGAGCAGGGGGTGATCATTGTACCGTGTAGTCAGAGCAGGGGGTGTTCATTGTATCCACAGTCAGAGCAGGGGGTGATCATTGTACCTTCAGTCAGAGCAGGGGGTGATCATTGTGTCTATAGTCAGAGCAGGGGGTGATCATTGTATCTATAGTCAGAGCAGGGGGTGATCATTGTACCTACAGTCAGAGCAGGGGTGATCATTGTACCTATAGTCAGAGCAGGGGTGATCATTGTACCTATAGTCAGAGCAGGGGGTGATCATTGTATCTACAGTCAGAGCAGGGGGTGATCATTGTACCTGTAGTCAGAGCAGGGGGTGTTCATTGTACCTATAGTCAGAGCAGGGGGTGATCATTGTATCTACAGTCAGAGCAGGGGGTGATCATTGTATCTATAGTCAGAGCAGGGGGTGATCATTGTATCTACAGTCAGAGCAGGGGGTGATCATTGTACCTATAGTCAGAGCAGGGGGTGATCATTGTATCTACAGTCAGAGCAGGGGGTGATCATTGTATCTATAGTCAGAGCAGGGGGTGTTCATTGTATCCACAGTCAGAGCAGGGGTGATCATTGTACCTGTAGTCAGAGCAGGGGGTGTTCATTGTATCCACAGTCAGAGCAGGGGGTGATCATTGTACCTTCAGTCAGAGCAGGGGGTGATCATTGTATCTATAGTCAGAGCAGGGGGTGATCATTGTATCTATAGTCAGAGCAGGGGGTGATCAATTGTACCTACAGTCAGAGCAGGGGGTGATCATTGTACCTATAGTCAGAGCAGGGGGTGATCATTGTACCTATAGTCAGAGCAGGGGGTGATCGTTGTACCTACAGTCAGAGCAGGGGGTGATCGTTGTATCTATAGTCAGAGCAGGGGGTGATCGTTGTATCTATAGTCAGAGCAGGGGGTGATCATTGTATCTATAGTCAGAGCAGGGGGTGATCATTGTATCTATAGTCAGAGCAGGGGGTGATCATTGTACCTATAGTCAGAGCAGGGGGTGATCATTGTATCTATAGTCAGAGCAGGGGGTGATCGTTGTATCTATAGTCAGAGCAGGGGGTGATCGTTGTATCTATAGTCAGAGCAGGGGGTGATCATTGTATCTACAGTCAGAGCAGGAGGTGATCATTGTATCTATAGTCAGAGCAGGAGGTGATCATTGTACCTATAGTCAGAGCAGGGGGTGATCATTGTATCTATAGTCAGAGCAGGAGGTGATCGTTGTATCTATAGTCAGAGCAGGGGGTGATCATTGTATCTATAGTCAGAGCAGGGGGAGATCATTGTACCTACAGTCAGAGCAGGGGGAGATCATTGTACTATAGTCAGAGCAGGGGTGATCGTTGTATCTATAGTCAGAGCAGGGGGAGATCATTGTACCTACAGTCAGAGCAGGGGGTGATCATTGTACCTATAGTCAGAGCAGGGGGTGATCGTTGTATCTATAGTCAGAGCAGGGGGTGATCATTGTATCTATAGTCAGAGCAGGAGGTGATCATTGTATCTATAGTCAGAGCAGGGGGTGATCATTGTATCTATAGTCAGAGCAGGGGGTGATCATTGTATCTATAGTCAGAGCAGGGGGTGATCATTGTATCTATAGTCAGAGCAGGGGGTGATCATTGTATCTATAGTCAGAGCAGGGGGTGATTATTGTATCTATAGTCAGAGCAGGGGGCGATCATTGTACCTACAGTCAGAGCAGGGGGTGATTATTGTACCTATAGTCAGAGCAGGGGGTGATCATTGTACCTATAGTCAGAGCAGGGGGTGATCATTGTATCTATAGTCAGAGCAGGGGTGATCATTGTATCTATAGTCAGAGCAGGGGGTGATCATTGTATCTATAGTCAGAGCAGGGGGTGATCATTGTATCTATAGTCAGAGCAGGGGGTGATTTTGTATCTATAGTCAGAGCAGGGGGCGATCATTGTACCTACAGTCAGAGCAGGGGGTGATTATTGTACCTATAGTCAGAGCAGGGGGTGATCATTGTACCTATAGTCAGAGCAGGGGGTGATCATTGTATCTATAGTCAGAGCAGGGGGTGATCATTGTATCTACAGTCAGAGCAGGGGGTGATCATTGTACCTGTAGTCAGAGCAGGGGGTGATCATTGTACCTACAGTCAGAGCAGGGGGTGATCATTGTACCTACAGTCAGAGCAGGGGGTGATCATTGTACCTACAGTCAGAGCAGGGGGTGATCATTGTACCTACAGTCAGAGCAGGGGGTGATCATTGTACCTACAGTCAGAGCAGGGGGTGATCATTGTACCTACAGTCAGAGCAGGGGGGTGATCATTGTATCTACTGTCGGAGCAGGGGGTGATCATTGTATCTATAGTCAGAGCAGGGGTGATCATTGTACCTACAGTCAGAGCAGGGGGTGATCATTGTACCTACAGTCAGAGCAGGGGGTGATCATTGTACCTACAGTCAGAGCAGGGGGTGATCATTGTACCTACAGTCAGAGCAGGGGGTGATCATTGTACCTATAGTCAGAGCAGGGGGTGATCATTGTACCTACAGTCAGAGCAGGGGGTGATCATTGTATCTACTGTCGGAGCAGGGGTCTGAATGCTTAGAAAATCGGGACAGGAAAACAAGATGCCACATTCACAATATAACCGTGTTCTTTATCATCCACAAAAAGGTCAAAACGAGGACCGGTCAGATAACTGGAGTTGTGCTCGCTCCTTCCGCTCCCCGTGCATAAAACTTCCTTGTTACACTGGGATACTTTCTATTATTGCTCTGCTTTCCCTTTAATGTGACTAATTCTGAGCCTGAAATACTGAACAGTGGAGGAGGCCAGAAGATGACGACATGGCACGAGGTCCGAGGCTGATCCCTGCGAGCCATGTATTCATGGAGGAGCAGCCTCCTCTCTGCGTGACACAATATGGCTTTTCACAAGGTGTATAATGATTGGCACAATCACGCACAGCGCTCCACGCATGAGGAAGGCGATACAACCGTAAACTGAGTATTTACACGCCGATGTAAACAGTGCTGAGGCTTTCATGGCTGCAACGGAATGAAGTCAGTGCATTGAGAAGCAGCGAGAATCCCGTCTGCTGGCGGCACACAGAAATGCTGGACTCTGTACAGCTTACACAGCAGCGGTCTGTGTGTAAGAAGTCCATGCTGAAGGTTTGATGTTCCCCTTCGCACCAAAGCTTGGGAAACTCTTAAAGAAAAGTTTATCTTGGGCGGTTTACAGTCCACATCCGTCTGGGACGAGGGAAAGGATGTGGACACTGGTGGAAGGAGAGGCTAAAGAAGAAAAAACACAAGATATAATAATGACTCATTGTGGAAGACGCCTCCTGAGATGTCACCATAAGTGTCTGAAGAGTCAGCGTCTTAGGATCTCATCTCTGTCTCATCTACTTGCTTGGCAAGTGTCACAAGTCATCACAATGGAAGAACGCTCCATCCTGTAGAGAGTCCCAACAAATCTCAAGATCCCACCACCATCTGTCTTCACAGCTTCTAGTTAGGACATGAGATTAAGAAATTTATTTTCTTCTGCCAATGTGCTAAGCATGGAGCTCATATCCCCGATGGCCATATTGCTTATCCCGGCTGGGACGGAAGGAAAAGTTAAGGAGTTCCTGGGAGTTGTGAGGCGAGAAGAGTTTTGGGAGAGGCTCTGAAGAAGGCCAGGGCTTATGGTCCCTGACAAGAGACTGGAATGGTCTCCGTCATCCATCATAGCATCGAAATCTATGACAGGAGGCTGTTCCAGACATTGAGAGTCCACGGTGCTAGTGACCTGATTGACCCCCGGAGAAGGCATGGTGGGGACCTGCTGCGCTGTACAGTCTAGTGCAGAATTATAATTGCTGCTCTGCTCAAACATCTGTATTTGGCCTGAGTAATAGAGTAAACCATTGTCCTTTGCATTCATACATGATGTCGGCTCAGGTTCTTCACTTGCTCTTTTTGGGGTGGCTTCTGCTGTTTGCTGGCATGGACTCTGCTCACTCACTGAGTGCGGGCTCCTGATAAAAGCGGGGTGCTGTCCTGAATGTACACTCCTTTGCCTGTTGGGGGGATGAGGTGGAGGCCTCGGCTGCATCAAGGGGTTATTAATGACCTGAGCAGATATCCCCATGTTACTGTGCTGATTGTTGAACAGGTTCTGGTTGGGGTAGGTGTTTGGGTTTGGTGGTTGAAGGGCGTCATGAGTGGCACGGAAGTGACTTGGATAATTCTGAGTGTTTGCGGGGTGCGGCTCCCGGCTGCCGTTCATCATCCCGTTACTCTGAGGAGAGTGCATGAGATGTCCAGGCCTTTCTAAGACGTTAGATGACGGGGAGAGTTGGCACTGACCATCACCCGGGACCCGTAACATATTTACAGACTGGCTAAAGTTCTGCTGCTGGTTGAAGTTGGAGTTGGTGTCCTGGCACGGGTTCACCTGCTGCGGCCTATGCTGAGCATAACCGAATCTTTGCCCGTTGACTCCGCCGTTTCTCTGGGCCAGCTCTTGCTGCGGATTAGTCGCCAGGAATGGCTGATGGTTGAAGCTTGGATATTGGCTAAAGTTTTGCTTCTGCTGCACGACTGCCAAATTCCCTTGCGGAAATGGCTGCTTTGGCACATCGGCGGCAACATCGACAGTGCCGGAGCTGACTTCGTTCCACTGGACGGGCATGTTATTCTTCTGCGTGTCGTGACCGGCGGTCCGGTTCTGTGCAAGCTGCTGATAGCTCTTCACGTTACTTTGGAAGTTTTGGTTCTGGTTACTGTAGTCAGGCGGAAGCCTATGGTCCGGCGCTCCTCTGTTCTGAGACTTAATATACTGGACAACATCATCCGGTAACACCAGGTCATCCTCACCACCAGGGACGTCCATGTCGGCCGCCATGCCTTCCAGGATGACGTTCTCACTGATGCTTGGTGGCCGTGGTGAGTAGATGTGCCGGTGAAGGCTTCCGTCTGAGCGAGCGCACTGCTGGAAGCTCATATTCCTCTTGTCCATGACCTGTGGTGGATACAGCGTGTTCATGGCGTTCATGCTGTGGAAGCGCTGAACCCTTGGAAGATGTTGTCCATCAAACCCAGCTGTTGTTCTTACTGGGTCACTAGCTCGTCTTGTGCCATTTCCAGGAACCTCATGAGGAAAAGTTGGCGCTGGGGCATTACCCAAACCATCGCTGCATCGTCTTGGACCCGGCTGCTGCCTGAAGGCGGGCAGGGAATAGTCCGACCCATCCAACAAGGACATCTTGCTTCTTAAGCTCATTTTCTCCATGTTGGGGAGGGGTGTAGGAGGAGGACCACCCGTGGCGGCTGCGTACTTGGCTTTCAATCGATACTGCTGGGCAGGGGTTAAGTTGAGGAGCGCTGGTAATCCGTTATGTTGGCTGGCGTCACTGGATCTTCTGGAAGCATCGGTGGAGATGGGGTCATAGGAATCGGCGGAGCTGGCATTGTTCTGTCTGCCACAAAACTGAGAGGCTTCACTTGAGCGACGGCTGGAGAAATACGGGGAGATCCCTGAAGACCGTCGGCTTGTGTACGCGGAGCTGATGCTGCTGGTGGCGCTGTCCCGCCTGTCATTCAGCTGGTTCAACACGGTGATGTCATTCAAAGACAAGTCTGAAATTCTTGGGTTTATGTTCACACTGCCCGGGACACCCATATTGTCAAGTAACGAGCCTGAAAAAGAAAGAAAATCTGGCGTTAAATTCATGGACTGTTCCTTGTGGCAGAGCGGCACAGAATCCACAGGTCTCATAAAACAGCCGCCACCGATACGGAGTAACATTTGGGGCCAGTCCGCGTGGCGCAAAAAATCCATCAACCAACCACAAAGCTGCTGTGAATCCCCGGCAAAAATCCACACGTGTTACCCCCAGTGGATTCAACCCTATATATTGTGAAGCGCGACCTCCGCGGTGCAGATCTGCTGAAGTTCCTGCAGTGTCGCGGATTTACTTGCACAAGTTTTCTGCAGCCTGAGGACGTAATTTGTTAAAATCACATCCACTTTGCTGCAGCTTCTGGTTTCTTCCCAGATTCTGATGGAAAATCCACCGCATTCCTGCGCAGGATCACAATGTAAAGGATAACTCCACCATGGCAGGAGGGAATATCTGAGAAATAGATGCCCCTTATTACCGGGCCTGGCTCCTCCAAGGACACAGCTGCCACATGGAGCATCGCAGGGACCGTGACTGATACCACCTGAAATGATGGGAGGCAGGAACCAGCACTGATGCCCCTTAAAACGAAGCCTCCGGGTATCTCACGTACCATTTCCAGAGATGGCTGGGAATTTGGTGTTCCTGGCAGGTGGAGCTGGATTCATGAATGAGCAAGATTCCTTCAGTGTCTTCAGCTTCTCCTTCTTGAGCTGCTCCAGTCGCTGTACTGCGGTGCCACCTTGTTTCCTGAGCTGCAGGCCGACCATTGCATTACCAGTTGAGACTGTGGAGTCCACCACATGGCCGGTGTCCTCCAAACCAAAGATGTCCCCCAGGCCTCCCTCTCCATGAAACTCTACTCCGCTGTCAGTGTGGTTGGTGCTACCAAGTGGAGACGGCTCACTGCTGCACGACGACTGGCCGCCAGGGCTGGGCTGTATCTGCGGGACAGAACATGAGACGGTCAGTGCCCTGATGAGAGTAGTAGTAAAATACTCCTATCCACAACCAATTCTACCACCAAGGGGAGTATCATGCACAAGACGAGGCGGTCAGTGGATGATGGGGGTTATCTGCAGCATGCATCGGCAGTTTAATTTACCTACTTGTTGTTTTCTGAGACTTTAAGGGGTTAACAGGGCATAGTATAACACACAGCAACTTTCTCACAGACTTTCATTATTTGCAAGATCTCTGCTGGCTGTCAATTAGTTTATCTATTATTTCCATTCAAAAGATGGACTGACATGCTGATCTATGGCTCCTCACACAGCTGAGGGTTTGTTACAATGTGTCATTGCCGGCAATCAGTTACAGGGGATATGTACATGCGGCAGATTTGTTGCAGAAATTTCATAACACCATTTCAGAACACCATGAGCATGATAGGAAGGACTTTCAGACTTTAAAAGTGAGCCAAAGGGTTTCCATTCACTTACAGCAAGCAGAGATCATGAAAACAGTGAAGATTTTAAACATAAAGTCTATTAGAAAGTTGCAGAAGATGTGTTCTATGATACGGTCGGCATTAATCGGGACGCCGGCCCTTTAATATTGCACACAGCTCAGAGCTGACAATGAATATTCTCCTATCAGTCCTCCCAAAACCCACATAGCGCCGGGGACCCCGGTATAGGAATCTCTCACCTGGATAAGATCTGTCCTTAGGAAAGTGTTAGAAAAAGAACAGAAAGAATAGCAGTAGTAGTCAGTAGGAGACTGAGAGTCACATGAATCCACAGAAGAACATGGTTAGATCAGTTACATGCAGGGAGGGGAGGATCCAGAACAACCAATCAGAATCTCACTTTACTCTTAACCCCGCCCCCAAGGATTCCAGCTGATACATTGTTCTTCTAGTAATGACATACTGAGACATTGTATCCCTGGAAATGAAGGCTCCGTGCTGTATACGGGGAGCAGGTAGAATAATACACCCGCCCGCCCCCGCCGCTCTGCTACCTGGACAGAAATCTATCCTTTGCTAAACAGACATGTCCGGAGATGTGAGAGGTCCCCTTTAACATTTCCTTGGCACCACTGTAAAAGCTAGCCACGTGTCAATGGCGTCACACATCACTGTATAATGTATGAGAAGTTGAACTAGCATGATGTATGTCATTACACCTTATTGATATATGTGGCCCCCAGGCCCAGGGGCCCCTGTCTCTCCACTACTCACCATACTGTCCTCAGTCTTGATGGTCCTGGACTGGAAGCCGTCTTCTCTACCTCTGGGACCTCCATTAGACTCTGCGTGTTCCGCGGACAGCCTGTTACCACCCTCCCCGTCACCGTTTTCCCGGGGCCCCGGTCTGGAGATGACATCATTACGCTGTTTCTTTGTCACGTGCGCCTCGGGACCGTGAACCGTCTTGACGTGCTTCCGGAGAGAGCTGGGGTCTGTGTATCTCTTCGTACATCCCGGGATTTTGCAGATGTACGGTTTCTGGAAAAGGTGAAAAACAAAATCTCGCTGACTGAGCGAATTCAACATTAACCCTTTCTACACATATCAGACCGAAGTGTTCGCCGCGGGGCAGGAATGCCGTCCGGATGGCGATATCGCCTGTTCAACTTGAATTTTAAAGGAATCATCCAGTCTTCTATATAAATCACTGCTAGATTAAACCTTAATATATGTTTTGTTTCAGTTTTAAAACCTCTGCTTGCTGTCAGTGAACATTCCCTCAGCTGCAGTTTATTACAATGTATCAGAATGAAGTCTGGGACAGAGCGCGCTGCATTCCGAGCCTTGCTTTCATCTACTGACAGCAAGCAGAGGTCTTGAAAATGATGAGGAACTGAAACACTTGTACAATAATTCCATCTACAATGAAAGTTAAGGCACAGATGGAGGCAGATGTGTGACACGTACATGGCGGTGAATCCTGTAAAGTTGCGTGCCATGCTCACTCACGGCGCACACGTATGTCACACGCAGACCTAGGCTGTACATGTATTCAGTCCCGCCAGGTTTGTGACTGCAGCTATAAATCTGTGCTGCATTATTAAAGTGAAATGACTGAATTCAGTCTCTTTGGGGGATAACGCAGCCCCCTCTGCTGCACTGAGTACCGCTCTGCTGTGTTCTGCATTCCATCATTACCCTATTAACTAACAAGTGCCGATGCTGGATGTGTCTATTGAAGCAATAAAACTGCAGGTTATATGTGTGCGCCAGGTCCGGGGATGACCGCAGGGGTCTGCACCATTCACAGGGTGAATAGAAAGAAAAAAGCCGACAGATTTCAGCTCTGAAGCACAGGTGCTTCCCATTTCCTCTGCTCAGCACTAACAGGACGGACGGGTTTTATAGTCCACACCTATTTGGCATCCATGCACCAGCCCAACATCTGCAGCCACTTTATGAAACAGTCGGGGGTGCAGCGCCGGTGCGGTCTGGAGCGCCGGCAAAATAAATTCTATAACAAGAAAGGTTTTTGTTTTTTTTTGCTGGAGCGGCTGTAAGGCGTAGAATCCCTCCGTCAGCAGAATGGAAGCCTCACCTCGTTGGAATGAGTCCTGTTCTGGTGCTTCGCACGGTCGGACGCGTTGGAGAAGGCTTTGTTGCAGCCCTCGTGCTCGCACACGTACGGCTTTTCTCCGGTGTGAGACCGGAGATGCGTCTTCAGGTTCTCCAGCCTGGAATATGCTTTAAAGCAGCCTTCAAACTGTGGAAACAATGACACATTTATGGGTTTGCAACCCCCAAAAACGGACCCGTGTGACATGTACTGCTACAATGTTATAAAGATGTGTGTCAGTCCTTACTGTCGAACTAGCATTCTATTCATGAACCAGGAGGCTCGGGATCATACAGGTTAGATTTTGAAGAATTACATGAGACTTCCCAACGTCTAATAGAGTAAACTAGAACCTCTAGACGTGGGGCTCTCGTCACCCCCCTCCAAGGTACAAGCAGCCGCTAAGAGCGTTAACGCAGCACTTTTATGAAGCATTCCCTCCTGGGACTTCCTCGGAGGTGCAGTAAGTATAGTGGTTAGTGGCGTCCCCTCGGGGGCAGTGTCAGCTACTATTTATGGGGGCGGACTGTGGCAGCTGCTGACATCGGCACTTTTGCGGCAGCTTACCGTGCACTTGTGAGGCTTCTCTCCTGTATGTCTCCTCATGTGAACCACCAGCATGTACTGTGCTTTAAACGGCTTCTGCTCCCGCGTGCAGTCCGCCCAGCGACACACAAACTCCTTCCTCTCGCCGTGAATGTGCTCATTATTGATGTGCTGCAGAGAGAAGACGCAGGAGATTAATTATCGGCGTGCTGCGGCCGCGACATATCATACGTGATAATAAATATCATCCGTTTATACAGGAAACTGCAGATCTGATCGTTTTACCCCTAAATTGGTGCAAATCTAAAGCCCTGATAAATACAGCACGGCACCCATATATTTATAGATTAATATCTGCTTTTTTATGGGATCATTTCTGTGTAAGGCTCCTTCAGAGAAATCTTTTGGAGCAATCTGCAAACATTTAGGGAAACAATTTCTGTCCAGTGTTGATACCCTGGCATCTGCTGTGAAATAATAAGATAAAGAACAGGTTCTTTAGGGATAGAATCTGCTGCATGAAAATGATAATAAACAAGTTCCCCAGGGGTGGGATTTATGATGTAATAATAAGCAGCTTCCTCAGGGGTGGGTCTGCTATGGGATAAAGAACCGGTTCCTTAGGTATGGGATCTGCTACATGAAAATGATAAACAAGCTCCATGGGGGTGGGATTTATGATGTAATAATAATCAGATTTCTCAAGGATGGGATCTCTGTAGTAACGATAAGGATCAAGTTCCTCAGAGGTAGTATTTGATGTGTGGTAATGATCAGGTTCCTCAGTGGTGGCACCTGCTGCATGGTAATGATAATGATCAGGTTCCTTTGAGGTGGGATATGCAGCAGCTTCTTCAGAGATGTGATTTCTTGTGTAGTAATGATAATAAGCAGCTTCCTCAGGGGTGGAGTTTACTGTGTGATAATGATCAGGTTCCTTTGGGGTGGGATCTGAAGTGTGATAAGGAGGTTCTCCAGGAGTGAGATCTGCTGTGTAGTAATGATAATAATCAGGTTTGTCTGGGATGGGATCTTATGTGTGATAAGATTCCTCAGGGGAAGGATCTACTGTATGGTATGGTGTATGGATCATGTTTGTCTATGGTGGGGCTTGCTGTGTGATAAAGATCAGGTTCCTCGGGGGTGGAGTTTACTGTGTGATTACGAGCAGGTTCCTTTGGGGTGGGATCTGAAGTGTGATAAGGAGGTTCTCCAGGAGTTGGATCTTCTGTGTAGTAATGATAATGATCAGGTTTGTCTGGGATGGGATCTTCTGTGTGATAATGATCAGATTCCTCAGGGGTAGTATCTGCTGTATGGTAAGGCTAATGATAAAGTTTGTCTATGGTGGGCCTCGGGGTTGGGGTCTGCTGCAGGTTCCTCAGGGGTGGGGTCCGCTATGTGACAATGAACCTGTTCCTCCATGTTTTAACAAATGCAAACCATTAACATGGCATTGGTGCAATATTTCGCTGTGCGCACTCGGAGCGAGGCATGATGGGTACATAACACGTATATTAATAAATACATCGGGGTCTCAGGGACGACTCACGTGGACCAGTTGGTCTTGAGTGTCGAACTCCTTGGAGCAGCTTTCCCAGTGGCAGTTGGTTTCATAAATCACCTCCGGTTCTTGCTTACAGTCCTCTCTGTCCAAGTCGTCTTTCAGCTCAGTCATATGGTCCTGCCAGGAGAATATGAAGGGTTAAATCACCGGGAGGATGAAGAGTTATTTTTAATTGGTGGAAAATCCTATAAGTGAAATGTTGTCCAATTATATAAATGATAAAACAACGAGAGGACGTTACATAATACCAAAAGCTGTAGGAAACAATCGCTGATGGCGCTTGTGGCCCCGAGATCATACTTATATTGGTTACACTGTAGCACAGTACATAGGGGGGCACATACTTCTAGGTCACATTGTAGCATTGAACTTATTTCTTGTACACTTATCTGATGTGTGGACATAGTATATAATGTAAGAGGGGCACATACTTCAAGGTTACATTGTAGCACTGACGTTATGTCTTACACTTGTCTGATATGTGGACGCAGTATATAAGGGGGGCTCATACATTTACCCGGGGAGGTGAGACATCCACCAGAATACCTAGTTGACACGTATGACAGGGAACACGTTACCGGGGGGCTGGGGGAGTCCCTGGCCGCCGCCTCCTCCTCGATCTTCACTTTGCTGCGCTTGCCGATCACCTGGTTGACCGTGCTGCTCACCGCCGACTCGCTGCTCTGCTTGTTCTGCGTAAAGTCACAAGAAACGTCCAGGAAATAAATCAAGATGATGCAGAAGATACATGCAATCACTATCTCTGCTTGCTGTCAGAGATACAGGTCCTGACGCTTTCCTGCTCACACAGCTGATGAGCTTGTTACAATGTATCAGTCTAGACACAAACCCGCAGCACAGATCTATTTCCTGCCCTGACACTTTGTTACAATGTATCAGCACAGAATATATCACTCTGGAGTTCAGGCGTTTTTCCACCGCAGTCTGGGCCGGATCCAACCATAATTAACCATCAGATGTGTGAACCGGATGAGTTTCTAGTCTTTGAATGTAGGCAAGAAAGTTCCTGTTCACTGACAGCAAGCTGTGATCTTGAAGAAGGTGCAAATAAACAGAAAATGTATTGGAAACTGCAGAGCTTTTCTTTATATAATGATTATGATAATTTCCAGAAATTGAGGATTTATTTTCTTTTAGTGAGGTTTACATTTTTTTCACCAAATGTGCATTCGCCAAATCAGGGCAACATTACGCCGAAGCTGGCGGCTCACCTGGGCGGGGTTGGACGCCGCGGTGCTGCTGTTGGTTGGGGCTGGAGCTGGACTGGAGGTGGGCACACATAGCTGCTGACGTGATGCAAAGGACGGGGACGGATGGATGAGGGGGCTGTGCCCAAATGTGGAGTTCAGACTGCGCTGCTGGTTCAGGAGCTGCTGGTAGGCCACCGGGTTGATGGGATGCGGGAAGCTGAAGGCCGGGCTGGAGGAGACGGCAGAATTAGTTATACCATTATTACAACAACTCTGGATCCTACAAGAAAAATCCCGGATCTGACACAGCACTCACCTGATCGCTCCGGCGGATAAATGCCCATAGGAGCCGCTGGCTGCGGAGCTGCTCCTGGAGTTATTGATGTACGCCACCAGGGAGTTGGGCGAGGTGCGGATCATGGTCTGCAGGTCAATGCTGGCATCAGAGAGGGGGGAGATAGACAGGGCTCGCTTCCGGCTTAACCTCGGGGTGACACGGGGACTCGAGAACCGGGAAACTGGGAGAGTAAAGACAGTGTGATCAGAACTGACAACTGCAACAATGTATCAAATATACAGTATATGCTGTGACTTACAATGTATCATATATACACGATATACTGTGACTGTTACATTATGTCATATAGACAGTACGTACTGTGACCACTATATATCATATATACAGTATATACTGTGACTGTTATAATGTATCATATAGACAGTACATACTCTGACCACTATATATCATATATACAGTATATACTGTGACTGTTATAATGTATCATATAGACAGTACATACTCTGACCACTATATATCATATATACAGTATATACTGTGACTGTTATAATGTATCGTATATACTGTGACTGTTATAATGTATCGTATATACTGTGACTGTTATAATGTATCATATATACAATGACTGTTATAATGTATAATATATACTGTGACCACTACATAATATATAATATATGCTGTGACTGTTATAATGTATCGTATATACTGTGACTGTTATAATGTATCGTATATACTGTGACTGTTATAATGTATCATATATACTGTGACCACTACATAATATATAATATATACTGTGACTGTTATAATGTATCGTATATACTGTGACCACTACATAATATATAATATATGCTGTGACTGTTATAATGTATCATATATGCTGTGACTGTTATAATGTATCATATATACTGTGACTGTTATAATGTATCGTATATACTGTGACTGTTATAATGTATCGTATATACTGTGACTGTTATAATGTATCGTATATACTGTGACTGTTACATCCCGTCTATGGGGATAAAACTGCTGCAGGTCATTAGGGTGATGTTCAGACTGTTAAACATCGCACAGAATCTGTGACAGAGGTTCGAGGCTGACCCTGGGATTCTGCTGTGGGTTTGCAGTTTGCTGCCGAGGATCTGGCGGTGGATTACTCACAGTCAATGTCCCTTCTTGACATTGAGGATTCCCACTGAAAGACAATGTGAACCGGGATACAGGTGGTCTTATCTGCGGTGGAATCTGCACGGGAAACCCCCAATATGAACATGTCCCGAGGCTGCAGATTTCCACCACACTGGGCAAAATAGAGTGAAATCTGCTGCAAAATCCACTGCGCCAAATTCTCCCCGTGTGCAGCCTCACACCGCGGACCTGTATAGTAATGAGCGATGACCTGTGATATATATGTAAAGAGACACTGCCAACAAGTGGGGGACAACAGCTGACCCTTTATTGTGGCTCCAGGATCTGCCACCTACCTGAAGACCCTCCATACCAAGGGCAGCAGCTACAGGGTCCATGGAGCCTCAGCTCAGGATGATCACCCCCATCCTCCTCATGGGCAGCGCTTCTGCTCATCATTACTGGCATCAGAGGGTCGACCCCCTTCCCTCCCTCGGTCCTGGGTGTGGGGGCTGTGTAGCGGACTCCTGTGGTGTATACGGCGCCGCTGCTCTCGTACGGCACCGGGCACAGATGTAATTATCCAATGAGGGATGAGTAATGAGGGGCGATCCGGAGGCAGCGGATTACAATGTGTTTTCCCTCTATTAGCTGGCGGAAGCAGGACAGCGCTGGCAGACAGATCCATCTCTGCTACCTGCCCACCTCTGGGGAGACCCGCTTATTAA
The DNA here is from genome assembly GCA_900303285.1 of Rhinella marina. Classification (NCBI taxonomy): domain Eukaryota; kingdom Metazoa; phylum Chordata; class Amphibia; order Anura; family Bufonidae; genus Rhinella; species Rhinella marina. Next base: position 47,688 of record ONZH01021810.1, read on the forward strand.
TGTGCCACTTCCCCTGATAAATTAGGGAACACGAAAACTTTGTGCTCATTTTTCTGTCCTCGTTTGCATTGATTTATGTCGGCGCTCGCCACTTACCTACAGGCCCCATTAATATATTCAGGAGGATGTTAGCGCTGCCTCTGCGTCCACTGACCAACGTGTGGACCAAACCGGATCCTGGTACCGGGGCGAAGGGAGGAATCTCTGCATGTTAAAGAGGACCTCGCCTCTCCGGACATGTCTGTCGTAATAACTACTTGCTTTCCCCATGTAATAACTATTGTGGAGCATCTGTTCTTTTGACGCTATGTTGTGCCATTCCTCTGTTATTGCTACTAGAAGTTTATGAATGAATTGTCAGCAGCTTGTAGTAAAGGTTCAGATAGGTGTTACCAGTTGGGGGATGGGGGGGGGGGTGTCCCTGCATAGTCTGACACCAGCAGCTCTGATTGGACAGTGAGACTCACCAGCTTCTGGTAACACCCAGCTGTACCTTTTTCTACAAACTGCTGGATATATGTTTGTAAACTTCCAGCAGGAATAATAGGGAACAGGTCCTCTTTAACATCTGGGTGAGTTCTATAAAACAGGGAGGTGCACACAGAATTGGGGGAGCCCACAGAAAAAAGGCTATAGTTCTCATATCACAGACCCTTAGGACTGTGCCGAAGTCTTCATATCTAGGACCCCAGGACTGTGCACATTTCCTCATATCCAGGCCCCAGGACTGTGCACACGCCCTCACATCTAGGACCCCAGGACTGTGCACATGTCCTCATATCCAGGACCCAGGACTGTGCACATGTCCTCATATCCAGGACCCCAGGACTGTGCACACGCCCTCACATCCAGGGCCCCAGGACTGTGCACACGTCCTCATATCCAGGGCCCCAGGACTGTGCACATGTCCTCATATCCAGGACCCCAGGACTGTGCACATGTCCTCATATCCAGGACCCAGGACTGTGCACATGTCCTCATATCCAGGGCCCCAGGACTGTGCACATGTCCTCATATCCAGGACCCAGGACTGTGCACACGTCCTCACATCCAGGACCCCAGGACTGTGCACACGTCCTCACATCCAGGACCCCAGGACTGTGCACATGTCCTCATATCCAGGACCCTGCAGACAGAGCCCCCTGCTCATCCATGTACCACATCATCAGCTCGGATACCAGGAAGAGTCAGGATGTGCCGTCCCAGTACTTGGAATAACATAAAATAAGAGTTGTCTCTGTGGCCGGTGTCCAGCAGCCGAGCAAATGACCGGCATCTGGCAGAGCGCAGGCAACGAGCAGACAAGGGCAGTCACAGAGCGGAGCCTGCAGCTGCCTGGACTCTATCAATCGCACTCTGTGTGGCCGTGAAACGCGCAGGCTCCAGTCCAAGGCTCACAATGAAGCTATGAAGTGCGGCTCAGATACAGCAGCCCGAGCTCCGCGTGATGTATTACTGCTGATCAGTGACCACCTGAGACCACCCTGCCAATCATCACACTTATTGATCTGACATCAGACATTTCATGTCAGATCCTCACAAATTGAAAATTGAGTATTAAAACCATTAAAACCAATTCCCGTCCCGAGATTATAGTCTGAAAACTGATTCAGAAGCTGCAGTGTGAACATGGCCGTAATGGGGACACCTCATAGACCGACTCATCTTATATGAACGTCTGCTATGGATCCACTGATGTGCTGAGTATCAGGACTGAGAGGTGGAGCCCCATAACTGAGGGTCTCTATGCACTGCCGGACCCCCGACCCCCGGACCCCTTCTACTGAATACACTAAGCTGTCAGAGATATCACTGAGTTCACTGTCTATCTCCAGCATTCAGGAAAACTTCTGCCCATTAACTCTAGAATTATGTGCAGAATTTCTGTAGTGGTGGCTGTATATATCTGTATGTAGTAATCTCCTGAGCTCCCTCTAGTGGTGGCTGTATATATCTGTATGTAGTAATCTCCTGAGCTCCCTCTAGTGGTGGCTGTATATATCTGTATGTAGTAATCTCCTGAGCTCCCTCTAGTGGTGGCTGTATATATCTGTATGTAGTAATCTCCTGAGCTCCCTCTAGTGGTGACTGTATATATCTGTATGTAGTAATCTCCTGAGCTCCCTCTAGTGGTGGCTGTATATATCTGTATGTAGTAATCTCCTGAGCTCCTTCTAGTGGTGGCTGTATATATCTGTATGTAGTAATCTCCTGAGCTCCCTCTAGTGGTGGCTGTATATATCTGTATGTAGTAATCTCCTGAGCTTCCTCTAGTGGTGGCTGTATATATCTGTATGTAGTAATCTCCTGAGCTCCCTCTAGTGGTGGCTGTATATATCTGTATGCAGTAATCTCCTGAGCTCCCTCTAGTGGTGGCTGTATATATCTGTATGCAGTAATCTCCTGAGCTCCCTCTAGTGGTGGCTGTATATATCTGTATGTAGTAATCTCCTGAGTTCCCTCTAGTGGTGGCTGTATATATCTGTATGTAGTAATCTCCTGAGATCCCTCTAGTGGTGGCTGTATATATCTGTAATAATCTCCTGAGCTCCCTCTAGTGGTGGCTGTATATATCTGTATGTAGTAATCTCCTGAGCTCCCTCTAGTAGTGGCTGTATATATCTGTATGTAGTATTCTCCTGAGCTCCCTCTAGTGGTGGCTGTATAAATATGTATGCAGTGAGTTCTCCCTACTGGTGGCTGCAGGCAGACTTTTATCCTATAACTCTATGTCTCTGGTTGGGTTCGGAGCTCTGATCCCTATACATTTATATGATGATATTAATCAGCTCTAAATGTTGGTATTAATACTACACGCTGTTGTTTTAATGTTTTAAGAACCTGCAGTTCTGTGGAGAAAAGTTGGAAAATCTGAAAATGATACAGGAGCAGTTTATAAAGAACGTTACGAGCAGAACTAACAGGGCCTAATGCCTAAGGAGGTGGGGGCCTGGTGTTCTCTGAACCTTTGTGTCATGCTCCGCCCCCTTATGAACTATGCTTTGTGGTTTTGCAATGGTTTTGCTGCTTTTGGTGAAAAGATTTAACTTTTTTTAAATTTCCAGTTTGGGCATAGATTTTAGAAGAATCCAAAACCGTGTCCTTTCTCCGGTGAGGAGTTTCTCACATTTGGTCTTTTGTTCTGGCTCTGCCCTAAAGTAACAAGGCAGCGATCAGATGTGAATGTCGTCCGTCTTCTCCGAATAATGGCTGCTTTCCACCATAATAAGCCCGTATCCCGAGTCCTCGCACAGCGTCTCTCGATGATTCCTGGACACCGCTGATACTTGTCAGGATGGTTTATAGATTGTACAAATCCAGTGGGAGCGGAGAGCGCCTGAAATACAGGGAACTAAAGACGCCCTGAAATCTAGGAAACCGCCAATCCTGGGCGCGGGTCCCGAGCTCTGCCTGCCCGCCACACCCTGACAGGCAGGCGTCCTCATTAAAGGGACCTCTGAGCCTTATCACTGTAGAAAGAGAAATTCTAAAACTTTCTAATGTACTTTGAGTTTAATTTCCTCACCAGTTTCAAGATTCCTGCTTGCTGTAAGTGAATGGAGGCACAAATAGAAGCTAAAAACCTGTAGAGACAAAACTCCTCCCACAGCTGAAGGTTTGCTACAATTGTATCCAGTCTAGACGATCCTCTGAGATTTTTTTACATTTTACTGGCACTGATACATTGTAACAGATTATCAGGGCAGGAGATAGACTGGTGCTGCTGAGGTGTTTAGCTCACAGAGGAATTTTCTAAATTTACCAACCTTCAGTATAAGGCCTGGTTTCAACCTTTGGGGTAAACAAGGGGATTTTCATGCACTGACAGCAAACACAGATCTTGGAAACTGGGAGAAAGTGAGATGCAAAGTCTGTTAAAAAGTTGCAGAAAAGTAACATACAATAGTAAAGACTGGAGCTTCCAGGGTTTTATAGCTTAAAGGGCCAGTAGCCTGTAGGCTATCCTGTGCACTCTGCCGTTCCCTGTTATCAGCCATTTCGCTGGCTGTAGTTTATGGACACAAGGGGTTAAATTAAAGGAAAACATCGCACGCCACCCTCCCCTGGACTCACATTTTCCGCCTGCGCCCAGATCTAAGTTTTAGTCCTAATCCGGCTGTGATGTTATTGTACATAATGATTGAGATGACAATTAAAGTAAACTGCGGCCTGTCTGCGCTGGCAAGAAACCGCTAAGCGCACGTGACAAATGTGCGCCATCTCCAGAGAGCGGGGTCGTGCGAGGCCGCACTGCAGGCGGGAGGGTTTATACTCAAGCTTTATATTCAGGACGAATACTGGTCCTGAAGGTAACTAGATGCATCCATAGAGGACTCAACTGGGACTTGAAGGGGATCTGCCATCAGATATCGCGACCTAAATCCAACCGCCTGTAGGGTGCGACCGCCAAACACGCTGCCGCAAAACATCAGGGCCTGGCGTGAGTACGTCTTCACTGCCCAGTCCTGTCAAAGTGGTGGGGGGCGTGGACATCAGGGGCTTATTGGCATCAAAGAAAATGCCGATTTCTCCACATTAGGACACATATGGAGATTGGACCAAGAGCATCAGAATGTGGTGAGCAGCGCAAATCTCCCACAGCAGATGGATTTATATCAAGATATCTAATCCTAGAGTCCCTTTAAAGGGGAACTCCACCCGGAGCAAAAATACCTTTTAGAGCTCGGTCAGTGAATAGATCCACTGCAGCAGCAAAAATGCTGACACATAGTAACAAGCCCATCAGCTGTGGGAGCAAAACCAGCTTCAGTCTGTCATTCCCCATTTACCAGATCTCTGATTGCTGTAAATGGAAACATTTTTGTTTAAAGGCTGGTGATGAAAACCTATCACAGAGCTGATGAGTTGGTTATGGTTGTAGCGAGTCTAGGCAATTGTCTGGGAGCTGATATATTATTTTACCTGCACTGATACATTGTAACAAACTATAAGGACAGGAGAGGATTATCTACACTGATACACTGTAACAAACATATCAGATGTCTGACTAGGATTAAAGGCGTCCTCTCACTTCAGCCGATGGCATTTATCATGTAGAAAGGGTTAATACAAGGCACTTACTAATGTATTGTGATTCCTTGTATTGCCTCCTTTGCTGGCTGGATTCATTTTTCCATCGTATTATACACAGCTTGTTTCCATGGTTACGAGGAGGCTGGAATGGGAACTGCTGCGCATGCGTTCTCCCACAGTCTCGGCCACCAGAGAGGCAGCACTATTTCCTATAGGGTGCATGCACGACCACCGCTGCTGGATTACAGGGTGGTCGTAACAATGGAAACGAGCAGTGTATAATGTGATGGAAAAATGAATGAAGCCAGCAATGGAAGCAATATGGAGAATCACAAGACATTAGGAAGTGCTTTGTATTCACTTCTTCTACATGATAAATGTCACTTCCCTTTAAGTTTATAAGGGATTTTAGACTCTGGGTGTAAATAAGACATTCATCCATTCACTGACAGCAAACAGAGATAGTGAAGCACGTAGTCTACTATAAAGCTTCCTAGATGTGTAAGATTGGACAACTCCCTTTGGTTTTCTTTGAGGGGGATGAATCTCATGGGGGGGGGGAACTACTACCATCATCATCTCACACTAGAATATAAGCTGGAGTCACTCTGCACTTACCCAGCAGGACACAGGAGATCTTGTCAGCAGCACATACATCATATATGGGGGGGGTTCTATATACAGCCGTTAATGTGCAGGTACCTACCCCCCCCCCCTCCTCCTCCAACTCCTGAAGTCTGCAAATAATTAATGCAGCATTTTGCCTGTTTTTGGGGAAAATGGAGTCCAGATCCTGATTAAAGGCAGCAGATGATGACAGGGCGACCGGGAGGCTCTAATCTGGTCGCTCCTTAAGAAAACACTGCTGCCGGGGTCTAAGACGCCGAGGATCCCACATCAGGACGCAATTAATGAAACAATGCAAAATATTGTATTCGGGGGGGAAGAAGCGGCGGCGGCAGAACCTGCGAAGACGTCAGTGTTTACTGCGCTCTACTGAGGCCTCATTAATATTAACGTACCTTACTGTACAATACTGTGTGATACTGCGTGTTACTGTACGTTACTGTACGATACTGCCTGTTACTGTACATTACTGTACAATACTGTGTGATACTGCGTGTTACTGTACAATACTGTGTGATACTGCGTGTTACTGTACATTACTGTACGATACTGCGTGTTACTGTATAATACTGCGTGTTATTGTATGTTACTGTATAATACTGCCTGTTACTCTACCTTACTGTATGATACTGTGTGATACTGCGTGTTACTGTACGTTACTGTACGATACTGTGTGATACTGCGTGCTACTGTATAATACTGCGTGTTATTGTATGTTACTGTACGATACTGCGTGTTACTGTACGTTACTGTGTGTTACTGTGTGTTACTGTATAATACTGCGTGTTACTATATAATACTGTGTGTTACTGTATGCTACTGTATAATACTGCCTGTTACTGTATAATACTGCGTGTTATTGTATGTTACTGTACGATACTGCGTGTTACTGTACGTTACTGTACGATACTGTGTGATACTGCGTGTTACTGTATGTTACTGTACGATACTGCGTGTTACTGTACGTTACTGTACAATACTGTGTGATACTGCGTGTTACTGTATAATACTGCGTGTTATTGTATGTTACTGTATAATACTGCCTGTTACTGTACATTACTGTACGATACTGCGTGTTACTGTACGTTACTGTGTGTTACTGTGTGTTACTGTATAATACTGCGTGTTACTATATAATACTGTGTGTTACTGTATAATACTGTGTGTTACTGTATAATACTGCGTGTTACTATATAATACTGTGTGTTACTGTATGCTACTGTATAATACTGCCTGTTACTGTATGATACTGCATGTTATTGTATGTTACTGTATATTAACATATGTCAATGTATGATACCGTATGTTAATGTGTTATCATATGTTATCAAACACTATTTCAGAATACTGGATGTACACTTAGTATCAGCCCCGGATTTCACCCCTCCTGACAGATATGGCATATACCACAAGTTGTTATATATAATTCAGTTACCCACCATGGTGCCATGTTATATAAGAACCATCCTGCAGAGATGACTGGGGGTGAGGGGTTAAGAGATGATGGGAGTTGTTATACCTCTGAGATGATGAATGCTGCAGCTACAGAGAACGCATTTACCATTATTAGAAGATATGTGACTGCGCAAAGTATACGGAATATCCAGATACAACCCCCATCATCCATATACACCACAGGGTCATATAGTTTATATACACTGGAATAACTTACCGTCCATAGGGGTCAGATAGTCATGGAGGTGTCCGGCACTCCCCGCGGCCCCTGTCTGTAACAGAAGCTCTCCGTAGGGGCTGGGGTGTCCGGCCAGCAGCGCCATCTGGTGGTAGTAATCTGCGGGGTTGACACCAGGCGGTGGGGGCGCGATGCCAAAGATGCCCCTTTCTTTTAAGTGCTCGTGGGCAGCTGTGAGGAGAGAGCAGAGCAGGGTTACCAGACGACTCTGCATCATTTGGAAATACTTAGTGCAGTGGAGATTGCGGGAGTTTATCCGGTCAGACAAAGGCCTCGGGACACGGATAATATCCCCCTTTTTATCCCAGGCTATTTTTAAAATGACTTTCTTAATGGGGACTTGTGACATTGTAACCTCCAGACAAATATTCCAAGGGAAACACAAGGAATTCCTCTAAAAACATCATTTATATCAATTGTTTCATTTCCAATAACAATAACCATTAGAACAATGTAACTACTTACAATACAATAAATTCTATAAAGGTTACATGCACTCGGCACCACATCTCATCACAACCTTCAATGCGCTGATTGCGGAACATCGTTAAATTTATAATAAGTGCAATTTCATGACAAAATTATTTTTTTTATAATTATAATTTTTTTTTTCAATTGTCAAAATGGGTAGGAAAATTTGTGGAAGAAGAACAGCAAAGAAAACTGAGCGCAGTGTATCCGTCATCTTAGGAACAATGGTGCAGATTTACTGATCCAAATAGGTCAGAATTCCGCTGCACATTTATTCAATATTTTAGACACTTTATTGGGGGGGGGGAGGGTTTGCTTTGTTTTAAAAAATTTTTTTTTGCCACAAATTTACCAAATGTCGCGCACCATTTGTACAAAGGTTCTGTCAGTTTGTAAGGCACCAGGAGACTGGAGAACACTTCACAATGTTAAAGGGGTTATCCCACGAATAATGTAAAAAATGAAAATCAGACATCATATAGGACATGACAGCCTCTCTCTAACAAAGCTAGAACCAGCCCTGTACCTCACATGGATCCAGAGATCTCCTTATTCATTGCTCTGCTAGATTTATATCAAACTGACAGCTCAAGAGGAGTGTCTTTTCTGCAGCAGCTCAGGAGGCGTGTCCATGCTCTTCCTATCACAGCTCAGTGGGCGTGTCTCAGCTCTCCCTATCACAGCTCAGGAGGCGTGTCTCAGCTCTCCCTATCACAGCTCAGGGGGCGTGTCTCAGCTCTCCCTATCACAGCTCAGGAGGCGTGTCTCAGCTCTCCCTATCACAGCTCAGGGGGCGTGTCTCAGCTCTCCCTATCACAGCTTCAGGAGGCGTGTCTCAGCTCTCCCTATCACAGCTCAGGAGGCGTGTCTCAGCTCTCCCTATCACAGCTCAGGAGGCGTGTCTCAGCTCTCCCTATCACAGCTCAGGGGGCGTGTCTCAGCTCTCCCATCACAGCTCAGGAGGCGTGTTTCAGCGTCTCCCTATCACAGCTCAGGAGGCGTGTCTCAGCTCTCCCTATCACAGCTCAGGTAGCGTGTCTCAGCTCTCCCTATCACAGCTCAGGAGGCGTGTCTCAGCTCCTCCTATCACAGCTCAGGAGGCGTGTCTCAGCTCTCCCTATCACCAGCTCAGGAGGCGTGTTCAGCTCTCCCTATCACAGCTCAGGTAGCGTGTCTCAGCTCTCCCTATCACAGCTCAGGAGGCGTGTCTCAGCTCCTCCTATCACAGCTAGGAGGCGTGTCTAGCTCTCTATCACAGTCAGGAGGCGTGTCTCAGCTCCTCCTATCACAGCTCAGGAGGCGTGTCTCAGCTCCTCCTATCACAGCTCAGGAGGCGTGTCTCAGCTCCTCCTATCACAGCTCAGGAGGCGTGTCTCAGCTCCTCCTATCACAGCTCAGGAGGCGTGTCTCAGCTCCTCCTATCACAGCTCAGGAGGCGTGTCTCAGCTCCTCCTATCACAGCTCAGGAGGCGTGTCTCAGCTCCTCCTATCACAGCTCAGGAGGCGTGTCTCAGCTCTCCCTATCACAGCTCAGGAGGCGTGTCTCAGCTCTCCCTATAACAGCTCAGGAGGCAGTTAAAAGTTGAAACTGAGCATGTGCGGCCTGCTCAGGGACTAGGTCAAAGAAATAAGATATTAAGTGGTCCTATACAGATACATGTTATTGAGTAACTCAGTGGCTATACAAAATTTTTAATGACATGCAATTACAAAAGTATTCAGATCCAGGTGCTGGCTTGAAAACTGTAGAATATTTTTCGTGGGACAACCCCTTTAAATCTGGTCAAAAATGTATGTAAATGTAAAGTGCTGGGCAAAGTGCACATTAAAAATGGCTCAAATACATTATAAATTTACGCATACTGAACTGACTAAACAGTCTATATCACTCCCCTGTTCTGGCACAGTACGTTTCATACATCACTATTTTTGCCATGCATGGTGGGGTTTAGGTTCATAGGTGCATCGCTAACATTAGCAAAATTACAAAAAAATTTTGGTGCAAAATGTTGGCACAAAGTAAGCCAAGCAATAAGTGCTGTAAAGTAAGTGCAGTGCGCCAAACTTCTCATCCAGCCTGAGCCACTGTGATAAATGTGGAGTCTCTTTAGGCTTTCTAGTATTGAAATTTACGGGATTAGTAAATCTGCCCCAGTGATTTCCAGCAGATCAGGCAAGGTCAAAGTCCAATAAAACCAGCGGGATACACTGAGGGGTCCCATAAAGGGTGGCATCATTTTGAAGATGGCCTTACTACAGAATACAAGTTTAAAATGTTATCAAACTTGTTACGGTGATGGAGATGGAGCCGCAGCGTGTGAATGCTCTTGACCGCGCCGCCTCCATCCTGTAGAAAAACTTCTAAACGGCCTCATTAACGTCGGCTCCACTCCTGGTGATGCTCAGGAGACGCACATGGGCCTGGAGATGTGTTGGACGCGGCGAGTCTTGGCGTCTGGCTCCCTGAATCCTTGCACTTTGCCAGAGCCAATTATAGAATTTCTCACAGCTGCAAATCCTCCAAACTACACCCGGCGCAGGGAGAGGGGGGGAAGCACCAACCCCGAGGAAAAATAAATAGTGTCACCCTCTGTCCAAATCCATTCAAGGAGAAAATGTTCAAGGCTGAGAACACGGACGAAGCCTCGGAGATAAGGATGAAATATACTGGGAAATGGGCGGCTGATCCCGACTCTCAGTCCATGAAATAAGGTGCAGATATTGAGAAGATATGGAAGATCACGGCCCACAAGTGGAGAAAGTGGAGCACGGCCTGGCAGGATTCAGCCATTACATCTCTTTCCTCACATCTATAATGTATAAGTCACCCTACTAAGGGCGTGCACGCAATATTGGGGTGGTCCTGCTGTTATATTCAGGTTCCTATTGTTACCCTTGCAGCCACAATGCCCTCAACTGCTACAAGTCCATGTACAGAATACAGGGGTCCTCATCACTTGGCCGGATATCATCTCAGGTCCTGGAGGATCTACCCTGTATTACACAGACAACCCCTTTAATTTGACATGGTGTAATGCATTGTTTCCCCTATGGAGGCGCTGTAGGGAATCTGCACCCTTGCTGTCAGATTACAGCTGATCGCTGGGGATTCCAGCAGGTGGACACTTTGTGATCGATTTAGGATTGTCCAAAACAGAACATCCCTTTAAGGGATCTGCCTCACCGGTGTCCATAGGCTCTACAGAAACATTTAGATTGGATAGAGGGGAGACCCCCACTTGGGACCCATGGCCCACAGCGTAGAGCCACGGGCGCCCCTTGTTCTGGCCGACCCCATCACGTATTATATGGTTGGCCACACATTAGGATGTAATACTTTTCCCCTGTATCAACTGATGGGATCCGGACCCCGGCAAGTTGGGTGATTGTTGGGGTGGCTTCAATTTAAAGAAGGGTTGGCTCATTATAGGGGTTCACCCACAAAAGCATTTGTGCCATAAGAGGGGGGTCGTCCACTCCAACAGGCACGTGGTCCAGTGTTTCCAGCAGAGAGGTGAAGGGGGGAGGGGGCTTCAGACCCTAAATCTTCATTGTAGAGGATGTCTCAGGACATACATAGAATGTACAGGACATACATACAATATACGGGACATATATATTATTAACTTACAGGACATCCATAGAATATAGAAGACGTACATACTAACATACAGGACATACATATATACTTGACGTACATACTAACAACATACAGGACATACATACAACATACAGGACATACATACAACATACAGAATATACGTACAACATACAGGATATACGTACAACATACAGGACATACATACAACATACAGGATATGCATACAACATACAGGATATACTTACAACATACAGGACATACATATATACTTGACGTACATACTAACATCATACAGGACATACATACTAACATCATACAGGACATACATACTAACATCATACAGGACATACATACAACATACAGGACATACATACAACATACAGGATATACATACAACATACAGGATATACGTACAACATACAGGATATACGTACAACATACAGGATATACATACAACATACAGGATATACGTACAACATACAGGACATACATATATACTTGACGTACATACTAACATCATACAGGACATACATACTAACATCATACAGGACATACATACAACATACAGGACATACATATATACTTGACGTACATACTAACATCATACAGGACATACATACTAACATCATACAGGACATACATACAACATACAGGACATACATACAACATACAGGATATACGTACAACATACAGGACATACATATGACGTATGTACTAACAATACATGTGATGTACATACTGACAACATATGAGAAGTACATACTACCAGTACATGGGTGCTCTGGGCCTCACTAGCAGTTTGTTGGCATCACATTTGGCTGTGGCGGGAAGAGACAGGTGACAATGAGAAGATGATTTGGGAGTCGCCCTTTGTACGTGGAATGCTGCGTGCACCCCCTCCTGTGTAACGGGCGCGGTGTGCGGAGCTCTGCACAATGTGACAACACACCCTGCGTTTTCAGGGCTTAGAGGAACCTTCTGCTTCATTCAGTGTTTGACAGACCTGGATTACGGCTGAGAAAAAGTCATCATCCAGCGCCAGATGTGTAACAAGAGACCCGGCTCCGGGTGCCAACGCCGCAGGCTTAACTGCTTAAAGGGAAGGTTCACACACAGAAATCTGGATCATTGTGACGAGACCTTCTGAGACTTTCTAACAGACTTCTGTGTTTCATTTCCTCACAGTTACTGTTAAATTTCTGCTTGCTGTCAGTGAATGGAATTTTAATCCAAAGACTAAAAATGTATGCAACCGAATACTTCTCACAGCAGAGGGTTTGCTACATTACATTCATAATAGACAATCCTGTGTGGCCTAAATACAACATCAGCACAAGTCTCCCTCCAGTCCTGATAGTTGCTACAATGTATCAGTCTTGAGTCCAGGCTGTTTATATCACAGAGAATTGTCTAAACTAGAAACATTCTAATAAACAATATAAAAATGCAACATTGTTTTAAAGTTAATAAAATATAAGTAAAGTCCACAATTAACTATTGCTGGGTTATATCACTATTCGAAAATTGTGCGCTTCCTGGAATCACCTACCTTCAGCCGGGCTGAGTCCTCTGGCGGCGGAGATCATGGACAGGGTGGGGCTTCCGTGGACGGATCGCAGGTAATGCTCCATGTGCGGGCCGATGTAATGATGTGCGTGGTTGAGATCTGTGGTGGTGCCCACTGGGTGCGGGGAAAGGCGTATAAGGGAAATGTCAGAGATGACGGGGCTGCCGCTGAGGCCCGGAGGACTGTGAAAGAAGAGCAAATCATGTAACTATATAGCAGAATATACCCAGGTTATACCAGCTGTACATATATAATTATATACAGGACATACCCAGGTTATACCAGCATGCTCCATATCACTATATACATGAAGATGTATAACTTATACCAGCTGTACATATATAATTATATACAGGAGATACCCAGGTTATACCAGTGTGCTTCATATCACTATATACAGAAGATGTATAACTTATACCAGCTGTACATATATAATTATATACAGGAGATACCCAGGTTATACCAGCATGCTCCATATCACTATATACAAGAAGATGTATAACTTATACCAGCTGTACATATATAATTATATACAGGAGATACCCAGGTTATACCAGCATGCTCCATATCACTATATACAGAAGATGTATAACTTATACCAGCTGTACATATATAATTATATACAGGAGATACCCAGGTTATACCAGCATGCTCCATATCACTATATACAGAAGATGTATAACTTATACCAGCTGTACATATATAATTATATACAGGAGATACCCAGGTTATACCAGCATGCTCCATATCACTGTATACAAGAAGATGTATAACTTATACCAGCTGTACATATATAATTATATACAGTAGATACCCAGGTTATACCAGCATGCTCCATATCACTATATACAAGAAGATGTATAACTTATACCAGCTGTACATATATAATTATATACAGGAGATACCCAGGTTATACCAGCATGCTCCATATCACTATATACAAGAAGATGTATAACTTATACCAGCTGTACATATATAATTATATACAGGAGATACCCAGGTTATACCAGCATGCTCCATATCACTATATACAGAAGATGTATAACTTATACCAGCTGTACATATATAATTATATACAGGAGATACCCAGGTAATACCAGCATGCTCCATATCACTGTATACAAGAAGATGTATAACTTATACCAGCTGTACATATATAATTATATACAGGAGATACCCAGGTTATACCAGCATGCTCCATATCACTATATACAAGAAGATGTATAACTTATACCAGATGTACATATATAATTATATACAGGAGATACCCAGGTTATACCAGCATGCTCCATATCACTATATACAAGAAGATGTATAACTTATACCAGCTGTACATATATAATTATATACAGGAGATACCCAGGTTATACCAGCATGCTCCATATCACTATAAACAAGATGTATAACTTATACCAGCTGTACATATATAATTATATACAGGAGATACCCAGGTTATACCAGCATGCTCCATATCACTGTATACAAGAAGATGTATAACTTATACCAGCTGTACATATATAATTATATACAGGAGATACCCAGGTTATACCAGCATGCTCCATATCACTATATACAGAAGATGTATAACTTATACCAGCTGTACATATATAATTATATACAGGAGATACCCAGGTTATACCAGCATGGTCCATATCACTATATACAGAAGATGTATAACTTATACCAGCTGTACATATATAATTATATACAGGAGATACCCAGGTTATACCAGCATGGTCCATATCACTATTATACAAGAAGATGTATAACTTATACCAGCTGTACATATATAATTATATACAGGAGATACCCAGGTTATACCAGCATGCTCCATATCACTATATACAAGAAGATGTATAACTTATACCAGATGTACATATATAATTATATACAGGAGATACCCAGGTTATACCAGCATGGTCCATATCACTATATACAAGAAGATGTATAACTTATACCAGCTGTACATATATAATTATATACAGGAGATACCCAGGTTATACCAGCATGGTCCATATCACTATATACAGAAGATGTATAACTTATACCAGCTGTACATATATAATTATATACAGGAGATACCCAGGTTATACCAGCATGGTCCATATCACTATATACAAGAAGATGTATAACTTATACCAGCTGTACATATATAATTATATACAGGAGATACCCAGGTTATACCAGCATGCTCCATATCACTATATACAAGATGTATAACTTATACCAGCTGTACATATATAATTATATACAGGAGATACCCAGGTTTATACCAGCATGGTCCATATCACTATATACAAGAAGATGTATAACTTATACCAGCTGTACATATATAACTTATATACAGGAGATACCCAGGTTATACCAGCATGCTCCATATCACTATATACAGAAGATGTATAACTTATACCAGCTGTACATATATAATTATATACAGGAGATACCCAGGTTATACCAGCATGCTCCATATCACTATATACAAGAAGATGTATAACTTATACCAGATGTACATATATAATTATATACAGGAGATACCCAGGTTATACCCAGCATGCTCCATATCACTGTATACAAGAGATGTATAACTTATACCAGCTGTACATATATAATTATATACAGGAAGGATACCAGGTTACCCCCAACCTTCAGAAGATGTATATTACCAGCTGTACATATATATTATATACAGGAGATACCCAGGTTATACCAGCATGCCTCCCATATCACTATATACAAGATGTAATAACTTATACCAGCTGTACATATATAATTTATATACAGGAGATACCCAGGTTATACCAGCATGCTCCATTATCACTATATACAAGAAGATGTATAACTTATACCAGCTGTACATATATAATTATATACAGGAGATACCCAGGTTATACCAGCATGCTCCATATCACTATATACAAGAAGAATGTATAACTTATACCAGCTGTACATATATAATTATATACAGGAGATACCCAGGTTATACCAGCATGCTCCATATCACTATATACAAGAAGATGTATAACTTATACCAGCTGTACATATATAATTATATACAGGAGATACCCAGGTTATACCAGCATGCTCCATATCACTGTATACAAGAAGATGTATAACTTATACCAGCTGTACATATATAATTATATACAGGAGATACCAGGTTATACCAGCATGCTCCATATCACTATATACAGAGATGTATAACTATACCAGCTGTACATATATAATTATATACAGGAGATACCCAGGTTATACCAGCATGCTCCATATCACTATATACAAGATGTATAACTTATACCAGCTGTACATATATAATTATATACAGGAGATACCCAGGTTATACCAGCATGCGTCCATATCACTATATACAAGAAGATGTATAACTTATACCAGCTGTACATATATAATTATATACAGGAGATACCCAGGTTATACCAGCATGCTCCATATCACTATATACAAGAAGATGTATAACTTATACCAGCTGTACATATATAATTATATACAGGAGATACCCAGGTTATACCAGCATGCTCCATATCACTATATACAAGAAGATGTATAACTTATACCAGCTGTACATATATAATTATATACAGGAGATACCCAGGTTATACCAGTGTATAACATACCAGCTGTATATATATTATATACAGGAGATACCCAGGTTATACCAGCATGCTCCATATCACTATATACAAGAAGATGTATAACTTATACCAGCTGTACATATATAATTATATACAGGAGATACCCAGGTTATATACCAGCATGCTCCATATCACTATATACAAGAAGATGTATAACTTATACCAGCTGTACATATATAATTATATACAGGAGATACCCAGGTTATACCAGCATGCTCCATATCACTATATACAAGAAGATGTATAACTTATACCAGCTGTACATATATAATTATATACAGGAGATACCCAGGTTATACCAGCATGCTCCATATCACTATATACAAGAAGATGTATAACTTATACCAGCATGTACATATATATATTATCTACAGGAGATACCCAGGTTATACCAGCATGCTCCATATCACTATATACAAAGAAGATGTAATAACTTATACCAGCTGTACATATATAATTATATACAGGAGATACCCAGGTTATACCAGCATGCTCCATATCACTATATACAAGAAGATGTATAACTTATACCAGCTGTACATATATAATTATATACAGGAGATACCCAGGTTATACCAGCATGGCTCCATATCACTATATACAAGAAGATGTATAACTTATACCAGCTGTAACATATATAATTATATACAGGAGATACCCAGGTTATACAGCATGCTCCATATCACTATATACAGAAGATGTATACTTATACCAGCTATACATATATAATTATATACAGGGAGATACCCAGGTTATACCAGCATGCTCCATATCACTATATACAGAAGATGTATAACTTATACCAGCTGTACATATATAATTATATACAGGAGATACCCAGGTTATACCAGCATGCTCCATATCACTATATACAAGAAGATGTATAACTTATACCAGCTGTACATATATAATTATATACAGGAGATACCCAGGTTATACCAGCATGCTCCATATCACTATATACAAGAAGATGTATAACTTATACCAGCTGTACATATATAATTATATACAGGAGATACCCAGGTTATACCAGCATGCTCCATATCACTATATACAAGAAGATGTATAACTTATACCAGCTGTACATATATAATTATATACAGGAGATACCCAGGTTATACCAGCATGGTCCATATCACTATATACAAGAAGATGTATAACTTATACCAGCTGTACATATATAATTATATACAGGAGATACCCAGGTTATACCAGCATGCTCCATATCACTATATATAAGAAGATGTATAACTTATACAGCTGTACATATATAATTATATACAGGAGATACCCAGGTTATACCAGCATGCGTCCATATCACTATATACAAGAAGATGTATAACTTATACCAGCTGTACATATATAATTATATACAGGAGATACCCAGGTTATACCAGCATGCTCCATATCACTATATACAAGAAGATGTATAACTTATACCAGCTGTACATATATAATTATATACAGGGGAGATACCCAGGTTATACCAGCATGCTCCATATCACTATATACAAGAAGATGTATAACTTATACCAGCTGTACATATATAATTATATACAGGAGATACCCAGGTTATACCAGCATGCTCCATATCACTATATACAAGAAGATGTATAACTTATACCAGCTGTACATATATAATTATATACAGGAGATACCCAGGTTATACCAGCATGCTCCATATCACTATATACAAGAAGATGTATAACTTATACCAGCTGTACATATATAATTATATACAGGAGATACCCAGGTTATACCAGCATGCTCCATATCACTATATACAAGAAGATGTATAACTTATACCAGCTGTACATATATAATTATATACAGGAGATACCCAGGTTATACCAGCATGCTCCGTATCACATATACAAGAAGATGTATAACTTATACCAGCTGTACATATATAATTATGTACAGGAGATACCCAGGTTATACCAGCATGCTCCATATCACTATATACAAGAAGATAGTATACTTATACCAGCTGTACATATATAATTATATACAGGAGATACCCAGTTATACCAGCATGCTTCCATATCACTATATACAGAAGATGTATAACTTATACCAGCTGTACATATATATTATATACAGGAGATACCCAGGTTATACCAGCATGCTCCATATCACTATATACAAGAAGATGTATAACTTATACCAGCTGTACATATATAATTATATACAGGAGATACCCAGGTTATACCAGCATGCTCCATATCACTATATACAAGAAGATGTATAACTTATACCAGCTGTACATATATAATTATATACAGGAGATACCCAGGTTATACCAGCATGCTCCATATCACTGTATACAAGAAGATGTATAACTTATACCAGCTGTACATATATAATTATATACAGGAGATGCCCAGGTTATACCAGCAGGCTCCATATCACTATATACTCTGCGGTGCAGTCAGTGGTAGCTGTAGGTTGGCGCTGGCACACTGACACACATGGCAGGACGCTGTGTGGTAGCATATGTGAGATGATGTTTCACAGCTGGACTCGGGCAGAACGGGGAAATTAATGCCCATTAATGTGTAATAGAGCCGCTGCCATGTCTGCCGCACTCAGCGATCTGCCAGCGCCGGCCACTTAAAGACACAGGCCGCTACTTGACGTCTAAATCTTGAAGTGATAGCAGCGATGCTCTGGCAGTTCTTGTATTTTATGACAAGTTTCTACTGTGTCGCGAAATATTAAACCTGCTCTCCTAATAATCCGCCTGCGGGAGAAGTGGTCACATGACCTGCGGAGAGGAGACGCCACTGGCGCTTCTAGGGATGAAGATGATCAGGAAAAGTACTGATAATCCAGAAAGTCTGCTAGAAATACAGGTTTTCTGGATTTTCTAGGTTTGTAAAGGGTTTCAGCTTCTGAATGTAAGAATGCTTCTATTCACTGAAAGCAAGCAGACATCTTCAAAATAACGAGGAACTGAAACACAAAGGGGCAGATTTACTAATCCTAAAATGTAGAGTGAGCTTAGACTTGATGGTCTAAAGATTCGTCAAATCAAAGATCGGTTGGCTTTATTGGCTCCCAAATTTTGGGCATTTTGACGCCCCTTTCCTGCAAAGTCATAATAAGTGTCTAAAACACATAATAAGGGCTTATGCACACCATGTGCTTTCCGTTATTTCTGCAGCCGGTATGCGGAACTATTCATGTCAATGGGGCCACCAAAAAACGGAAATGACTCCATGTGCATTCCGTATCCATATGTCCTCAAGTCTGTCCCACAAAAAAATAGAGCATGTTGTATTTTTATCCGTTTTTAGACAAGGAGAGGCATTGTTACAATGTAACAGGGACGTCAGACAGATGCCATCTGTTTTAATTGCGGATCCGTGTTTTGTGGATTGTGTAGATGAGCCCTGACTGTGGCCGAACACACGTAGAGAATGGCACAATTATGTCTATTATCTATCTTGGTAGGGGGGTCATTCACACGACCTTAGTTTTGGTCTGCGTCCATTCCGCACTTTTGAGGATGAGATGCGGACTCATTCATTTCAAGGGGGCGCAAAAGATGTAGAGTGCACCGTGTGCTGTCCGCCTCCGTATATCTGTTCCGCAGCCGGTATGTGTGCTTTGTGGATCCACAATGGATAAGTTCGTGGGAATGCCTCCTAAATGTGTGACCGTCCCATGGAGTCCGGCGGACCCTGCAGAGCGCGTCACGTGCCGGAACGTTCTGTATATCAGATACCGCGTCCCGTGTGATAAATCACTGCATCCAGGTGATCCATAATCCACATGCAAATCCGCCCTCATTACCTGCCGCGGCGCTGATTGTATCTAATTTCCTGCCGACTGAATAACATTGTTACAGGAGGCGATTAATCCGCTGCTTTCTGTAATTAACACAAGTGACATTTCCCGTGTGTAAACATGAAGAGGCGCTGAGCCGTGCCGCACGTCATCCCGCAGGAGAAGCAGACTGCGGTGAAACGTGCAGGAGCGCTAATCAGTGTGACAAGGTATCGCTGCGGGTGTGAAGACTTCTGCAACATTGTTACCTAGAGCAAAGATCTGATCACATGACTGTCACTAGTGACTGACTATACAAAATGCCGCAGTGACATGGCGGTGGTGGCTGGGATGCGGCAGGTTTGGCTTCCACATCGTGAGCAGATCAAGTGATTTATGAAGGAAAGCCGCTGACGCAGACCTTAAAGAGAACCTGCCCCCGCATTTTCCACCACTAAAGGATTAGATAACGATGAATACTGGATACAAAATGGACGCTTTCATAAAAAAAACGCATCTCTACTGTTCATAGGCTCCAGTGAAGTGAATGCGGAGGAGCTGTAATACCACACACAACCTGTAGTCAGGTGTGGCGCTGTTTTCAGGGGAAAAAAACAGCCATGTTTTTCTAATATTGGATATCCCCCAAGTAGTCATAGTGGGAGGGGGGGGCTGTTCCAACAGACAATGCAGGGGTCACTTTAAGAGCTGTATTTGTTTTTCACGTGATACTTTTTAGCCAATAACAAGATCAGCCGGGATTCTTATTGGTCATGTGACTGCGACATCCTTAATATCTTCATGGACAATTCTGGAAACGCCTGGGAAGTGATATTTAAGAAACTTCCTGATCTTTTACGAATATGCACTGTAATTTTCTTAGTAACGACACTCCTTATAAACCGTTTGCGTTTTTTTTTTACGTACTACATGGGGGTTTTATGGCGTTTTGCCACAAAAAAAGGCACCAAAAAACACCACTATGAGGGCTCATGCACACGGCCGTTGGTCGTCTGACAACATTTGTGCGGATTCCGAAGACGGATCCAGACCCATTCAACTTGATTGGGTCCGTGATCCGTCCGCACCGCAAAGAAATGGAACATGTTCTATTTTTTTGAGGTGCGGAGGCACAGAGAGAAACCCCAAGGAAGCGTTCCGCGGTGCTACCGTGGGGTTCTGAGCCTCCGTTCTGCACCGGACCTTCCTGGATTGCAGAACCATTCAAGCGAATGGGTTCACGTCCGTGATGCGGGGTGCATGTGGCCGGTGCTCGCATATTGCGGACCCGCTGTTTGTGGGCTGCAATACAGGAACGGCCGTGTGCACGAGGCCTAAATGTAAAAGTGCACAAAAGCCTATGTGTGCATCCACCCACAGATCCCGTCGGCTTAGGATTTGCAGTAAGGCTCTGTTCACACCGGCCTCATCCATCACAATACATTATCCGCTGTCTTATATGGGGTCTATCGAGTAACTGATCGCTATTCCAACCACCAAAAAGCACCAGAAAAAAAAAAGAACAAACGCAACAAAGGCTAAAAATAACAAAAAAATAAATTAAATAAATAAATAAAATATCACAAAAACAAACAAACAAATATGACACAGGAGAAAAGTGATGTCAGCGGCAGCAGACCTGGCGACCTCTTGGGTCTTTTCTCCTTCCACTGAAGGTGGCAGAGGTCTTGGATCAGTGGCGTGTCCTGCGATGTGACAACCCAGGACCTGTGACAAGTCCCCGCTCGCCCCCGCTGCCACCCCTATGACTGACGCTGCGCTTCATTTGCTGCGCAGAGTTGCTGTAATGAGGTGAGCTTGGAACCTGAGCAGATGCCGCCACTCAGGATGTGGGTGTGATGTATGGGGGCCCTGTGTCACAATCACATCACATTAATCATCGGGGCCCGGGAGCAGGACGCTGTTTTCTTCTCACAATCACCAAATACAACTGACTCTTTGATAAATGGCGTCTTCCTCTGCTGCAAATTATGTAGAAAAGGGATGGGGGGTTCCAGGAGGCCTCGCACCGAGGGATGAGGGCGCCGGGCTCGAATGGTTAAACCTAAAATATGTCATATGTATATAACAAGCCTACACATCGCAACTCGTAGATGGATGATGGTGGTTGTAGGACTACATGACTGGTACAGATGTTTCCACTATGTCCACCATTAGGAAACTGGGACCTCAAATGGTACCCAGTGCGTTACATGGGACACCCCTCAAAACATCCCCCCTCACCAGCTGAGCTCTGTCAGGGGAGATCTGATCACATGTCATTATGTCAGTGATGTCATCGGCAGGGGGTGGGGCTGTGACTACCTCTCAGACAGGATATCCAGGCAGGTTGTCAGCAGTAATCACGGAAGACTCACCCATGAATGGCGTGGATGGCGTGGCTTTCGTAGTGATATCGCCCCTCCTGGTGCCGGATGTCAATAGGAAACGGCGTGTGGAACGCAGGGAAGAGGTGCGCAGCGTCTGCGGGAGAGAAAGAACAGGACATTTATTAAAGGCGGAATCTAGACCGGATACAATGTGTCCACCTCATCATGTAATCTCAGTGGGGACAGAGATTCTCCCTAACTTTCCCCTCTTGTGCCCCCGTGGTCTGGAGGCGGCAGCGGTGACGGGGTTACTGGGCCGGGGTGGGCAGATTACGGGGCCCCAGGAATGTGCAGGCACATTAAGCCCCTCACAGTTTGGTTCCCGCAGAACAATGTGGGGATTTTCTGGCTGAGGATCCAGTGTGAATCACCACCTGTCCTGCATTCTTCCCACAGGGCGATGGACGCACAGCTGGGGCCTGGCATCTGCTGCCCGCTCTGGAGGAGTGGTGGATACAGGGACAGTCCTCCCAGACCGGGGGGCACATACAGCGGCAGTACCATCGGTTAAAGGAGCCGCAACACGTAAAGGAAGAAATGTAATATACCCCGAAGGATGAATGATCCCCAGGAGTTCTGTGCCCGGCTCGCTCCTTGGCGTTGAGTTTGCGCCAGTTTTCTGTTGCACACATTGGTGAAGGTGCCCCCCTCTCCCCCTGGTTACGTTACAGTGGTGGAAAAGTGCTAAAAGTCAGATTTTGGTGCAAATGGCCCTTTTGTGTGTTCAAAGTGTTTATCTCCTAGGACCGCAGCGTTATGAGGCTAGGTTCACATTTGCGGGATTGTATTCTGTTGCGGCAGAGGAGCGGACTATCCGAATTACTGTATCTGGCTAAGGCTCCATTCACACGTCCTGTTTTTCTTTCCTGATCCGATCCGCAAATCATGCGGATCAGATGCGGATCCATTAATTTCAATGGGTCCTGAAAAAATGCGGACAGCACTCTGTATACTGTCCGCATCCGTTGTTCCGTTCCGTTATGCCGATCCGCAAATAAGATAGAGCTTGTCCTACTTTTGTCCGCATATGCGGTCCGTGGTCCCATTATAGTCAATGGGTCCGCAAAAAATGCGGATGATATGCGGAATGCATCAATATGTCATCCGCATATCATCCGCAGTTGCGGATCCGTTTCCAGGAAATAGAAAGAAATACCCTACCAACATATATTCCTCCTTCCTTTTTTTTTTTTGCGGAAAAACGGAACGGATGCGGATGTACAATTGGTAGGAAGGTTTTTGCGGAAACACGGATCCGCAAAAAATGGACCAAAAATCTGGAAAAGAAAAATACGGACGTGTGAATGAAGCCTTAGGCTTCATTCACACGTCCGTATTTTGTTTCCGTTCTGTTTTGTTTTGCGAATCCGCAATATACAGAATAGATATGGACCCTAAGGATAGGTTCACATCTGCGCTTTTAAGTCCAACAGTCTATTCCGGAGGAGGACCGGACTGACAGAGTTCACCGTATCCGGCACCACTGGATCCCCGCTCGCTGTAATGGGATTCAGCGGGGATCCGGCCATTTTCCGGCATGTATGCTGGACAAAAAACGCTGCGTGTAGTATTTTTTTTGTCAAGCTAAAAGCTGCCATGTACGACAGATACAGAGAACTGCGGCAGTCTGTTCCTCCGCCAGAACACACTGCCAGAATTAATAGCCGGACACCGCCGGGGCTCACCGGATCCTTATTCACTATCATGGGCAGAAAAAAACGCTGCATGTGATGTTGCCGTCTTCAGCTCACAGAGCTCACCCTGTCACAAACCCTCAGCTGTGCGAGTCTAGAATATTCCACTCACTGACAGCAAGCAGAGATCATATATATATGGTGAGGAATATTAGAAAGTTTTTGGGTTCCAGCTATCTACTGATGCTGGAGCCGTTAACCCTTCCCGCCCCTCACCCCGGGCTGCGGTAGAACATGTGCTCGGCGGCGTCGTGGTGAAAGTTGCTGAGTGTTTTACTTTCTCCTGGAACAGGAAGTCCTTCCACTAATAGGAATAATATTCTCCAGGCCGGACCCCGAGCCCAGACATGAAAACCAAAGACATAAAAGAAACAGGAAATTCCTGAGGATCCGGTCTAAGAAATAAGAACTCAGCTGATCCCTCCACAACCCCCACAGAATGACCCCCAAACTGTACACCCCATGAGGATTGACCAATATACAATTCATATCTTCATCTGGTGACCTGTATACAATGCAGGAGCTCACCATGTCAGGTATACAGAACTAGTATACAATGCAGAGTCTATATGATTCACCAGTATACAATTCACATCTTCATCTGGTGACCTGTATACAATGCAGGAGCTCACCATGTCAGGTCTACAGAACTAGTATACAATACAGAGTCTATATGATTCAGTTACCAGTATACAATTCACATGTTCATCTAGTGACCTGTATACAATGCAGGAGAACTCCATGTCAGGTATACAGTACTAGTATACAATGCAGAGTCTATATGATTCACCAGTATACAATTCACATGTTCATCTGGTGACCTGTATACAATGCAGGAGCTCACCATGTCAGGTATACAGTACTAGTATACAATGCAGAGTCTATATGATTCACCAGTATACAATTCACATGTTCATCTGGTGACCTGTATACAATGCAGGAGCTCACCATGCCAGGTCTACAGTACTAGTATACAATGCAGAGCCTATATGATTCACCAGTATACAATTCACATGTTCATCTGGTGACCTGTATACAATGCAGGAGCTCACCATGCCAGGTCTACAGAACTAGTATACAATGCAGAGTCTATATGATTCACCAGTATACAATTCACATGTTCATCTAGTGACCTGTATACAATGCAGGAGCTCACCATGCCAGGTCTACAGTACTAGTATACAATGCAGAGCCTATATGATTCACCAGTATACAATTCACATGTTCATCTGGTGACCTGTATACAATGCAGGAGCTCACCATGTCAGGTATACAGTACTAGTATACAATGCAGAGTCTATATGATTCACCAGTATACAATTCACATCTTCATCTGGTGACCTGTATACAATGCAGGAGCTCACCATGTCAGGTCTACAGAACTAGTATACAATACAGAGTCTATATGATTCAGTTACCAGTATACAATTCACATGTTCATCTAGTGACCTGTATACAATGCAGGAGAACTCCATGTCAGGTATACAGTACTAGTATACAATGCAGAGTCTATATGATTCACCAGTATACAATTCACATGTTCATCTGGTGACCTGTATACAATGCAGGAGAACTCCATGTCAGGTATACAGTACTAGTATACAATGCAGAGTCTATATGATTCAGTTACCAGTATACAATTCACATCTTCATCTAGTGACCTGTATACAATGCAGGAGCTCACCATGTCAGGTCTACAGAACTAGTATACAATGCAGAGTCTATATGATTCACCAGTATACAATTCACATCTTCATCTAGTGACGTGTATACAATGCAGGAGCTCACAATGCCAGGTCTACAGAACTAGTATACAATGCAGAGCCTATATGATTCAGTTACCACTATACAATTCACTTCTTCATCTAGTGACCTGTATACAATGCAGGAGAACTCCATGTCAGGTCTACAGTACTAGTATACAATGCAGAGCCAATATCTAAAGATCAGTGTAAAATGCAAAACCTTGATGTAAACTTGTGACCAGTATACAATGCAGAATCTGTCTAAACAATTGACAGAGCAGAACTCACACTTCATGTGACCAGTATACAATGTACAACCACCCTGTAACCAGTACACAATGCAGAATCCAACGATCGGTATGCAAAATTATAGAATGGATAAACTGCTTGATATTATCACCAGTATACAACACAGGAGCACACCGTGTCATGTACTGTACTAGTATACAATGCAGAGCATATATGATTCAATAACCAGGTCCTGACAGCTGACGTGTATACTACCAGTATACAATACAGAACCTATATCTAATGATCAGTATAAAATGTAAAAGTTTGGTCTAAACTTGTGACAAGTATACAATGCAGTTTGTATAAGCGGATGATCAGTATACAATGCAGATCCAATAAAAATGTGTGTGTAATAAATATATATAAAATATAGCATGTATGAACCATGCCTTTATGTGAGCAGTACACAATGCAGAATGTAAGGATCGGTATACAATACTATAGATAGAGACTCTGTATGATATTATGGCCAGTATACAATGCAGGAGCCCATGAACCGGAGGTGGTAGAGCAGGAGGAGCTCACAATCTGTCCGGTAATCTGGAATGTTCCATAATCTGGTGTACCGTGGCGGCTCTCACTGAGCTGGTGGCGCACGTGCCGCTGTTTGGAAAGAGGCTATATTTCACTCTAATTGGGTCGCTGTCGCTGGGCGGCTGGTGCACCTGTGGGGGCCGCTACCTCCAGAAAAACGGGACGGAAAAATCCGCCAAGAATTGGGACAAACAAAGCTTAAATTAGTTTTATTTTTGCAAGATCAGAGACAAATCATCAGGAGCCGTTAATACTCCGCCCGCCATAGTAGAGAGCGCAGGAGTGCGCAACATGTCCTGATAGCATCTCTGCTGTAGTAATATGTGAGGGAGGGGGCATAATTATTAACCCCCCCTTCTATATCTATCTATCTAATCTCATATCTATCTAATATCTATCTATCTCATATCTATCTATCTCATATCTATCTATATATCTATCTATCTGTCTTTCTATATATCTATTTCTATCTGTTCTATCTATCTCATATCTATCTATCTATCTATCTTTCGTTCTTTCTATCTCTGTTCTATCTCTGTTCTATCTATCTCTCTATCTATCTAGCTATCTATCTATACCTGTACTATCATCTATCTATCTTGGATAGATGATAGATAGATAGATAGATAGATAGATAGATAGATAGATAGATAGATAGATATGAGATAGATAGAACAGATAGAAATAGATATATAGAAAGACAGATAGATAGATATATAGATGATAGTATAGATAGATAGATAGATAGAATATCATCTATCTATCTATCTATCTATCTATCTATCTATCTATCTATCTGGGAGGTGCTGCCCTTCCAATTAATGTAGTATTATGTTCCCATCTTACAGAGATCGCCTTGACGCTGGCAGACGGGCAGAAATAATTTTGTATTTGCCAAGAATCTGACATTCACAATGTAGCGTTAGTATGTTATACAGTGAGCACGGCCTTATTACATGTACTTATGTTATTCTTTGTTTGTCCTTTGCTCTTCCAATTAATGTCACAGAACGTTCCGTCGCGCCTCTTGTCAGTCTGATTATTTGATTTTTTTCTTGTGGTGAAGAGAAAAGATAAACAGTTTAAGCTTCGCGGATAATGGAGTCTCTGACACATTTGTCTTTAATTTCAGGCCGGAAACAGGGCTCTTATTTAGGTTGTCAGAGGATTCCAGTGGGAGCCACAGAAGTGCGGGCTGGGGATTTGTCGCAGAAATTTCTGTGACTAGAAGTCAGTTCCATGTATCTGAATGGGGATATTTTTGGAGCACATGGATTTCCACAAGCCACATCCCCCCAGTGTTGGCGCCCCCTCTTCTCGGAGATCCCCCTTCACAAATGAGGTCATGTGTTGGATAAAACCCAATTTACATGCGGAGAATTACTAAAATCTTGGAAGTTTGCTGCTGGTGAAGACTCGGAATCAAATCCAAAGATCCCTGACCAGATCACGAGAAATCGTGAACCCCCAACAGAGGACAATGTGGAGGAAGCGGGGTCACGGGGTCACCAATGTAACATTTGATACAACAAACGTGTTTCAATAATGTAACATTATTTCACAACAATGTATCCGGCCGGTAGGAGCTCTGGATATCAGTGAGACACGAAGGACTTGTTTGCAGCTTTTCTGCTGCCGTCACAATGTATCAGCGCAGCTTAAACTGATGTTCACTTCTTTATGTAAACCTCGCAGTTCTGAGAATCGAGTCATTTGCAGATCTGTCCCATAAATTCCCCCAGTGCCCGCACCTGTCAGGGGAAGAGTTAATGCATGCAGATACGCAGACCTGGTGTCTCCACCTGTCATCGGGAGGGCTTTTTAAGCAAATATCCATGGATTTTGATGAAATTTGCTGCTGGAAAGTCTGAACTTTTTGTGCCAAGAATCAAAGTGTTTTTCTTTCCATCTCCCTAAAATAACGTCAGGACGAGTCGCCGCACATTTACACCTCGGTGGCTCCTACTGCTGAGCTAAATATAAAGCTCGGTATGGTCCAAAGTGCAGCCGGGCCAAGGAGAGGAGCTGTCATCGATGTGAGGAGCAGGGGGACCGAACCTGGATAAAGAGGCGCCAAAGGGTGATGAAAGAGGGAGGTGGGGGGTGGAGGGTCCTGTTTCTGGGTGATAGTGAAAGGGTTAATTTGAAATTCAATGTGAATGGATCAATGGTAGATAAATTCCTCCTAAAGCTGATATTACACTGCCAGATCATTGCTAACAAGTGTTCATAGGAAGCGATGATCTGGCGGTGTAATACTGCCATTAACGCTCTTTCATCAGGCAATTGTGATTTTTAAGCATGCAGATTGTGCTGTATAATCATGATCTGCTGCCAGCAAACAATGAGTATAAGGACGAGCCATGACATTAGTGATCACTGCTTCCTATACTGTGGAGGAGATCGCTGTATGTAAATGTGTCTCCTCCACTGACGAGCAGGCAATTGTCAGGAAGGAACGATTCTGTATAGGGATGAATGATGGCATTAGTGATCACTGCTGCCTATACTGTGGAGGAGATCGCTGCATGTAAGTGTTTCCTCCACTGACGAGCAGGGGATTGTCAGGTCATGTCAGTGTCACATCAGAGAACAGTCAATGCTTGTGTGCATGAAGCCTGATTGTGAGCCTAAAACAGAGGTGGAGGCTACACAGAGATAAGGTATAAGGGACAGATCTGCATCTCTTCTGTGTTTTTGACCCCCACTGGATTTCAGCTTAAAATCACTGATGGAAATCACTGACCGAACACTGAGGACCCTTTTACAGTGATACACTGTACACACTCGCATAGAGTATCACTGTACAGTGGCGGCCTTAGGAAGCGCACGGCGTCATAGAAGGAGCACGGTCCAGGTTTTCACAGACCGTCTCGGACCGTGCTCCAGAGTCGTGTGAAGGGGCCCTGACTGTGTGAATAACGCCTAAGGGTCCACTAGTAAATGTGGCCCCAGGACGAAGAACTCTGTATAGAACACGCCATCAATGTCTGACAGCCGGGAGTTACACGGATTTGGAGGACCTTGTACAGGAGGTGGCGGACTGGCTGTAGACCCTACAGGGAAACGTCCTGGTGGGCTGACACAATGATACACAGCTGAATACTGTGGAGAGGGCGACAGTATTTTGTCTGCTGCTCAGACCCTGTGTACAGGCCGAATACTTGTCACAGCTGAGACACTGCTACAATTGCATCAGTCTAGACAATCCTCTGCAAGGTGAATAAACTCCTGGACTCCAGACTGATACATTGTAACAGAAAGAGATCCAGAGAGAGATTTGTGCTGATGTCTTTATGGAGGATTGTCTCAACCCGTCATAGCTGCAAAAAGATATTTTTAAAAATGAAAGTCCTTATTCACTGACAGCAAGCAGACATCTTAAAAAGTGTAAAAAATGGAAGCAGAAAGTATATTAGGAAGTTGCAGAACTTATTATCAGTATATACACACATATGTCCACTCCTATATATTAGTCACATGTCCACCACTAGGGGCGCACTTTCTATCAGGTATTAGGAATATGACCATTTACCAGTCTGACATACACACCATTATGGGGGGAGGGGGGCGTCTCCTCGCTGCTGCCACTCATGGCTTTGATGGCTACCAGCCCCAGCGTTTTATTCCCCAGCACTGATTTTATATATATATCTAATGGGATAATGAATATATATATATTCAGGATGCGCTGAATTCCCTTGGCATTTCTGGGGGCCCCAGCAAGTAAGCTCTGTGGGGCCCCTGTCACACCACTAAGCTCCACCCCCATCAGTTTACTAAGCTCCACTCTCAGCTCAGCAGTACAGCCTGGGCACCTCTGCTACTGCTCTACAGCAGGGAAGGGCCCCTCGCCGCGGGCCCCTGTGTAGCTGAACCGGCTCCGCAGGCAGTATGTCCATCCCATTTGTGGCCAGCAGGGGGCCCCCTGATCTCTGGCGGTGGTAAAGTCCTCCACTGGCTCCTCATACATTGGGGGGAATCGGTCACTTCACTCAGACCCTAATGCCTTGGAATAGGGGGCGGGGGGAGCACGCCTTTTAGGCCCCTGTTGGACTCTGTGCCAGTGGTGTTTAATGAGGAAAGTCCTAAGAGAATGAAATTATTAGAACTTTTGTCGGATCGGGAAAATAAACCCTTTTTGTCTATTTGGGGCTTAAAGTCTGAATGCAGCGTGAGCCCGGAGCATATGGCGATCACGCGACCTGCGCCAAAGTCTTCACGGGCATCGTGCTCACACACCGACTACCCGAGCAGAATACTAAGAGCGCGGCCCCTTTCTCCACCTCCAGCAGCTTCTTGTAAGTCCTGCGACCCACACAAAGCTCGGAGCCGTCTTCTATTTTCCCGCACAGCAAGAGCTCTAATAATTGGGCTTTACCTCCCGATCCTGGCGTCCTGTGATATTGTAATGCGCGTATTCACATCCTGCAGGGACGGGAGCGGGATGAATAAATTTCACGTGCATTAAACATTCACAAAAGTGAACTGGACGGGAAGAGTTAGATACTTGTGAGCCGCATTGTGCCACCAAATGAAAGGCTTTCCTGATACGTAATTAAGGGGTGTACGGCTTTAAGAATTATTTTTTTTACTTTTTTTGTCAAAACTTTCTTCGAAAACAGCCAGTAAGTGCGCAGGAAGTGTCCGTCATCTTAGAACGTATTCTGCTGCTGCCATAAAGGGGCGCTCCGCAGTTACAGCAAGTAACTAAAGCGTCACCATTGTGTAATAATGTTTCAATTCCTCACCATATTCAAGATCTCTGCTTGCTGTCAGTGAATGAAAGGTCCTTGTTTACATCCAGAGGCTAAAAAACCCTGTACAGATCTATCACCTCTAAGGCTCCATTCACACGTCCGTATTTTGTATCCGCATCCGTTTCCACAATTTCGGACAATTATGCGGATAGGATGCGGATCCATTCATCCTGAAAAAATGCGGACAATACACCGTGTGCTGTCCGCATCCGTGTGTCCGATCCGACTGTCCGCATAAAGAAATCCTCCTGTCCTACTTCTATCCTGATTTTGCGGTCCGTAGCTCAATACAAGTCTATGGAACCTCCAAAAATGCGGAAGACATGCGGAAAGGCATCCGCATTTGCGGATTCCGTTCCAGGAGGGTAGAAAAAAAACAACATACGACATACGGATACATCCTTTCCGTTTTTTGCGTATAAACGGAACGGATGTGCTTGAAAAACTGAGTTTTTTGCGGAACAACGGAGCTTCAATTTCGCAGGGATTTGGTCATGTATTCCTTGCTGAAATCTGCATTCAAACTGCGGCAAATCCACTTGCCATTGTCTTCAATAGGAATCCACTCTGTAATAATCGCCCCGTCGGATCTGTGGTGTGACAAACAACAAAGCCTCGGATTTCTTCTGCATATTTTACCAATATGATTATAAGAGCTGAGGGTTTGTTACAGCAGAATCCAGTCTGGACAATCCTCCATAAGCAAATCAGCACAAGTCCCTCCCCTGTCCTGATCGTTTGTTACAATGTATCAGTCTGGAGTGGAGGATGTTTATCCCACAGAGGATTGTCCAGAACGGATACAACTGTAACAAACCATCAGCTGTGAGAAGTATTTGGCCATTCAGCTATTACCGATGTCCAAACTGTGTCCTTCAGGCTTCAAAATCACTACAACTCCCAGCATGCCAAGTGTCCTGTAGCACCACAGCAATCACTACATAACTATTCTGCTGTTAGATACAAACAATTACTTAAAGGGAAACTCCATAATCATACACGATCCCCCCCCCCCCCCTCCAAATGAACTGATATAAGTGGGCGGAGTCTGGGCCATGGTGGAGCCACGAGCTGCTACAATGTGGACACCATACTGTAACAGGCAGCACAGAGGGTGGAGAGCGCGCAGACTCTGTTCCTGCCGGCAGCACAGGGGTTAATGGTGCATTCCTGGGAAATGTTGGGGGGGGGGTTCTGGCTCACGTCTCTTCTCCAGTGGGGATTAAAGCTGCTGGACCCCGGAGAGAATACACAGAGCACTCAGGACGGGGAGTAAAACTACACAGAGGCTGAAAGACTGGAAACAGCTGGAGTGGAGTTTAGTGCAGCCCGGAGCTCCGCCGCCAGGGTCACCCCCTTCCTGCGGGCCGCCCAGTTTATTTAGCTTGGAGTGTATAAATGAGGTGGCGCAGAGCCAGAGACATGGAGGGGATGAGTGCGGGCGACATGGAGCGGCTGCTCAGGATTCCCTCACGTCCCGCAGAGCCGTGTTCACACCTCACGCTGCCCCTGGCGATAGTGAGACAGATATCACGATATTATACACAGTATATCATGACATCTATACGCGGCATGTCACGATATCTATACGTGGTATATGACGATATCTAGAGTAATTCTAACCATAAGACAGGGCATGCTAAAAAAACACGCACACTCAGTACATACATGCACACATACACACCTTCATTACATACACATTTACTACATGCATGATCACACACACTCATTACATACCAGCTCGCACACTCGCCACACACAGACGTGTGCACACAGAATACATACATGATTGCATAACCGTGTGCAGACATATATAAACTCAGACAAATAATGGGCAGGCGGAGACGACTAATGAAAAGGAAAAAAATGCACTTGGGCCCAGCGGCAAACACAGCCCTGGCTGCAAAAACTCTCCGAAATGTTACATGCAGGAAAACACAAGCCATCCGGAGAGGAGGATTCATGCAGCCCTGATGTACAAGGGCAGGGAGTACAGGCCTCTGCACACTGCGCATGCACTGGGCAGCAGGGCGTACAGGCCTCTGCACACTGCGCATGCACAGGGCAGCAGGGTGTACAGGCCTCTATACACTGCGCATGCACTGGGCAGCAGGGTGTACAGGCCTCTATACACTGCGCATGCACTGGGCAGCAGGGTGTACAGGCCTCTATACACAGCGCATGCACTGGGCAGCAGGGTGTACAGGCCTCTATACACAGCGCATGCACAGGGTAGCAGGGCGTACAGGGCTCTATACACTGCGCATGCACAGGGCAGCAGGGTGCACAGGCCTCTATACACTGCGCATGCACAGGGCAGCATGAATCATCTTTACACTGCGCATGCACAGGGTAGCAGGGCGTACAGGCCTCTATACACTGCGCATGCACAGGGCAGCATGAATCATCTTTACACTGCGCATGCACAGGGCAGCAGGGTGTAGAGGAAATCATTAGATCCAATGTCACACGACACATGTGGCCTTCGCCTAAAAACCTGTTCAGACTTCATACTTTTCACCGCTGAGGGTTCGTCACAGTGTATCAGAGTGGGCGAGATCTTTAGTAAATCATTCGCACTTGATAGTCCAGCGTCAGCGGCGCACTCCTCAGAGTAAACCGCCAATGAGTGAGCATTCACCTGTGAGTAATACAACAGCCGCATTCTGTGAGTAACCAAGCGTTTGGGGCCCCGGATAAGACCGGAGTGCGGAGCCCGCTGCGGCTTTATAGACTTGCTTCTCTCCAGGCTCCAGCGTCTTCATAAAACATAATTTATACACGTTCCAGGTAGTCACCGATACTAACAGCTCATAAAACCTCCAGCGAGGCGTGAGCGCCGCCTGTACGTAATATTTCCTGCACTAATCACCAGTCCTGCCGAGAGGTACCGGCTTCTTAAAGGAGCCGTGCGCCAGAAGGAAGAAGGATGGTGGAGGTAACTAGGGTAACGTAGGGTGGATGCAAGTGAGTTCCTTTAAAGAGCACTTGTCAGCAGGATCAACCCTATCATTCAAGCAAACTGGATGACACCTGCCTTGTGACGATCCTGAGAAAAAAAAGACCAAATGAGGGCTTTGGTGCAATAAGGGGCCCCTTGGTGCACTGGAGAGCTCATCTGCACAAAGAATAAAAACGTAGCAACCGATTTTCACAAAACCAGTATCATTTAATCAGCAGCATCAACCCCTCCAGACACCAGGGTTGACTCTGCTGACAGATGCTCTTTAATCCGGCATCCTATGATCCAGAAGGTTTGCACGTACTGTACGGCTCCATATTTCACCGTGCAGTATATACATCCCCCCTCCCCCCACCTTCCCTATGGATGTGAGGTCTGGACTCCGGACGATCCGCAGCGCTCGTCAGACATTGCGCAGACGCTGCGATGAAAAGTCGTATTGTGAATGAGAAGCGCAGTAAACGAGTTCCAGCGCCGCCGGCCGGTGACTCATGAGGCGCGGCCACTCCCCTCCGCACCGCGCTCCGGTCTGCTGCAGATCACTGCTATTTAATCCTGACATATTGAATCCTGACAGGCCGCCCTCCCCCCGCCCGCGCCAGTGTAAACAGCAGAGATTCATGGCAGTGCCAGCCGCAGAGGGTTGAAATGAGCAGCCGGGCAAATTGATCACGGAGCTCAAACGTACTGCTCTAACCTGAATGAAATAACGGAAAAGTGGCGGCAGGACGGCGGTGGCATGGGGTACCAGGGCAGGGACGATGCCAAGTGCTGGGTTCACCGGAGGAAACCTCTGACCAAGTGAGGACGCCGACTCCTCCGCCACCACCAAACCTCCGCCCCGTTCTGCTGCGAGTCAGCACTTCCGAAATTCTAGACCTACAGGGACCACAGGGGAGACGAGGGCGCAGACGAGGACTGGCGGACCCACAGACGTCAGTAGAAAGCCCCAAAAAGCAGCACATCTGTAGGTGCACCGTCCGCCCGGCTCCTGAGGGCGTGTCCTGGCATCATCTGCCGCACCAGCAGGGGGCGACCTGAGATCTTCTACCCTAGAAAAGTGTGAGGACAGGATGCAACTGCAGCAAATCCTCAGCTGTGAGATGTATTAAGGCCTCTTTCACACAAGCGAGTTTTGTGCCCGGATGCAATGCATGAAGTGAACACACAGCGGACTGAACCCTGACCGTTCATCTCAGCAGGTCCGTTTTTCACGCATCATCTCTGTGTTCCGGAGAAATCGCAGCATATTCTATATTGTACGTTTTTCACGCAGCCCTGGTTCCATAGAAGTGAACGGGACATGTGTGAAAAACGGAAGGCGTCCGGATGCATGAGATGTTGAGGGGGATTCTTCAGCTTTTCTTCACGTGCGTGAAAATCACCGCAGAAAACGTACACACTGAACGCAATCGCAGACAAAACAGATTGAACTTGTGTGCAAAACCATCCGTTTTTTTCCTGAACAGATCCTGGCACAATCCGTATCGCTCATGTGAAAGAGGCCTTAGGGTTACAGCTTCCGCATGTAAACCAGAACCCATTCACTGACAGCAAACAGAGATCTGGTGGAAATGGTGGACTGGACGCCGGACCTTTAAGCAGATATTCAGAGCTGTGACCTGTGATAATCCAGAATGTCTGATAATCCGGCACCTGTCAGGATTATGGCGCAGTGTGCGGTGTGCGGCAGCCGCGGATCTCCGGGCTTCTCCAGCAGATCGGAGTGTGGAGAGGCTTCATGTCCAGGAACCTGTCAGGCTGATGGAGAGCGGCTCGGGGAGGCCTCCACCGCTGAAGAGACTGCTGAGAAGGCACTTCACCGCTTCCCGAGAACGGCACCTCCGACCCCGGCAATCCATCAAGAGCATGCAAATGGGGGCGAGACAAAGGCGAGCAAACAGCGGAGCCACTCCACACCGTGTGCCGGGGGGACGCCCGCTTCCTGCGCTGATGGCAGTGTACACAGCCAGGATAAAGACTCATCTCCGTGCAACCTCCGATGATCCGGGCTCTCAGCGCTAAAGAGAACCGCCACACGGGACAAAATCCGCACGTGATATAAAATCCGCACTTGATACATTTAATATCCGCACGTGATACGTGTGTGGTTTTTCCATGTGGATTCCCTCGTAGTTTCTCGCAGCGTAGCCCAGCACCTGCAGAGTGTATGAGACGACACAAATCTCATGTGCACCTTGCGGATTTTTTTCTGTGCAGAAGTCGACCCTGGGTGCGGACGTCCAGATCCGCAGAATCTCAGTTACGTTTTTATCTGCAGATTTCACTCTTTTCCAATGAAGGATGACATTTGCGCCAAAACCGCATCTAATCCGCACCAAAACACGCTGGTGAAGAAGAAAGAACCAAATCTATTGATGTCACAGAAGAGAATTCCCCTCCAGGACTGGCCCCTGGATGAAGCACCGACCGGGGCCGTAAACAGTAAACTACAACCCCCATTCTCTCTCTGGTCGGACCCCACATTTTTTCCCCATTGATATAATTGCCACCTGAGATCATTGAGGTCGGATTTGCTTCTGATCAACTCATTTCTGTAAAATCTGCAGCATTTCTGTCCTGTGTGAATTGACCCTTATTCTGGGGGGAGGGGCAGATTAGTGGGGGAAGGGGGTCCAGGTGACCGCACAATGGCTGCCTCTGAAGCGCGAAGCCTCTCAAGTTGCTCCCCTTTAAGGTTTCCTATTAAAGGCTCCCATTCACCCAATTAAAATTCAATGAGGCTGAAAATCGCGTCCATCATCGGCCATGAAATGGTTAAGGATGGGGGGGGTTAATAAGAGGGGCCCTCGCTTATTACCAGTGAATTACTGCCCCCCTCATTGTTTATAAACTGGGTGACTCCGGGGAGCAGAGGACAATGTCTCCATTATATCGGTGGACATGGCGGCCGAGCACGGGTCAGCGAGTCCTGAAATGTGACTGGGGGGGGGGGACGACTAATGAGAAGCTGATGAGAATTACTAGAAGGGGGTGCGACCTCTATAAGAGGGAAGCACGGACCAGACCCTGGAATTAGGAGAAGCCGCTCAACCTGTGGAGCTCTCAAACAGAATCCTAATTCTTTAAACGAAGCGCCATGATTTACACTGCAGCTCTGCTCTATGAGAATACAGCTGGGGAGAGAGCGACCAACCTCAGCTGTAATACCTGAGTGTGAAAGCTACCTACCGTCACCGCACAGGCTGCTGCTCTGTCCTCCCCCCATGCTTTACCCTGCAGCTCGGACTGCTGTATATGAGCAGGAAGTCAGAGCATGAAGAGCGGCCGATTGTCTCCATAGTGAATATTATCGTCCTCTCCGGCCAATTCTATGAATATGAAAGGTTTGGCGCAGACTCGCTGGTCACTCGACATCTCCGCACCACCAGGCTGTAGGGGTCTGTTCCACTATATGGTGCCCCAATAGACCGCCGAGGTCGCCCAGATGTGGGGGGCACAGAATAGACTGGGATCCTGTGATGTGTGAGATATATGGTCATATAATGACCCGCGGTGAGGTATAATAATCTGAGGCCACAGGGAAGTCTAATGATGCATCTCCGTGGCTTCATCACAGGTGGACGGGTGCTGTTCATACATGTTCCGTGTGATTCACCAGGTGTGACACGCTATCAGCTGCCGGCGGGAGAACCTGACGTTCAGGCTGAACCTAAAGATTTCATAAAACCAGAGGAACCGCTCATGTCCTGAACACAACGGAAACTATAGGTTCATTCTAAGTTCCACGCAGTGGGTGGAGCCACGTTCGTCTTATTCAGCATTAGGTCCGGAGCACACCTATCGCCGATATGTACAGAGACGCTCAGCCCGATCTCTGCACTGCACTGAACCATTTTACTTCTCTCTGTCTGCACCTCTGCCGAAAAATCCCTGAACCCTTTTTTGTGGTCTATTTTTGTTCTCTCTCTCCTGCACCACATCACCACCAGTTAGTCTCCTTCCACTTCTGGCAGCTGTAAATAAGTCCCCTGCAAGTTTACAGTCAGTCTCCTTCCTCTTCTGGCAGCCATCTGCACAGTCCCCAGTACAGTCCCTTAAACATAATTGAATACACTGAAACAGCGAAAGGAAATAGTTCTTGTTTTCAAAGAGCAGAGAATCACTAACTGAGCATGCACGTCCAACAGTATGCCACAAATTATATGGACGGGTGGAGCCATACTATGTAAGTAACTGAACACCAGGTGGAACCATACTATGTAAGTAACTGAACACCAGGGGGAGCCATACTATGTAAGTAACTGATCACCAGGGGGAGCCATACTATGTAAGTAACTGATCACCAGGGGGAGACATACTATGTAAGTAACTGATCACCAGGGGGAGACATACTATGTAAGTAACTGATCACCAGGTGGGGCCATACTGTGTAAGTAACTGATCACCAGGTGGGGCCATACTATGTAAGTAACTGATCACCAGGGGGAGATATACTATGTAAGTAACTGATCACCAGGTGGAGCCATACTATGTAAGTAACTGATCACCAGGTGGCTACTATGTAAGTAACTGATCACCAGGTAGAGCCATACTATGTAAGTAACTGAACACCAGGTGGAGCCATACTATGTAAGTAACTGATCACCAGGTAGAGCCATACTATGTAAGTAACTGACCACCAGGTGGAGCCATACTATGTAAGTAACTGACCACCAGGTGGAACCATACTATGTAAGTAACTGATCACCAAGGGTAGCCATACTATGTAAGTAACTGATCACCAGGTGGAGCCATACTATGTAAATAACTGATCACCAGGCGGAGCCATACTATGTAAGTAACTGATCATCAGGTGGAGCCATACTATGTAAGTAACTGAACACCAGGTGGAGCCATACTATGTAAGTAACTGATCACCAGGTGGAGCCATACTATGTAAGTAACTGATCACCAGGCGGAGCGATACTATGTAAGTGACTGAACACCAGGTGGAGCCATACTATGTAAGTAACTGAACACCAGGTGGAGCCATACTATGTAAATAACTGAACACCAGGTGGAGCCATACTATGTAAGCAACTGAACATCAGGTGGAGCCATACTATGTAAATAACTGAACACCAGGTGGAGCCATACTATGTAAGTAACTGCTCACCAGGCGGAGCCATACTATGTAAGTAACTGATCATCAGGTGGAGCCATACTATGTAAGTAACTGAACACCAGGTGGATCCATACTATGTAAGTAACTGATCACCAGGCGGAGCGATACTATGTAAGTAACTGATCACCAGGTGGAGCCATACTAAGTAAGTAACTGAACACCAGGTGGAGCCATACTATGTAAGTAACTGATCACCAGGTAGAGCCATACTATGTAAGTAACTGACCACCAGGTGGAGCCATACTATGTAAGTAACTGACCACCAGGTGGGGCCATACTATGTAAGTAACTGATCACCAAGGGTAGCCATACTATGTAAGTGACTGATCACCAGGTGGAGCCATACTATGTAAGTAACTGATCACCAGGCGGAGCCATACTATGTAAGTAACTGCTCACCAGGCGGAGCCATACTATGTAAGTAACTGATCATCAGGTGGAGCCATACTAAGTAAGTAACTGAACACCAGGTGGAGCCATACTATGTAAGTAACTGATCACCAGGCGGAGCCATACTATGTAAGTAACTGATCACCAGGCGGAGCGATACTATGTAAGTGACTGAACACCAGGTGGAGCCATACTATGTAAGTAACTGAACACCAGGTGGAGCCATATTATGTAAATAACTGAACACCAGGTGGAGCCATACTATGTAAGCAACTGAACATCAGGTGGAGCCATACTATGTAAGTAACTGCTCACCAGGCGGAGCCATACTATGTAAGTAACTGATCATCAGGTGGAGCCATACTATGTAAGTAACTGAACACCAGGTGGATCCATACTATGTAAGTAACTAATCACCAGGTGTAGCCATACTATGTAAGTAACTGATCACCAGGCGGAGCGATACTATGTAAGTAACTGAACACCAGGTGGAGCCATACTATGTAAATAACTGATCACCAGGTGGAGCCATACTATGTAAGCAACTGAACATCAGGTGGAGCCATACTATGTAAATAACTGAACACCAGGTGGAGCCATACTATGTAAGTGACTGAACACCAGGTGGAGCCATACTATGTAAATAACTGAACACCAGGTGGAGCCATACTATGTAAATAACTGAACACCAGGTGGAGCCATACTATGTAAGTAACTGAACATCAGGTGGAGACATACTATGTAAGTAACTGATCACCAGGCGGAGCCATACTATGTAAGTAACTGATCACCAGGCGGAGCGATACTATGTAAGTGACTGAACACCAGGTGGAGCCATACTATGTAAGTAACTGAACACCAGGTGGAGCCATACTATGTAAGTAACTGAACACCAGGTGGAGCCATACTATGTAAGTAACTGAACATCAGGTGGAGACATACTATGTAAGTAACTGATCACCAGGTGGAGCCATACTATGTAAGTAACTGATCACCAGGTGGAGCCATACTATGTAAGTAACTGAAAACCAGGTGGAGCCATACTATGTAAGTAATGAACACCAGGTGGAGCCATACTATGTAAGTAACTGATCACCAGGTGGAGCCATACTATGTAAGTAACTGAACACCAGGGGGAGCCATATTATGTAAGTAACTGATCACCAGGTGGAGCCATACTATGTAAGGAACTGATCACCAGGTGGAGCTATACTAGGTAAGTAACTGATCACCAGGTGGAGCCATACTATGTAAGTAACTGATCACCAGGTGGAGCCATACTATGTAAGTAACTGATCACCAGGTGGAGCCATACTATGTAAGTAACTGATCACCAGGTGGAGCCATACTATGTAAGTAATGAACACCAGGTGGAGCCATACTATGTAAGTAACTGATCACCAGGTGGAGCCATACTATGTAAGTAACTGATCACCAGGTGGAGCCATACTATGTAAGTAACTGAACACCAGGGGGAGCCATACTATGTAAGTAACTGATCACCAGGTGGAGCCATACTATGTAAGTAACTGATTACCAGGTGGAGCCATACTATGTAAGTAACTGATCACCAGGTGGAGCTATACTAGGTAAGTAACTGATCACCAGGTGGAGCCATACTATGTAAGTAACTGATCACCAGGTGGAGCCATACTATGTAAGTAACTGATCACCAGGTGGAGCCATACTATGTAAGTAACTGATCACCAGGTGGAGCCATACTATGTAAGTAATGAACACCAGGTGGAGCCATACTATGTAAGTAACTGATCACCAGGTGGAGCCATACTATGTAAGTAACTGATCACCAGGTGGAGCCATACTATGTAAGTAATGAACACCAGGTGGAGCCATACTATGTAAGTAACTGATCACCAGGTGGAGCCATACTATGTAAGTAACTGATCACCAGGTGGAGCCATACTATGTAAGTAACTGATCACCAGGTGGAGCCATACTATGTAAGTAACTGAACACCAGATGGAGCCATACTATGTAAGTAACTGATCACCAGGTGGAGCCATACTATGTAAGTAACTGAAAACCAGGTGGAGCCATACTATGTAAGTAACTGAACACCAGGGGGAGCCATATTATGTAAGTAACTGATCACCAGGTGGAGCCATACTATGTAAGTAACTGATCACCAGGTGGAGCCATACTATGTAAGTAACTGAAAACCAGGTGGAGCCATACTATGTAAGTAATGAACACCAGGTGGAGCCATACTATGTAAGTAACTGATCACCAGGTGGAGCCATACTATGTAAGTAACTGATCACCAGGTGGAGCCATACTATGTAAGTAACTGATCACCAGGTGGTTAGATGCCTTGAATTTTGGGACTGAATGTTCCGCAGTCTCAGCCAGAAATAGAAAGTCACATTTACGGCTCCTAAACCTTTAATTCTATATCATTTGAATGTTTTAGGCTAAAATAAGAGTGGTCGCCTCTTCCCTGCAGAACCGGCTGCTGGGTTATAACAATCCTGTAATTTGCTGCCGGGTGATGTGTGTGTGTGTGGGGGGGGGGGGCTCAGTTCCTCCTGCGCTCGGCACCTGCCAAAACATGAGCTGTTCACAAAATCACCGCAACATCATTCAGGAGGAGGACGGAGGAGGGGCTCAGTAATTATCCACACCGCCACAATACTCACAGTCAGGTCACAGCTGACATCTGACACTATGGTGGGGGCCGCATTAACTCTTCAGGTCCCAGCAGAAAATGACAATGTGAACTGGGGTGGGGATAGACCTATAGAGCTGTTCATCCTGAGCTCCCTGGTTTGTGAACAGAATGTCAAAACAGCAGTGAAAACTGACACCAATAGGTGAACACGGCACAGCGACCACTGAGCGAGGGGCGGCTCCATCGAGGGCTCCTCAGATTAATGGCCGCAGCTCAAATACATGTAAATCCAACAAATCCCGAGTGTGTCAGGACCGGCGGACTCCATCCATCTCTCCCTGATGTGTCCCTGGTGCTGACGGCAGCTCTTGGGGGACATTGCCAGGGGTCTGGGGGATCGTCCCCACCATTGTGCTGTCAGCTGTGGATTATGAGTAATGGGCTCGGCCCTCGTTTACGGTAATGGGGGGGGGAATCGGGGGCGACTCATTAGTTCTTAGGATGAAATGTATGAAAAGAGACAAATAGCCCCCATTGTAGATACGCGCCGGTCACCCCAGAGACGGCAGCTGCACCCCCGCGCCAAATACTGCGCCGCTGACTGTCATGATGATGGACAGGCTCCGCACACTGCAAGGCTCCAGGGGCCCCACAGTGCAGAACAATGATGGGAGTATGTGATCATAACCACCATCAGTTTCATGTACATCTAATAGGGGTCTATAGGGGGGTACAGAGCAAAAACCCTGGGCACCTGCTCATAAATTAGGTGCAACTATGGCAGTCAGTGCACCTGGGGTAAAAACTGCTTCGGCCCCTGACTGATGGCCCCTGACTTCCGACCTCGAGACGTCGGGCGAAGAAAACGTCTTCAACGCTACCAAAAATCTCAAGAAAAGTTCTGTAAACTCGATGAACTCTTGTGCTTGGCTCAGGGTCACCCGGCAGCTGGAACGGCGCAGTTTTTGGGGAACAGACGCGCTTTGCGGAGATCTGTAAAGAATTAAGGAACCGCGAGAGTCTCTTGAACTCATCAGGCGCATTACTGACGGAGGAGGTAATAGGATCAGTCTGCGCGCAAAACTAACTGCAAACCGGAATTCATCAGGAAGCAATTAAGCCACATGTTGGGGCCGCTGCACACTACTACTTCTCTGCGGCTGATGGGAGTTATACTGTGCACATCTGTATTCAGTCCCTCCTTCAGTCTCCAGCTTAGCTGCACCTCTAGTCTAAGCTTGCGGCGCTGTCCCTACCCCATGCTTTACACTGAAGCTTTGCTCAATAATTCCAACATAGCTGCAGTCTGGTTTAGTCTAAATTCCACCTCTTGTCTCATTACAGGCTCAGGCAGCTACATTGCACCCCCATGCTTTACACTGCAGCTCTGCTTGTTTATAATAGCTGCCTGTACAAGCACCAGATCAGCCGCACATGGAGAGGTGAGTACATCAAGGACATGAGAGAAAAGGATGATTATCAGGGAACTGCAGTAGATGGATGGAGGGGGAGGGGCCTCAATAAAGGGGAGGAGTCACTGTAATACACTGTCTAGCTGGATGTATATTATATACTCATTAAGGGCTCA
This sequence comes from Rhinella marina, assembly GCA_900303285.1. Taxonomy (NCBI): domain Eukaryota; kingdom Metazoa; phylum Chordata; class Amphibia; order Anura; family Bufonidae; genus Rhinella; species Rhinella marina. The sequence goes on from ONZH01021810.1 coordinate 92,210, forward strand.
TGCATAGGAACGTATTTTTTTCCCGTGTCCGTTCCGTTTTTTGCAGCCTATATGAAGAACCATTCACTTCAAAGGGCCGCAATAAAAAGATGGAAATGACTCAGTGTGAATTCTGTGTCCGCATGGATGATCCGCAAAAAATAGTATATGTCCTATTTTTGTTGGCATTACGGACAGGACTGTTCTATTAAGGACCGGCCCGTCCGTTCTGAAAAATGCAGAATCCGTGTTTTTCAGATCCGAAATTCTCAAACCGTAAAACACCCACCGTTTGTGTGCATGATCTCCGATAGAGACACATTGTATCAGGACGGCCTTTCCCGCAGCTCACATTACACTGACAGCTCATTACCCGGTGAACGGCCTGTAGCTGCAGGTGACGAGCTTTTCCTGGCCTCGCCCTTTGCCACGAGACTCTCTGGCGTCTGCTCTACCTGTGCGCTAATACCAGGAGCTGCCGGGATTAAAAACCTCTGGAAACAGAGTAATGTGAGATATTCCAGCAAATAACATATATCTCCATACAAGTCACTGGTACACAAGGGTTGTCCTATCAGAAGAATGAGCGCAGCTGTGGAGTATAATACAGGATGTAACTCAGGATCAGTACAGGATAAGTAATGTATGTACACAGTGACTGCACCAGCAGAATAGTGAGTGCAGCTCTGGAGTATAATACAGGATGTAACTCAGGATCAGTACAGGATAAGTAATGTATGTACACAGCGACTGCACCAGCAGAATAGTGAGTGCAGCTCTGGAGTATAATACATGATGTAACTCAGGATCAGTACAGGATAAGTAATGTATGTACACAGTGACTGCACCAGCAGAATAGTGAGTACAGCTCTGGAGTATAATACAGGATATAACTCAGGATTAGTACAGGGTAAGTAAAGTATTTACACAGTGAGTGCACCAGCAGAACAGTGAGTGCAGCTCTGGAGTATAATACAGGATATAACTCAGGATTAGTACAGGGTAAGTAATGTATGTACACAGTGACTGCACCAGCAGAATAGTGAGTGCAGCTCTAGAGTATAATACAGGATGTAACTCAGGATCAGTACAGGATAAGTAATGTATGTACACAGTGACTGCACCAGCAGAATAGTGAGTGCAGCTCTGGAGTATAATACAGGATATAACTCAGGATCAGTACAGGATAAGTAATGTATGTACACAGTGACTGCACCAGCAGAATAGTGAGTGCAGCTCTGGAGTATAATACAGGATATAACTCAGGATTAGTACAGGGTAAGTAATGTAATGTATTTACAATGTTGCTTAACGACTTATGTTCATTCATTACACAAGGAAACTGGAAACTGGAGTTGAAATAAGGACACAACCATTGAAGGAGGATTCCTTATAATACTTCAGTATTAGGTTTAGTTCGGGTCGGTGGGGGGAGGGGTCAGGTATATTCTCATTGCTCGTCATTAGTTATCGTCATGTCTCAGTTTTGCACTTTTGTCTTCTCCATCTCTGAGGTCCAGGAGCCTCATTTCCTCCTCACTTCCTAAGTGTCTGATCTCCCGATGGATTCCCTGACCACCTCGGCTTATGAGGAGGACGCCGTCTGCTTACGTGGAAACTTGTGTGTGGGCTGAGAGCGGTTTCAGATGCGCAGCCAAAACCAAGTAATCTCTCTCCTTAAGGAAATGTGAAAAGTATGAGCTCGCATCAAAAACCCAAAGCTGAAATGACATTTCCCCTCCCGACAAGTTATCTCCTGCAGCCGCCAAATGCTTCTCCTGGCAGGAACCCTGCAGCCTAATGCAGGAGGCGCTGAATACCTGAGGTATTAGCCGGCCCAGGACTCGTCTGATGGGCTTACATCTGTCACTGACAGCACTTAACAGGGGGATAACGAGGGGGCGACACAAGCCAAATAGGGGCATGGAGGATCTGCTAAGAAACAGATTCATGTCAGACACCTCCGGCGTCCTGCCGAGATCACAGAATGGAGCAGTTTATACTGACACAGGTGACAGTAGGAAATCGCTTAATCAGCAATTACCAGGCTCAGACATAATCACTTGTAGTGGTCAGATGATTCTTCATGACTCTGGGGCAACCGACTAGAGACACCAGGATTCTGGTTCAAACAGAGAACGCCCATATTTACACATATTGCACACATATCCCTCGGTGGGTATATAAGGTATGTGATAGGCTGTCTGCACACATATCCCTCGGTGGGTATATAAGCTGTGATAGGCTGTCTGCACACATATCCCTCGGTGGGTATATAAGATGTGATAGGCTGTCTGCACACATATCCCTCGGTGGGTATATAAGATGTGATAGGCTGTCTGTACACATATCCCTCGGTGGGTATATAAGGGGTGTGATAGGCTGTCTGCACACATATCCCTCGGTGGGTATATAAGATGTGATAGGCTGTCTGCACACATATCCCTCGGTGGGTATATAAGGTGTGATAGGCTGTCTGCACACAGATCCCTCGGTGGGTATATAAGGTATGTGATAGGCTGTCTGCACACATATCCCTCGGTGGGTATATAAGATGTGATAGGCTGTCTGCACACATATCCCTCGGTGGGTATATAAGATGTGATAGGCTGTCTGCACACATATCACTCGGTGGGTATATAAGGGTGTGATAGGCTGTCTGCACACATATCCCTCGGTGGGTATATAAGGGTGTGATAGGCTGTCTGCACACATATCCCTCGGTGGGTATATAAGGTGTGATAGGCTGTCTGCACACATATCCCTCGGTGGGTATATAAAGGTGTGATAGGCTGTCTGCACACATATCCCCCGGTGGGTATTAAGATGTGATAGGCTGTCTGCACACATATCCCTCGGTGGGTATATAAGATGTGATAGGCTGTCTGCACACATTTCCCTCGGTGGGTATATAATGTGATAGGCTTCTGCACATTTCCCTCGGTGGTATATAAGGTGATAGGCTGTCTGCACACATATCCCCCGGTGGGTATATAAGGTGTGTGATAGGCTGTCTGCACACATATCCCTCGGTGGGTATATAAGGTGTGATAGGCTGTCTGCACACATATCCCTCGGTGGGTATATAAGGAGTGTGATAGGCTGTCTGCACACATATCCCTCGGTGGGTATATAAGGTGTGATAGGCTGTCTGCACACATATCCCTCGGTGGGTATATAAAGTGTGATAGGCTGTCTGCACACATATCCCTCGGTGGGTATATAAGATGTGATAGGCTGTCTGCACACATATCCCTCGGTGGGTATATAAAGTGTGATAGGCTGTCTGCACACATATCCCTCGGTGGGTATATAAGATGTGTGATAGGCTGTCTGTACACATATCCCTCGTGGGTATATAAGGGGTGTGATAGGCTGTCTGCACACATATCCCTCGGTGGGTATATAAGGTGTGATAGGCTGTCTGCACACATATCCCCCGGTGGGTATATAAGATGTGTGATAGGCTGTCTGTACACATATCCCCCGGTGGGTATATCAGGTGTGTGATAGGCTGTCTGTACACATATCCCTCGTGGGTATATAAGGGGTGTGATAGGCTGTCTGCACACATATCCCTCGGTGGGTATATAAGGTGCGATAGGCTGTCTGTACACATATCCCTCGGTGGGTATATAAGATGTGATAGGCTGTCTGTACACATATCCCTCGGTGGGTATATAAGGTTTGTGATAGGCTGGCTGTACACATATCGCTCAGTGGGTATATAAGATGTGATAGGCTGTCTGTACACATATCCCTCGGTGGGTATATAAGGTTTGTGATAGGCTGGCTGTACACATATCGCTCAGTGGGTATATAAGATGTGATAGGCTGTCTGCGCACATATCCCTCGGTGGGTATATAAGGGGTGTGATAGGCTGTCTGCACACATATCCCTCGTGGGTATATAAGGGGTGATAGGCTGTCTGCACACATATCCCTCGGTGGGTATATAAGATGTGATAGGCTGTCTGCACACATATCCCTCGTGGGTATATAAGGGGTGATAGGCTGTCTGCACACATATCCCTCGGTGGGTATATAAGATGTGATAGGCTGTCTGCACACATATCCCTCGGTGAGTATATAAGATGTGATAGGCTGTCTGCACACATATCCTTCGGTGGGTATATAAGATGTGATAGGCTGTCTGCACACATATCCCTCGGTGGGTATATAAGGCGTGATAGGCTGTCTGTACACATATCCCTCGGTGGGTATATAAGATGTGATAGGCTGTCTGCACACATATCGCTCAGTGAGTATATAAGATGTGATAGGCTGTCTGCACACATATCCCTCGGTGGGTATATAAGGTGTGATAGGCTGTCTGCACACATATCCCTCAGTGGGTATATAAGATGTGATAGGCTGTCTGCACACATATCCCTCGTGGGTATATAAGGGGTGGTAGGCTGTCTGCACACATATCCTTCGGTGGGTATATGAGGTGTGATAGGCTGTCTGCGCACATATCCTTCGGTGGGTATATAAGGTGTGATAGGCTGTCTGCACACATATCCCTCAGTGGGTATATAAGGTGTGATAGGCTGTCTGCACACATATCCCTCAGTGGGTATATAAGGTGTGATAGGCTGTCTGTACACATATCCCTCAGTGGGTATATAAGGTGTGATAGGCTGTCTGCACACATATCCCTCGGTGGGTATATAAGATGTGATAGGCTGTCTGCACACATATCCCTCGGTGGGTATATAAGATGTGATAGGCTGTCTGCACACATATCCCTCAGTGGGTATATAAGATGTGATAGGCTGTCTGCACACATATCCCTCGGTGGGTATATAAGGTGTGATAGGCTGTCTGCACACATATCCCTCGGTGGGTATATAAGATGTGTGATAGGCTGTCTGCACACATATCCCTCGGTGGGTATATAAGATGTGTGATAGGCTGTCTGTACACATATCCCTCAGTGGGTATATAAGATGTGATAGGCTGTCTGCACACACATCCCTCGGTGGGTATATAAGATGTGATAGGCTGTCTGCACACATATCCCTCGGTGGGTATATAAGATGTGATAGGCTGTCTGTACACATATCCCTCAGTGGGTATATAAAGGTGTGATAGGCTGAATTCATCCTTGCAGATCACGTACAGCCCTACATGCTGATTGTCTCCCCTGGGGTAGATGGGATATTCCAGCAGGACAATACAACATGTCACATGGCTAGAAATATCTGACACTAGTTGGAAGAGCAGGACCAAGACTTCCATGTCCTACCCGGGCCCCTAATTTCCCAAACCTGAATCTGTGGGACCACCTTGATCTTCATGTTCGCTCTATGGATCCCCTGCACCCCCTCCAGCAGATGTGGGAGGCAGTCAGCATGGCTCCAGATCCAGGGGCGAACTGGGAACTTAGAGTGGCCCTGGAAAAAAATACTAAAAGTGGCCCCGTTTTGTACTTGGGTTCAATTTGATGGAAGGCAGGGCCAGCAATACCATATTACAGCACATTATACCGCCCAAACAGAGCCAAATACCACAGTCCATCAGAAAATACTGCCAGCAGCACAAAATACAGCCCCAAAAGCTTCCACTGGGAGGTTGTGAGTATGGCCCAGGCAGCCCCCTGGGCATCGGCCCACCGGGAAATTTCCCTGTAAGGTCTATGGCCAATCCGCTCCTGCCCAGATCCCTGGGACAACCTACCAGGACCTTATGGAGTCACTCCGGGCCGTCTAGCTGCTGACTGGAATAATGGGGCTCCACTGTGTATATAATAGTATATGTAATGTAATACAGTGCATATGATAGTAAGCAGTATGTAACAGTGTGTATATAGTTTTCATTTATATATGATACATGTATCTTTTGTAGAACAACTTGTGGACCATTAACCCCTTACGTTCCCCTCGTCAGCCTCTGTAATGAAGACATGGCAGTCCAGCCTCCTCAGGGTTAATAGCACATGGTTTTCCTGTAGACACGTGTCACCCACAAGTGGCTATTTTGGCAAGAACTAAACTTAGGAAGCTCCGGGGTCACCATGTGCTGCTGATGATCTGCAAACAATTACTGAATTCCTGCAGAACAGAGAAAGAGACCCCCCCTCCCCCGCCTGAAATCCACCGACACCATGAGGTTTATAGGGAGCGACACCCCAGAGGTGCTGGGAGCAGATTCTGCATTTAAAATTAATAAATCCTCATTAGCATAAGGTTTTGAGGCATCTGATATTCCTCTTAGCTCCGCCCCTTGTGATGCAGCAGCTTTGCCATTCAGGACACAAGGAAAGCTGGATCACAGTCACATCCATTATGGCCGCCATGATGAAGTCTTTTATTATTACACTATATATTATATTTCCTGGAAAAGTCTCCTTTTTACTCCTCTGGACGCTCCCTGTCCTGCAGATGATTGATCCCGTAACCGCTCAGGATCCCCGGAGAGCCGTATATCTGTAATCTAGCGCAGGTCAGCAGAACCGGAGGACATCGTGTTCTCAGGGATTGTCTGCAGAATCTGCCATTAAATCTTTATATCAGTGCAGTCTACCGTACCAGAGGGCAAACGAGACCAGCAGAGAGTCTGACAACAGGACGAGGTCCAAACGGATGTTGTAGAAGGCGATGGTTCTGGAGGCAGCGGAACGGTGGTTCTTCTAGGCCTCGGGCTGCAAACATTACATCTGGTGGGACTCTGCACACAACCTACCTTAGAGCCATGGTAATCACCCCAAACTACTCCGCCATCCTCTATATCCCAGACTACTCCCCCATCCCCTACATCCCAGACTACTCCCCTGCCCCCTACAACTCGGACTACTACCCCGTCCCCTACAGTCCAAACTACTCCCCCGTCCCCTACATCCCGGAATACTCCCCCGTCCCCCTAAATCATGGACTACGCCCTCTTCCCCTACATCCCGGACTACTCCCCCATCCCCTACATCCCAGACTACTCCCCTGGCCCCCTACAACTCGGACTACTACCCCCGTCCCTACAGTCCAAACTACTCCCCCGTCCCCTACATCCCGGAATACTCCCCCGTTCCCCTAAATCATGGACTACGCCCTCTTCCCCTACATCCCGGACTACTCCCCCGTCCCCTACATCCCGGACTACTCCCCCATCCCCTACATCCCAGACTACTCCCCCGTCCCCTACATCCCGGACTACTCCCCTATTCATTTAAACCCTGGACTACTCCCCAGTCCCCTACATCCTGGACTACTCCCCCCATCCCCTACATCATGACTACGCCCCCGTCCCCTACATCCCGGACTACTGCCCGTCCCCTACATCCCAGACTACTCCCCTATCACTTAGACCTTGGACTACTCCCCCATCCCCTACATCATGGACTACTCCCCCGTTGCCTACATCCCGGACTACTCCCCTATCACTTAAACCCTGGACTACTCCCCCTGTACCCTACATCCTGGACTACTCCTTCCATCTCCTACATCCTGGTCTACTCCCCCCATCCCCTACATCCCGGACTGATCCCCCCATCCCCTACATCCCGGACTACTCCCCCGTCCCCTACATCCCGGACTACTCCCCTGTCCCCCTACATCATGGACTGCTCCCCCCATCCCCTACATCATGGACTACTCCCCCGTGCCTACATCCGGACTACTCCCCTATCACTTAAACCCTGGACTACTCCCCCTGTACCCTACTGCATCGAGGCTCTTTAACAACGCCGCTGGTGCCCGATGACTTAAAATGGGGTCTGCCAGGTTCTGACAACTTGTCCATCACTTTGCCAGAAAAAATTGTGACGAAATCTGCAATGGACATAAAGGGCAGCCATGGCCGCGCACATCAGGGGCCGACATGGCGTCCATCATTATGGGATGTGGAGTCAGTGACTGAAGTGCCTCCAGGAGCTCATGCACATGAATGTATATTTGGTCTGCACATTTTGCTGATTGGATGTTCGCACATTCACTTCAATGGGGCGCAAAAATTGCAGAAAGCACTCTGTTTTCTGTCCGCGTCCGTATGTCCGTTTTGCGGCAACTGCAAATATATAGAACATGTCCAATTCTTGTCCACATTATGGAGGATAGGACAGTTTTATGATGAACCGAACGGTATATCAAATGTGTAACACATGAGCCCTTACGTTCACATTCAGCTCATCCCTATGTCTTTCAATGGTGCAGGAGATAAGCGGCAGGTTCTTTTACCGACTAAATAAAAAAACACTCAACGTCTTGAGAAAAAACGTATTCACTTTTCATTCCCTATGAGAAAAATAAACTAGACTGGACCAGAGCAGAAGAACCTTCCACTGGAATCAGAAGATCCAGGTCACTGGAGAAGACAGGGTGGAATAGCTGAAGAGGCCAATATACAAGGAACCATGAAGAAGCCTGAAGACTCCAGAGAACAGGACGGTGTCCAGCTGTGGTATCACCCACGACAGTTCCATGCTAAGACTTGTAGTTAGGCCATAACTACCCGCAGGTGGGCGACCACTGAACAGAACGTCCCGAGCTCCTCCTTCTATAGTGGGTGGAGGTCCGGAGGTTCCCGCTGAGGCTGGTGGTCATTTATGTTTCCACTCCCTGGATGTTTCCGAGGACGGTGCGAGAAGAATGTGCGGCTCATGGAACCTATTACTTTGAGGTTGTCGCCTCCTTCGGACTCTGGGCTGTTGAGGTTCTCCTGAGAACATTGCTGGCCTTGCATAAACTGCAAACAAAGTCCCCGAGTAATGAGCCGGGCCTGTACTGGAAAATACTAATTACCGGATCCATGCCCAGAATTTGTGCCACATGGCAGAGGCTCTGGATGGATGAGGCATGACACACTAACTGCATGTGACTTCACTGTCAGCAAGCAGAGGTGTTGATGTCACTGGCACTGAAGCACACAGATTTACTGTCCCGGACAGAACGGCTACAATGTAACAATATTGTTTCTAGAGTTTCGGACTCGGTGTGAATTCCCCGTACAGTAACGACGCGTCGCACAAAGAATCCCCTCTCGACTCGGCGGCGCTTAAGGAAGTGGATTAAAGGGATAATGCTCCATGAAAAGCTGCGGAGATCTGTAGATCTGCCAAAGCCCCGTCCTCCCGAGATGTGAGCAATGAAAAAGCCATTTTATCCACAAGTAGATTAAAGGATCATTGACTTCTGCGGCTAATAACCCCCCCCCCCCCCCGCACTTACAGCTTCTTAAGGGTCGCTTCCGCACTTGGGGAAGGTTCACACTCAGGTTTCTGGTGGCGTTTTCCTGTGTTTTTGGTAGAGTTTTTTTTTTTTTGCATCTGTCGTATTTGGTGCCACTTTGGTGCTCATTTTTTAGCTCTCTCTATAGGTGAAAAAAAACTGATTTGTTTAGAAAAAAAATGGCTCTAAACACCAGAAAAAAATAGTGAAATGGTGCCTTTAGTTTTTCATTCAGTTTGTAAAAAAAACCTGACGTTTTTTACAAGAGATTTTTCGGGGCGGCTTCTGTAGTCACACATTTTAATAACAGTTTTTTTCAGCCTTTTTTTTTTTCATATAAAGTCTATGGGAAAAATTCTGAAAAAAAAAACCCCACTACACCTAGAGCAAGCTGCGATGTGAAAAAAAAACAAGGCCAGGCGGTAACCATTTTTGCTAAAAAATAAATAAATAGAAACAATCTGACAAAAAATACAGCATTTAAAAAAAATAAAAAAATTAAACCTAAATCTTCCACCACCGACCCAAAACACGGCAACCCCTCCATGTCGCCCAGAGCCCTCCAGCAGGTGGAGAAGACTTCAGGGCTCGGCGCCATCTTCTTCTGCCCCAACAAAACTGATACTTTTTAGATTTTCTTTTTAAATTTCACAATAAAAGGCAATTTCACCTGAAATCATTAAAAAAAGAACTCCCGTAAAAAAATGTATTCTCTGACCTGTTAGAAATGTTCATGATGTATTCTGTAGTGATTTTCTTACCAGTTTCTGTATTTGTGAGTTATATCTCCCTGATGTTTCTCATCTGTGTCATGTGACCAACAATCAGACTCACCAGATAACACAGCATCTTATGTGTGGACAGGAAGTCTATTTCTCTATGTATTCCTATGGGAGCCTCACTCTGAGTCTCATAGGAATGAATAGAGAAGTAACTGGCTTCCTGTCCTGGGTCAGTTGGAGGTCAGGGAGTTGGTCACATGACCCAGCTACAATAAGAAGAGAGGGGATAACTAACAAATACAGTCTCTGATAAGAAGATTGCATTCACTATAGATTATATCATGCACCTTTCTAATAGGTCAGAGAACAAAAATTTTTGCGGGAGTTCTTCTTTAATCTCGAGTGATTGTAATTCCTTGAAGTTCTTGGAAATGCAGGTGCTATCCTATAGGGCTCCCATGGAGGCTGCTACGCAGCTTTCCTAGAGACCAGATCTGAATGGCGGCAGGTAGATCCGTTGCTAGCAGTCTGGATGCTCAGGGCTCTAGAAAAGTTATGTGACTACTACCAGAAAGCTCCCATGATGGTTGTCACCCAGCTTTCCCGGAGTCCTCTATAGATGCATCTCCTCCATTGCTGGGTGACAGATTCTGCTATGGTTGTCACCCAGCTTTCTCAGCAGCAGATAGTGCATAACGATGCTATAAGGGGGGATTCTATATGGCGGTTCATATGTTCCTTTAGGTAATGAGCCCCGGAAGTTACTAAAATCCAGTCTGTAAATTGTGACGTGCCCCCATAGATCAGCGGCTCCGACACCTCAGCAGCTCGCACCTAATAAATTGCCGGCCCGGTGATAAATAGTTCTATTAGCGACCCAGATTATTCAGCCCGATAGGACTCGCGGCAGTGAGCGTGGTGCGCCCTGTGCCGTCCTGGCAGTTGTAAATAGGTTATTTTGTGTGTAAATAACACATTAAAAATCTGCATTAGCCGTGTTCTCCGAAAGACCGGGAAAGTGTGAGAAATAAATAACGGCAGACAAGCGAGTAAAATAAAGGACAGCGTTAATGGCGCTCGCCCGGAGGAAGCCACTTACACATGACGAACGTGCTAACAATCTGAATATAGCCGCCATTAAACATGCACAGTCTGGATACGCACCAGGCCGTTATTCCGCCACGTCCTGGAGAAATCAGAAGTGACAGAATTTGGAGAGCAGAAAACGGCGCAGAGATTAAACACTCAGCTCTTCCTGTGGTGGCCGTAAATCAGATCACCGCGGTTAACCCTTCTCTGTCCAGGGGAAACGGCTGAACGCGGCTCTCGCGCGGTCTATAGGGCGGCGACTCAGGACTCCGCTAACTAAAGGACCAGTAAACTGAATCCAACAGGAAGTCGTTACAATGTAGAGATAGGATTCATGATACAAGATGATACATTGTAACAACGCGGATGACTTCACACTTCACACCTCAGGCTGCAGCCACATTCTCCAACGTCCGGGACAAAGATTCAGTTTGCTGCCCCGGACTAGGAGCAGTTAGAGCGCCCCCTAACACCCATGTAAAAACCTGACTTGGCATTTAAATTCCTCACCACTTTCTAGATTTGTGCTTGCTGTCAGTGAATGGGAACTTTTTTTGTTTACTTTCAGAGATTCAAAAATTTATCCTAACCTTATATTGTTTTCAGAGCTGGGCGTTTGTTTCAGTGTAAACACATGGACAGCAGCTTCAAACTTCTCTCTGATACTTTGCTACACTGTATCAGTGCAGGTAAATGAATGAAACTTTATCAGTGTAGAATTAAAGTTCTACAACTTCCTTATATTGTTTGGGCTTCACTCCTCAAGATCCCTGCTTGCTGTCAGTGAATGGGACCATTTAGATGACCTAATACTTCTGACAGCTCTGTGTGAATAGAGACACAAATCCAGAATGAAACCAGTCCCGACCTAATAAATCCCACAGCTGAGAGTTTGTTACAATTGTAGCCAATCTAGACAATCGTCTGTGAGCTTAAGGCTACATTCACATGGCTGTAGTGTTTTGCACATCCGCAAACTGCAGATCCGCAAGACACGGATACCGTCCCTGGTGCATTTCGCGATTTGCGGACCGGATGTGGCCGCCGCTACTATAGAAAATGCCTATTCTTGTCCAGAATTGCGGACAAGAATAGGACATGCTCTATCTTTTTTCCATGGACGCGGAAGCGGACTCATTCATACGGTCGCGTGAATGTAGCCTAGATGGAACGTGTCATCAGAAAACTGCACTGACACATTGTAACACACTATCCGGCCGGAGAGATGGCTGTGCTGCTGAGGTGTTTCACTCACAGCTGAGGGTTTGTTACAGAGCAAAACGTATAGCACCACAAATCTGTCTCCTGCCTGTTCACTTGTTACAATGTATCAGTCTGCGGTCCTGGATTGTCTAGACTGGATACAAATATAACAAACGCATGCTGTAAGTCTCTGGATGTTACCAAGGATGTTGTCATTCACTGTCAACAAGCAGAGATCTTGAAACACTGAAATGTATAAAGTTATAGTACTTTTGGGAGGATCTCCGGAGTTAGAACCCTCCGGGGGTCACATCTTTTACTACAAGGTCCAAGACTAGAAGAAATGAATAGACCGCCGAGTGATTGTCCCATAGATTCAACGATACTTTGATTTCCTGCTTTTGCCTCCGTCCCTTATTCTATCTGTTCCTGATTTCAGGCTGGAGAACTACAAGTCCCAGCAGAGCCTGTGCTGGAGCACACAACACAATTCTCCCCTCAGAATTATTTTGCATTTCTTTCACCCTGAACCCATCATTAACATGAAACATAAGAGCAGAAGGCTGACGAGGGCCCCTTCTCCCCGCTGGTCACCGTGACTTATTTATTAGGATTTTTAGGACTGATTAGTCGTCTCTTTCATCATCTCTTCGCTCATTCTTCAAACGCAGTCGCTGTAAGTTCTACGCCCGGGTGCCTCGCCGCCATGTCTCCGCTTTCATCCTTCATTCGACAGGAGATGAGAGCGGGTACAGCGGGCAGGGGGCGTCCCAGAGCTTCTGTTCCAGGCAGGAGCCGCCATATTTAATGCAAGAAGCCAAATGTGTAACATCGCTGTCACTGCGCCATTCTTTAAATTCAAATTTTTCAACTTTTCTTCTTGCATTTTCAAGACCTCTGCTAGCTGTCAGTAACTGGGAAGACTTTTTAACATCTAGAGTTTTAAAAAATCCATCCTGACCTAAGATCTTTCTAGAGATGAAAGTCTGTTACATTGTATCCAGTGGAAAACTAATCACAGATCAGCAGCACAAATCTCCGTCCTGATGGTTTGTTACAATGTGTCAGTCTGGAGTTCACACAGTTCCATGCAGATCAGAGCAATTTCCATTTCATTTGCTGGAACAGGGACTTGAGTCATCAGAGGGTCCAGGAATCTAAGATTAGGAGGATAGTGGGAGATAAGGAGTGCGGGGGAGGGGTCAATACTGGAAACCATCAATTAGAAGGAGCCTCGGCATCCAGCACAGCATTAGCGGCTGTGTACAATCACACCTCAGCATCTGCCACAAGGGTAATTAAAGCCACAGGACCGACCCCTGCTGTTTTCAAAGGCTCCCCCTCCCCAGCCATGAGACTGTTATCTGTGAACAGCCCCTAATAAAACGCCTGCGCCCCCTGAAACCTGTCAGATCCCCAGATTCCTGCACATCGGGAATTAATCACAGGGAACAAATGGTCTCCTCTGATACACGAGACCCTGGGGGTCAAAACCACCACACACACTCCGGAATCTGATAGTAAGGAATTCCTGATCATCCAGAGTATCCCGAATCCCCGGCACAGTGCACCCTGTGTATCTAATCCTATGATACTGTCTGCTGAGCTGTGTATCTAATCCTGTCATATGTGGTACGGTCTGCTGTGTATCTAATCCTATCATGTGCGATACTGTCTGCTGAGCTGTGTATCTAATCCTGTCATATGTGGTACGGTCTGCTGTGTATCTAATCCTATCATGTGCGATACTGTCTGCTGAGCTGTGTATCTAATCCGATCCTGTGTGATACTGTCTGCTGAGCTGTGTATCTAATCCTATTCTGTGATACTGTTTGCTGAGCTGTGTATCTAATCCTATCATATGTCATACAGCCTGCTGAGCTGTGTATCTAATCCTGTCCTGTGTGATACTGTCTGCTGAGTTGTGTATCTAAACCTATTATGTGTGATACTGTCTGCTGAGCTGTGTATCTAATCCTATCCTGTGTGATACTGTTTGCTGATTCATGTATCTAATCTTGCGATGTGTGATGCTACCTGCTGAGATGTGTATCTAATCCTATTCTGTGTGATACTGTCTACAGTGAGCTGTGTATCTAAGCCTACCATGTGTAATACGGTCTGCAGAGTTGTGTATCTAAGCCTACTATGTGTGATACTGTCCATAGTGAGCTGTGTATCTAAGCCTACCATGTGTGATACAGTCCCAGGGCAGCACACGCGATACATTCACCATCACATAGTTGCTATAAGGTTTCTTCTGCAGTAGATGGAAGTCATAGGGTCGTCCTCTATAGATCTGTTCCTGGGAAAGCTGGGTAACAATGGACGTGTCTTTGCGGCTCCCACAGTGAAGTTCTCCACTCTTTTTTTAGACTCTGGGGAGATGTGGGTGACAGTCCTTGTGGTGGCTGTAATGGCGGCCATATTGCTTGTCACCCAGCTTTCCTGGACACAGATGTCATACAGGATGAGTCCCGGACTTCCCGCGGGCTCTATACATTAGACATGTAGATCGTGTGCTCGGTACCTCCTGGTGATGAGTTCAGGACCCCGGATTTCTTCCCGATGTCTGAGAAGCCGTTCCCCTCCAGAATGGACGTCTTGGCCTCCTTCTTGTGCGCGGTGATCACGGGGCCGGCGTTCTCCATCTCAGCGCCTCATATTCCACAGACGGAGCCTGAAACGAGATCTCAGCATTAGGACCTTACCTAGACCCGATGAGTACCGTGACCTGCGCTCACCTTTGTGTCTGAGCTCTGATCCGATCCCAAACCCATGATGTACAGCTGGGGGGAGGGGGCTGGGGGGGGATATTAGATTGCAAGCCCCCGGCCCCATTTTTGGGATACATCTTTGCATTTACAAATCTAAAAAAAACCCAGCTGCGTAGAACATGACTGGCACTTTTTTGGCAATATCCGCGGGGAAGGGAGAGGCGCAGCTGTCACCAGGTCGCTACCTCTGGGACATTGTGGGGGTCACCGACCCCCTGGATCTGAGAGACCCTGAGAAAATGAAGGTAAAAATATCCAAAAAGTCTGGACTCCAGACTGACACAAGTCATGATACATTGTAACAAAGTGTCAGGACAGGAGTCAGAGGTCAGCGCCTGGAATCACTGGATGGGTGAGAAGTAGAGCGATCGCTGGGATCTGGTGATCGGTGAATATGGCGTCACATGATCCAGGGCATCTACAAGAGCGGAAATCTTCTGATAAACAACATCATAAAGGATCAGGACTTCTGTCTAATATAACAGATCCAAATCACAGCTGTAATGACACACACAAACCATACATGTATCAAACACACACATACACATATATCTACATGACATATCATACAAGTAACACACCTACATATAACACACCTACATATAACACACCTACATATAACACACCTACATATAACACACCTACATATAACACACCTACATATAACACACCTACATATAACACACCTACATATTACACACCTACATATTACACACATACACATATCATACATGTAATGTACCAAACACACGTACATATAACACACGTACATACAACACACGTGTCACACGTCTCACGAGCCGCCCGTCATGGCTCTTTCTTGCTCCGACATCGTTCAATGTTTCCTTATCTGCTAATTATCTTTCTCTGTTTGACTAATGAGCGGTTTATAACGAGCGAACACAGTGAGAATAAAGAGCAGAAACCGCGTCCGTGTCCTCGTACAAAGACCCAATGTCTGTCTGTCCTCTATAGACTATAAGACCCAATGTCTGTCTGTCCCTCTATAGACTATAAGACTCCAATGTCTGTCTGTCCCTCTATAAGACTCAATGTCTGTAAGACTATAAGACAATGTCTGTCTGTCCTCTATAGACTATAGACTATATAGACTCAATGTCTGTCTGTCCTATAGACTATAAGACCCAATGTCTGTCTGTCCTGTATAGACTATAAGACTCAATGTCTGTCTGTCCTCTATAGACTATAAGACTCAATGTCTGTCTGTCCTCTATAGACTATAAGACCCAATGTCTGTCTGTCCTCTATAGACTATAAGACCCAATGTCTGTCTGTCCTGTATATAGACTATAAGACTAATGTCTGTCTGTCCTGTAGACTATAAGACTCAATGTCTGTCTGTCCTGTATAGACTATAAGACCCAATTTTCCTTAGACTAAGACCCAATGCTGTCTGTCCTCTATAGACTATAAGACCCCAATATCTGTCTGTCCTCTATAGACTATAAGACTCAATGTCTTGTCTGTCCTCTAAAGACTATAAGGACTCAATGTCTGTCTGTCCTCTATAGACTATAAGACCCAATGTCTGTCTGTCCTCTATAGACTATAAGACCCAATGTCTGTTCTGTCCTGTATAGACTATAAGACTCAATGTCTGTCTGTCCTCTATAGACTATAAGACCCAATGTCTGTCTGTCCTCTATAGACTATAAGACTCAATGTCTGTCTGTCCTCTATAGACTATAAGACCCAATGTCTGTCTGTCCTCTATAGACTATAAGACCCAATGTCTGTCTGTCCTCTATAGACTATAAGACTCAATGTCTGTCTGTCCTCTATAGACTATAAGACTCAATGTCTGTCTGTCCTCTATAGACTATAAGACCCAATGTCTGTCTGTCCTCTATAGACTATAAGACCCAATGTCTGTCTGTCCTCTATAGACTATAAGACCCAATGTCTGTCTGTCCTCTATAGGCATCTAAATGACTGAGACGGGGGATACAGTGCGGACACGATGTAACTCTATAGTGTATGCACCATAAGCTTTCCCAGCACAAGTTGTGGTGTGAACAGCGCCTGATGTGAAGTGATGACACAGAAGTCTATGGAGATGGAAAATTACCGTAGCGCTCCCCGGACATGTGACAGCGTACAGCGCTACAGACAATGTTAGCACCACATAGACAGCGACACATAATCCAAACACCTCCAGAGCAGAAATCCGAGATCCTGAGGCTCCTGTCACCGCCAAGACCGTCCAAACACAAACCGTCTGACAGAACCCAGCGCTTCCTGCTCCTCACAAGTCCCGGCCTGTCCGTCCTCAAGATCCTCGTCTGCTCCCGAGATCTGCGCTAATAATCCCGCGCTGAAAGATACGAGCGCAAATATCCTCCGAAAGGACACAGCAGAGTCACCAGAGGACAGTGCCACTGTATCTAAGCTGCTCAGGTGTGATACTGTCTGCTGGGCTGCTGTATCTAAGCATGTGTAATAATATCTGTAGAGCTATGTATCTAATCCTATCATATGTGATATCGTCTGCTGTGTATCTAATCCTATCCTGTGTGATACTGTCTGCTGAGACTGTGTATCTAAGCATGTGTGATATCAGTGGAGCTGTGTATCTAATCCTATCATGTGTGATACTGTCTGCTGAACTAAGTATCTAGTCCTGTTGCGTGATACCATCTGCTGAGCTATGTATCTAATCCTGTCATGTGTGATACTGTCCGCCGAATTACGTATCTAATCCTGATTGATCATGTCTGCTGAGCTGTGTATCTAATCCTATCACGTGTGAAACTCTCTGCTGAGCTAAGTATCTAGTCCTGTTGCGTGATACCATCTGCTGAGCTATGTATCTAATCCTGTCATGTGTGATACTGTCCGCCGAACTACGTATCTTATTCTGATTGATCATGTCTGCTAAGCTATGTATCTAATTCTATGGCATGACAGCTGTGTATCTAATCGTATGTGTAATATTGTTTGCTGAGCTAAATATCTAATCCTGTTGAGTATTACTGTCTGCTGAGTCACTGTATCTAATCCTATCATGTGTGATACTGTCTGCTGAGTCACTGTATCTAATCCTATCATGTGTGATACTGTCTGCTGAGTCACTGTATCTAATCCTATCATGTGTGATACTGTCTGCTGAGTCACTGTATCTAATCCTATCATATGTGATACTGTCTGCTGAGCCTCTTTATCTAAGCCTATCATTCCTGAGATGCGTCTAGAAAGTGGATACAGTTTCCTTCCTCCATGCTGACGCTCTCCTCCCGCCCCCATCTCTCTATATGAATCATATCTGAGATTCGGAGGAGCCGGGAATGTGACGGATGGAGGAGATAAAGGAATGATCCGGGATCTGCTGGGAACGCCATTTCTAAATATTAATACACACAAGACAGCAATTTCCTGCACTCCTAGGGCCACAGCAGCGCAGGGAAGCCCCTCAGGACAGCGGGGGCCACGGAGGGGGCGGCTGTGCTGACACCCCTGTTTCCTGTGAGGTTCGGGGGGAGGCGGGGGGGATAAAAAGATCCAGCTGGGCGTTCAGGACTGTGAGGGGCGACTGTATTATTACTGCTCTGTGTGAACTGAACTCCTGACCCCTCCTGATGTGACTCAGTGATACTCCAGATTACTCATTATTACTCCAGTATCCCCCCCCCCCTCCATAATGACGGAGCCTCACACCATAAAAGGGAAAAAAAGTGGGATCTAATAAAACCATAGGATCCACAAAGACCCAAATCATCGTTACCCAGAAGCCTCTGCAAACCCAAACAGTCTGCACGGAAAACCCTGTACAGACCCAATACTTCTCACAGCTGAGGACCTGTTACAATGTATCCAGTCCTGAAAATCCTCTGCCACTTCTGAACCCTGTACAGACCCAATATATCTTACAGCTGAGGATCTGTTACAATGTGTCCAGTCCTGAAAATCCTCTGCCACTTCTGAACCCTGTACAGACCCAATATATCTTACAGCTGAGGATCTGTTACAATGTGTCCAGTCCTGAAAATCCTCTGCCACTTCTGAACCCTGTACAGACCCAATACGTCTCACTGCTGAGGACCTGTTACAATGTATCCAGTCCTGAAAATCCTCTGCCACTTCTGAACCCTGTACAGACCCAATACGTCTCACTGCTGAGGACCTGTTACAATGTATCCAGTCCTGAAAATCCTCTGCCACTTCTGAACCCTGTACAGACCCAA
Organism: Rhinella marina; assembly: GCA_900303285.1. Taxonomy (NCBI): domain Eukaryota; kingdom Metazoa; phylum Chordata; class Amphibia; order Anura; family Bufonidae; genus Rhinella; species Rhinella marina. Next base: position 111,343 of record ONZH01021810.1, read on the forward strand.
TACTTCTCACAGCTGGGGACCTGTTACAATGTATCCAGTCCTGAAAATCCTCTGCCACTTCTGAGAGACTGAACCCTGTACAGACCTAATACATCTCACTGCTGAGGATCTGTTACAATGTATCCAGTCCTGAAAATCCTCTGCCACTTCTGAACCCTGTACTGACCCAATACTTCTCACAGCTGGGGACCTGTTACAATGTATCCAGTCCCGAAAAACACGTAAACAGCCTGGACTTCAGACTGATACATTCTACCTGCACTGACACATTGTAACAGTCAGGACCTGGAATATTTGACTCAGATATGACTCATAAAGAACCCTCAGAAAGAAAGACCCCAGAAACCTCAAAAAGACCCCAGACCTCCCTAAAGATCTGAGACATCTGAGGAATAAAACCCAGGACGTTATCAATGACGGAGTCCAGGCCGAGCAATAAACTGCAGAATCTCAGCTCACGACCCTGCAGAATACATTCCCAGAAACAGAGAGCAAGTATGCAAAGAATCTCCAGTACTGCACACTGGTGTATCTAAGCCTCTTATGTAAGCCGGTGTATCTAAGCCCCTCATGTGTGATGCTGCCTGATGGGACTCTTTTCGTTGTAGAATTTTCTGTGACTGATAATCAGTTCTATTCATTTGAAACTGGCGTCAAGGATTTCTGCAAGTCCAAGTCTGGGGAACGGAACAAAATCCACAGCGTGTGATACTGTCTGCTGAGCTCCTGTATCTAATCCTGTCATGTGTGATACTGTCTGCTGAGCTCCTGTATCTAATCCGGTCATGTGTGATACTGCCTTCTGAGCTCCTGTATCTAATCATATGTGATACTGCCTTCTGAGCTCCTGTATCTAATCCTATCCTGTGTGATACCACCTGCTAAGCTCCTGTATCTAATCCTACAATTTGTGAAACTGTCTGCTGAGCTGTGTATCTAATCCTGTCATGTGTGATACTGTCTGCTGAGTTGTATCTAAGCTCATCATGCATGATACTGTCAGTTGAGCTGTGTATCCAACCATATGTGATACTGTCTGCTGAGCTGTGGATCTAATCCTATCCTGTGTGATACTGACTGCTAAGCTCCTGTATCTAATCCTATCCTGTGTGATACTGACTGCTAAGCTCCTGTATCTAATCCTACCCTGTGTGATACTCTCTGCTGAGCTATGTATCTAATCCTATCCTGTGTGATACACTCTCACAGAACTGCAGATCAGTACACGCTACATGACTGGGCTCTTGGTCTGTGTTTCATCTTCAGACGTGGACATGTAAAGAGCCCGTGTAATGTCACCGCCATTAACCTTTGACCCCAGAGACCACTGGTTCTCATCCATAAAGCCCCTAAATTTAGCTCTCCCCAGAAAATGAGCCTCTTATGAAAGGATCCATTGAATGTTACAATGAATGATTAAGATCGCCGTGTCTGGGCCCCGGGCCCTTCAGTCCATAAATAAGGGTCAGAACTAAAAGCTGCAGCAGAGACCCCCAGACACGGGATCTAATATTCTGGGGAATGGTCACTGGTTAAAGGTAACGTCTGCCACAGAACAGACACAGGAGAGTAACGTGGTCACTCAGGCCATGGCACCAGAGTGCCACATGACTCCTTGATGAGACCTCCCCATGCTTTACCCTGCAGCCCTGCTTGTTCAGATTGACTGCTGTGTATATGCACAAGCTCAGTGGGGAGAGAGATGACTACAGTAAGGACAGAAGATGATAAACTACAATAAACCATGGAAGATGGAGATTATCAGGAAAGGGGAGGGAGCCTCTCAATAAAGGGGAGGGGCTTTAAATAGGCACCTTTAGTGCACAAAGACACATTGTATTGTATGGTGCTACAGTGCCTTGTGAAAGTATTCGCCCCCCTGGAACTTTTCAACCTTTTGCCACATTTCAGGCTTCAAACAAAAAGATAGAACATTTTACATTTTTGGTGAAGAATCAACAACAAGTGGTCACAATTGTGAAGTGGAAGGAAATTTATTGGATCATTTAAACTTTTTTTGTAATAATAAAACTGAAAAGTGGGGCGTGCAAAATTATTCGTCCCCCTTGCATTAATACTTTGCTGCGATTCCAGCTGCGGTCTCTTGGGGGGATGTCTCTATCAGTTTTCACATCTAGAGATGAAATTCTTGCCCATTCTTCCTCTTTGAGGTTGGATGGAGACGTTTGTGAACAGCAGTTTTCAGCTCTTTCCACATATTCTCCATTGGATTCAGGTCTGGACTGTGACTCGGCCGTTCTAAGACCTGGAGACCTTTATTTTTGAACCATTCCATTGTAGATTTTGCTTTCTGTTTGGGATCATTGTCTTGTTGGAAGATAAATCTCCGTCCTAGTCTCAGGTCTCTTCATCCAGAATGGTCCTGTATTTGGCTCCATCCATCATCTTCCCTGTCCCTGCTGATGAAAAGCCCAAACCATGATGCTGCCCCCACCATGTCTGACAGTGGGGATGGTGTGTTCAGGGGGATGAGCTGTGTTGCTTTTACACCAAACATCGTTTTACATTGTTTCCAAAAAGTCTGATTGTGGTTTCATCTGAGCAGAGCCCCTTCTTCCACATGTTTGGTGTCTCCCAGGGGCTTGTGGCAAACTGTAAACCAGACATTTTATGGATATCTGTGAGAAATGGCTTTCTTCTTGCCGCTCTTCCATAAAGGGCAGATTTGTGAAGTGTTGGACTGATTGTTGTCCTGTGGACAGACTCTCCCACCTCAGCTGTAGATCTCTGCAGTTCATCCAGAGTGATCATGGGCCTCTTGGCTGCATCTCTGATCAGTCTTCTCCTTGTTTAGAGGAACGGCCGGGTCTTGGTAGATTTGCAGTGGTCTGATACTCCTTCCATTACAATATGACGCTTGCACAGTGCTCCTTGGGATGCTTAAAGCTTGGGAAATCTTTTGGTCTCCAAATCTGGCTTTAAACTTCTCCACAACAGTATCAGGACCTGCCTGGTGTGTTCCTTGGTCTTCATGATGCAGAACCCTGAGACTATCACAGAGCAGGTGCATTTATACGGAGACTTGATTACACACAGGTGGATTCTATGTATCTTCATCAGTCATTTAGGACAACATTGGATCATTCAGAGATCAGAGATCAACTTCTGGAGTGAAAGTAAGGCCTCTTTCACACGAGCGTCGCGGATTCGGTCCGGATGCGTTCAGGAAAACTTGCACCATTCTGCAAACAAGTTCAGTCAGTTTTGTCTGCGATTGCGTTTAGTTGTTCCGTTTTTTCCGCGCGGGTGCAATGCGTTTTGATGCATTTTTCACGCGCGTGAAAAAAAACTGAATGTTTACAAACAACATCTCTAAGCAACCATCAGTGAAAAATGCAGAATATAGAACATGCTGCGATTTTCACGCAACGCAGAAGTGATGCGTGAAAAAAAAAACGCTCATCTGAAAAGACCTATTGAAATGAATGGGTCAGGATTCAGTGCGGGTGCAATGCGTTCACATCACGCATTGCACCCGCGTGGAAAACTCGCTCGTGTGAAAGGGGCCTAAATGGGCCGAATAATTTTGAACGCCCCACTTTTCAGTTTTATTATTACAAAAAAAGTGTAAATGATCCAATAAATTTCCTTCCACTTCACAATTGTGACCACTTGTTGTTGATTCTTCACCAAAAATGTAAAATGTTATATCTTTGTGTTTGAAGCCTGAAATGTGGCAAAAGGTTGAAAAGTTCCAGGGGGCGGATACTTTCGCACTGTATATCATAAACTATCTTCCTGTAGGTGTCCATAGATCCTAATAAAGTGTCACAGACAGAAGTCCACTGCGCGGGACTACAGAGATCTAAATCTGATTACTATGACCACAAGACACACAGTAAGACGTGGTCTGCACATTGTGAGGCCTTCGTGTCCCTGATCTGAGACAGGTTGTCAGGGACGTGCTGCTTGTATCCGTCAGGCTTTGAGTCCATAGCAACCAGACTGTCAGACAGGAGACCGTGCCATATTAATCAGATTTTCTGAGTTTCTTCCAAGGGAATGAACAAACCCCCCACAAGATGACTTCATATGTTCCTGAAATTTGATATTTCGGGTTCACCAATGGTAGCCCCCGTTCTTCTGGAACCTGCTGCACCGGCCTCCTGTCTATTGGTGGTTTAGGAATCCACAGAAATATTACAAAACGAGGCACGGATGTGGAGAAGAGAAAGACAGCGGGTAAGAGGGTGTGAGGTATGTGCGTGGGCAGCGATGGACGCCTTCCAGGAACCACATATAAAGAAACGTATGGGAGACGCCGACACATTTCACTGCACCCTCAAATGACTCCTTCAAGTGATCTGTAAGTGATGAATAATTGGGTTCCTGGACCTGAAGCTACAATCTGACACTGGGGGAAAACCACTGGTGACCACGAGTGCCGTGTACACTGGGATTGTTACCCAACTTTCCACACATCAGCCACTTCCGTCCGCTACTGATAACGGCATGTGTCAGTCTCTACTGCAGCTCTGGTGTTATATTCATGGAACAGGAAGCTTAGGATGAGCAGTGCTGTGGCGCATGAACATTGCTGGAGGACACAGATTCATATTTAGGATAAAACCTACAGTTTTTAGTAGTAAATCATTAATTCAATGGTTACACTTCTCACATAAATCGATACAAATGTTACAATATTGATATTTCTGGTGCTCGTTACAATCTTCATCCTGATATCATGATAAATATGGCAGATTAAGCAGGAGATCCTATAGATTTTCACTTGCTACAACATAAGGGAGAAGATACTATGTATCAGTGCGAGGCGTCGTCCATTCAGCACAGAAAGGAGAGAGCCGCCGCAGGCTGTGGAGGGGATAAAAGGGTTAACGATCGAGCGCTGGAATCCATAGAGTCACAACAGCTGCACAATGGTCCCTCTCTGCTTGTTAATGTCGAGCCTGCACAAGACGCCCCATAAAATCATTGCTATTCACGGCCGCTAATAGCCATTAAAATTCAATCAATTCAGCTTAACACAAGTGTCCTCCAGGCCCGGCTACTTGTCCTGAGAGCTCTTCAGCCTCCTCTTGTGTACAAAGAAAACAGCTTAACTTGTACCCCACTTCCGAAGGAAAGGGTGGGCGAGGGGACGTCAAAGTATGTTAATGCGGCAGAGGGATAAGCATGTCTATAAGTGCACGCAGGTCAGGGATTGAGGCGGGCGTCAAAGTATGTAATGGTAAGTAGGATCAGCTCGCAAAAGAGCACAAAAATCTAGAATTGCTGCCCATCATTCAATTGTCCTCCAGGCCGCACCGCCGCCGTCCCCGCTGGATGGATTATCGCATTGTGTCAGCGCTAAGAGAGCGGCTACTTGTCCTGAGAGCTCTTCAGCCTCCTCTTGTGTACTAAGAAAACAGCTTAACTTGTACCCCACCTTCCGAAGCTGCTGGACGGCGGCGAGGAAAGGGTTAAGGCGAGGGATTGGGGGCGTCAAAGTATGTTAATGCAGAGCAGATACCGATATAGCATGACAAAAATCTATAAAACACGCAATTGTGTCAGAGCCAATTAAATTGTAATAATGTACGAGGCCGACCGCGCCGCGCTATTGTATCAGGTATCAGCCGCAAGAGCAAAGACGTGGGCAACTACCAATATGGCTGCCCATCAGCTTCCTCCACCCCCTCAGCATCCGGGAAAGCTGGGTGACAAGATCTAAGGAGCTGTCACAGCGGCCATATTTATCCGAGAAACATGGGAACGGAGAGAAGCGGCAACGCTGAGATAAGCAGGGTCTAAGAAATATCAGTATCACCCACTGCAGAGGTGAGAGCATCGGGCGAATACTGTAAACTGCAGTAATGTTACATGTAAATGGCAGCAGAGAGGAGAGCCGCTGCGCCAGTCTCAGGGCTGGGAACGTGCAGTCATCTGAATAGAGCGCCATTTCTTTAGATTCAGCCGCCCATTCTCTGTAACCGCTGGAACTCTGCATTCAGGGACAATGGAGGTGACAGCGGCTTTATTCTCATGTTAATCCTCGTCAGTGGATACTGACAGTAACACTGCAACAACAGCCTCCGGCCAAGAAAAAAAAACACCCAAATATTTACCAGCCACTCAGGGGTTAAACAGTCCCAATTAAGTCATTATTTCTCACTGGACCTTGAACGAAAAGCGAACAGAAATCACTCTGAAGGACTCCGCGCCACAGCTAAAAAACGGCTAACTTTACAAAAACTCCAATCAAGCATCAGCATTGTGAGCTCTGGCCTGAAAGGCTTGCAATCTAAACCACAAGATGGTCAATCTGACTTACAGTTATTGTCCACAAAGACCACGTTGATATTTGGGCTGATCGTTTTAGTGACACAGAGCTCCAAATCCCCTGCATAGTGATAGAGTCCTGCCCTACAATTCTATCTGCCTGCAGCCACCACTAGGGGGAGATCACTGCATAATGTGTTATAACTGAATACAAAGTATACATTGGATGCAGTGAGCTCCCCCTAGTGGTGGCTGCAGGCAGATAGAATTGTATGGCCGGACTGCAGGGATTTGGAGCTTTGTATCAGAAAAGAAAAGCTCTGTCCACTATACATGTAACACGATCCAGGGCTCATTTTCTGGCAGAATATTCTGAACGCTCTATGATGAATCTTGGTCATTTTCAGACCCCACAAGAGGTACAGTATCCAATGTTGTGATACTGATACATATATCTGGTGGATCTACTATGATATCTGACGCCGTCTGCTGAGCTGCTGTATCTATGTCACAGTGGTACTGACTGTTGAACCTGTGTATCTAACACTATGTGTGATACTATCTGCTGAGCCACTGTATCTAATTCTATCACGTGTTACTGTCTGTTGAACTGCTGTATCTAATGCTATCATGTGTGATACTGTCTACTGAGCTGCCGTATCTAATCCTGTCATGTTTGATACTGTCTGCTGAGCTGCTGTACCTAAGCCCCTGATGTGTGATACTGACTAGTGAGCTGCTGTATCTAAGCCCCTGATTTGTAATACTGACTAGTGAGCTGCTGTATCTAAGCCCCTGATGTGTGATACTGACTAGTGAGCTGCTGTATCTAAGCCCCTGATGTGTGATACTGTCCTCTGAGCTGCTGAATCTAAGCCCATGACATGTGATACTGTCCTCTGAGCTGCTGAATCTAAGCCCCTGACATGTGATACTGTCTGCCAAGGTGCTGTATCTAATCCTGTTATGTTTCATACTGTCTGTTGAGCTGCTGTATCTAAGCCCCTGATGTGTGATACTGACTAGTAAGATGCTGTATCTAAGCCCCTGATGTGTGATACTGTCTGCCGAGGTGCTGTATCTAATCCTGTCATGTTTGATACTGTCTGTTGTGCTGCTGTATCTAAGCCCCTGATGTGTGATACTGACTAGTAAGATGCTGTATCTAAGCCCTTGATGTGTGATACTGTCTGCCGAGGTGCTGTATCTAATCCTGTCATGTCTGCAGTATAGTATTGGGAAGCACAGTATGTGGCGGTGTATTACCCTGGATAAGTCTGTCTTTACCAGTGGGGCTGGAGGGAAGGGGTTCGGTTAAGAAATTGGCATTGGGGGGTTTCGCTGTTTCAGTTTTCGCCTCAGGCAGCAGAACGGCTCGGTGCACCCCTGCGCTCACGTTACATGTTATTGCACGGTCTGGACCTGTGTGTTGTGTACACGGACTGACCGCAGGCCACACATGTGCTTCTCTGTATCGCAGTCGGTCTGTGTCGCTCCCGGCCCCAGAATCCAGTTGATTTCTACAATCTCTTTCAGTGACTGAGGGTCTGGTGCCCCCCGCTCCTCGCCCCGCTGTATATTTTGGATTACTGGCCTCTATTTACTTTATTTTTTGGCACCGGCCGTTCGCAGGGAGCACAATATTTGTTTAAATTCCCTTTCATGCAGTGCGCTAAAAAAATATCATTTTTTCCCCTCCTCTCCGGAATTCTGGCACAATGAAAGAGCCAGTTTATAAGTCCGGACCCGGATCCCACCCTCAGCTCCGCTGCTGAATAATATTTAGATGAGGGTTGTCAGCCCCCGGCGCTGCTCAGGAACGACATCGAATACACAAATCTGCATCTTCCTGCCTGTTTATCGCCTTGTAAACCTGGACGGGAAAAATTATTGATGAGATTTCATCTGGACACAAACATAAAAACTGAAAACTGCAGAAATAAACGAGACACAAACGTCACTGAATGTAGCAAAATGTAACAAAATCATCCAGAGGAAGGCGAGCACTCAGCGTTCACCGGTTACCGTACAGCTATATACTTACAGCCACGACATGTACCGCTATATCTCAGGAACATATCACAGCACAGGCTTTTTGGGGCGATGGCCCAGGGCCTGCTCCACCCGTCAGGGCCTAAATGTGGGTGATAACACAGGCTGTAGCTTTTGAGCTGATGATGTTACTATTGGGCCCCACTTCGGGATGTCATTGTGGCACTGCTGTGTGCGCGCTGTATGGCAGTAGCATGTGGGCGCTGTATACCGGGATTATTTAGCCATGGAGCGGTAGACGGACCTCAATAGACGTGTCTCCAGATGACAGATGAACAAACTGTTCTGCCCCATTTACAAAAAGAAAAATCACCAGCCGCCGAACGCTGCGGATGAGGTCATTTGCCAAATTTTCCCTTGAAAGAAAATCTGAAATGCTGAAAATAAATCTTCCCAATGTATCATATAACGGGGGACAGTTTGCCGAAAATGGAGTCCGACAGATTAATCCCCTTAAATACATCAGCAGCACAAATGTCTCTCCTGTTCTGTCACAATGTATCAGTGCAGGCTGTTTAGCTAACAGAGCATTGTCTGTACTGGATACAACTGTAACAAACCCTCAGCTGTCACAGATAATTGGTCAGGATCAGTTGATCTTGGAAATGGTGAAAACTTGAAACACATTGTCCGGATTTACTTATCCTAGGGGCTCATTCACACGGCCATTTTTTGCACTGGGGACTGCAATTTGCCGGCCTGCAATACGGGCATGGCTGGGCAACGGTCGTGTGTATGAGCCCTTAGTTCACACTTCAGTTATTAGGAACCAAAACCAGGTTTGGGTTAAAAACACAGAACAGGAGCAAATCTTTCCAATATAACGTATCTCTGACTCGGCTTCACTACTGGCTTTGGCTCACAATAAGGCTACACAATGGCATTTTTGTGCAACTATCTGTCACAGTAATGTCGTGCAGCATATTTTATAATGCTCGTCTATGGTGTCGCACCGCAACATGACAAACGCAAAAAACCCGTGGCAGAGTAGTTGTACCCTATACGTCACCATGTAACCCTAGCCTAATGCCCCTTTCACACGAGCGGGAGACTCGCATGTCTCCCGCAACGCATCTACAGGGCTGGACTCGGCACTGACAGGGATCGCATATAATGCTCTCCCTGTAAGATATATAAAATAAAATACACTCACTTCACGGAGGAGGTTGTGAGTTGGATAAGCACATAACACCATCAGACAATACCTCCCCTTCCAGGTTCACTTCTGGTTGGTAAATACGACGGCAGCCACAGGAAATGCTTCTGGTCATAGATCCTTTATTCGTACAGAAACAAGGCACTTAACGCGTTTCGGGGTTCTAGCAGCATCTGCCCCCTTCATCAGGAGTGTAATATAGACAACTGTCTATTGACACCACTGTGTGCTGTCCGCATTCGTATGTCCGTTCCGTAGCCCCGCAAAAAAAATAGAACATGTCCTATTCTTGCGGACATGGATAGGCATTGTTACAGTGGATCCGCAAAAAAAAAAAAAAACGGATGCAATGCGGACCACAAAACACAACGTTCGTGTGAAAGTAGCCTTATACAGCGCCCTCTTCCAATGAAGATCACCCACCGTTCCACTAAGCCCGTGTCCTTGTCTAGCAAGAAAGAGTAGAAGGCCTAAATGCACCAAATGTTGCCACTTTTTAGGCAGGTTTTTGGCACAGTAGTAAGTCTCCGTCTCTTGGAAAGTTACAGAACTTATTTGGGGATTAGTTGGGTAAATTTGCAAATTGACAAAAACCAGAATCCAAAATCTTCAGCTGAAGGAAAATATTTGCTGATGAGGAGCCCAACTTCTCTTTTGTTTACCCCAATGTTTCTCGATTTACTTGTATCTCATCTCTTTGAAACATTGTAGCAGCAAAGATCCAGATTCTGTGCGCAGCCGCTCCAAGGCTCCAGGGGCTCCGTATGGAGAACGTCTGTTGGTGATTTGATATCTTGGGAACCTTTTAATGGCCTGACTTGAACGTGCCTCAGAGGTGATGTCATGAAGACCTTGCAAGTCTATTCAAGTTTTTAGAAGACCTCAGGGACAATCAGAGGCTTCCAAACATATGCACAGAAAATAATACCCCCCTCAGAAAATAATGCAGGACTGAAGTTAAGAAGTTAGCAATGGAACAACTTGATTCTTTTCATGGGGATGATTCATATAGGACTGGGAGTAGAGAAGAGGGTATTGATCATCTCTTACAAGCATGTACAGTCTTCTCAATGGGTCAGAAATGTCGCCGCCGGAAGTAAAGCGCATTTCTAGAAATAATCGCCAAAGGCATTTATCACCTTTTATATAGATGGCTTCCTGCTCTATGGCCGTCACCACGTCAGCGGGACGCTCAGGAATGTTTACAGGACAATAATCGGTGACAATGCGGCTCCATAATAAATAACTGTCCACAATATGTAAAAATGGAAAGACCCTGTAAACCGGGGCCTGCATTCTGAGGGGGAGCTCGTAACAGGCGTCCGGCTCCAGACTCATCCCAGATCAGGTTGCAGCAGAGCGAATTTTTTGAATTCCACAGGAAAAGGACTACTTAAGAAGGTCACCCCCAGCCCCAAAATACCAGCCCCATATTATCACTGCGAGCCGGGATCTGAGGGGAGACTGTACAACAAATGCTGCTCCTCCTGTACAACAAGACCTTCAGTGAGGCCCCCACCTGTACCAGGGGAAGTCATAGAACATAAAAAAATCCTTCTGAAATTTGGTCAAAAAGTTAAAAATTCTCTCTAGTCTTTTCTTAGTTTCCGACAGTCTCGTCCCCCCCCCCCCTCACTTGGATATTTGGGGATACAGCAATGGTATCCGCTTAAGGCCTCATTCACACGTCCGTAATCTGCGATAAAACGGTCAGCAATGCCTCTGTGAAGAATCTGTTTTTCGTCCGTTTTTTGCTCTCCACGGACATTGCACAGCAGAAGATTCATTTTCAGAGCATCTCTTCTTAATGATCCATGAAACATGAATGAAACACAGATGACATCCATGTTGCATCCGTGTTTTTCGCGGACCCATAGACTATAATGAATGTGAAGGATCCGTAAACATGGACAAAATAAGGCATGCTGCCGCGCTAAAACCGCAGATATGTGAGAGCACACAATAAAGTGAATGGATACGTGTGCTGTCCGCGGAGAACGCGTTCCTGAATTACTGACGTGTGAATGAGGCCTGTCGTGGGCGATTTGCCGTTCAGGGGCATTGGAAAGTTGGGTAAAATCCACGCAGGAGCTGATGGCAGCCATATTGGTTGTCATCCAGTTTTCCCAGAAACAAATGCAACCGATTAACAACTGAATGGAATATTTCTTGGGAAAGCTCGATGTCTAAGCGCAGGGATGGGGTGCAGGATATTGGGGTTCAGGGTTTTCCTGCCACAAAGCGGCTTCTGGGAAAAGTGAAGAAGCCGCGAAAAATGGCAGATCGAACCCTGAGAGGAGATTTACATCACATCACACCGGCTGAGCTCCCGGCAGCTGACGACGGAATCAAAGCCACAGGTTTGTGTATTTAAGACCAATATTGTAACCACGACATCGCGCCCACTATTCAAACAATATATATTCCATGAAAAGCCCGAATCCTGATCACACAACACGTGGAGCGATCCGAGATCAGCAAAAAAGAGAAGAACAATGAAATCCACAGCTCAAAGGGTTAAAGTGTCTACACACTAAGGACAGTATACATGAAGAATCTCCACAAACAGCCAATGTGTACATACATCACTTATCCTGTATTATACTCCAGAGCTGCACTCACTATTCTGCTGGTGCAGTCACTGTGTACATACATTACTTATCCTGTACTGATCCTCAGTTACATTCTGTATTATACTCCAGAGCTGCACTCACTATTCTGCTGGTGCAGTCACTGTGTACATACATTACTTATCCTGTACTGATCCTGAGTTACATCCTGTATTACACTCCAGAGCTGCACTCACTATTCTGCTGGTGCAGTCACTGTGTACATACATTACTTATCCTGTACTGATCCTGAGTTACCTCCTGTATTATACTCCAGAGCTGCACTCACTATTCTGCTGTTGCAGTCACTGTGTACATACATTACTTATCCTGTACTGATCCTGAGTTACATCCTGTATTATACTCCAGAGCTGCGCTCACTATTCTGCTGGTGCAGTCACTGTGTACATACATTACTTATCCTGTACTGATCCTGAGTTACATCCTGTATTATACTCCAGAGCTGCGCTCACTATTCTGCTGGTGCAGTCACTGTGTACATACATTACTTATCCTGTACTGATCCTGAGTTACATCCTGTATTATACTCCAGAGCTGCACTCACTATTCTGCTGGTGCAGTCACTGTGTACATACATTACTTATCCTGTACTGATCCTGAGTTACATCCTGTATTATACTCCAGAGCTGCACTCACTGATCTACAGGCTTCTGAGATATCCCAGTGTTCCCTGCTTGTTCAGTGTCTGCACAGAGCTTGCTCTGGTGATTTGGATTCTGTACAGTGTCCTCACATCAGGCTGATGTATGTGGTGTGTTGTACTTGTATCTCACTCTGATGTCTCCCAGTTGTAAGATGCGTCCTGCTCCGCCATCTTTATATTTAACCCCTCCTGCAGGTGGATACGTTATATATGTTGATACCCCTTTATTATTACATTTCTTGTCTGCAGATCTGGCCACAGACATAAGCTGTCGGCTGCACAATGTGACTTCTCAGCTTCATATTTTTGCTGCTCAATTACAGGAAAATAAAGGATCAGGCCGATTAAAATCCAACATGTCCACTGCAGCCCAGGGACCTGGGGCCCTTATATTACCATTACCCTGAATATACCATGCACAGTGCAGCACAGGGGCCCGGGGCCCTTATATTACCATTACCCTGAATATACCATGCACAGTGCAGCACAGGGAACTGGGGCCCTTATATTACCATTACCCTGAATATACCATGCACAGTGCAGCACAGGGGCCCGGGGCCAGGACACGATTTCTATGGGTTGCTGCTGGAAGGTGTGGATTGTAAGCCGCACATCTCTGTATTTTTGAGGTTCTACTTCCCCTCTGGATGCAGTAAACCCAAATTTCACAATCAGTTCCCTGCATGCTGATGCTCTCCCTGCGGCGTCTCCTCCGAACCTATGGGAGACGTCCTGTGTAAAGTTTGAGAAGTACCCCTCCAGTCTGGGCTCATTCGGACCCAGCCCTCGCATTCACGTCCTGTTTTCACTTCCAGATTCTGCAGGATTAAGTCTAAAACAAACTTTCTTCACAAAGTCCCAATCCCTGCACAAAATGTTCTTAACAGTGACAAGTCCAGTGCAAACAGCAGCCTTGTGCCGTCGCCTCTGGATCCAGCAGCAGCCCCAGGAGCCTCTGCACGGGCCTATGGGGGTCCAGCAGCTGTTAAACAGTTAACATGTGAGCAATGCTCAGAGCTGGAGGAAGCAATTGTCTCGGAGGCACATTCCTCCTCACCCTGGATGACTGCAGCTTTATCACTGAGGTTTGCAGCTGCTCAGCTCCAGACTTGACCCTCAGTCCTTCCTCCAGTCTCCTGCCCTGAGGAGCAATCCCATAGATGACACCTTCTGTGTTCAGACTATGGGGGGAGATGGGGGCTCTGAGCTTCTCACCTTCAGCAGATGACAATACGATGATAGCAGAGAGAACCAGCACTTGTGTCATTATTGTTACCATTCCTGCGTTACTAAGTATCAATAATGGAAAACCTTCATATCAATAAATCACTGCTCTCATAGTAAAGGAATAAACCTGCGGCATGCTGACCTTCTCCATTCTCATCTCCTGTCACTGGTCCTTGTCTGACACATTGACCCCTAAGACCAACAAGAGTTGTAAGGATGAATTCACACACAGTAGATTTGTTGCAGATATTTCTGACTGCTCCATTCATCTAGTGACAAGTTCAGTGGAGTCTCCAACCAGAGGAACAGGATGTATCAAACATACAATACTTCATAGCATGGCTACAGGGGCAAACTGGGGGTATGGGGACATATATTTGGAACAGGTTCTGGGTACAGCTTTGGGTATGCAGGAATGCTGCAGGCTCAGAATACTGTTTCCAGGTCTAGGACCTGGGTCTGAGCATATGCTCTGAGTATGGGACCATGTGTCAGCAGGTTCTGGGTAATATATCTGGGCAGAGGATGAGAGATCAGGCTCTAGGTTTGGGGTATTTAGCAGGCAGGGTCTTTTAGGGGGGTATTTAGCAGGCAGGGTCTTGTTAGGGGGTATTTAGCACACAGGTTCCTCTTAGGGTGGTATTTTGCAGGGTACAGGCTCCTCACTGCTTTGCTGCCCCATAGATTAAGAACTTTGCAGGAACTTCCCCTGGCTGTAATCATTTGGCACAGGAGCATCACTGAGCATAGGAGCTGACACTCTATTCACACAGTGAGCGGCTTTCCTTCCCATCATTGTGCTCCACATAAAAGGAGGATTGTGTGCATTGTCTCCAGCCATTGTCTGCGGCTTCTGTCACTGGGCTGTGACCCTGGCACATCAATGCCCACACAGGGGGCACAGCACTGGAATGATGGGGGTCCCCACAGCAATGTATACAGCGCCATACAGAGGGCATCAGCACATGGCAGGGTCCCCCCACAATCTACACACAGCTGCTGTTCCCCTGGAATAAGAGGGTGATGGGGCACTTACCTCGGGGTGTAATGATCCTGTATCAGTGCCCAGCGGGCATGGGGGGCACCGGGATGAGGGCAGCTCAGGAGGAGGGGGCCATGGTCACAGCTTCCAGCATCTGGTATCCATTGGGGGAACAGAAGCCCCGAATATGGGGGCGCACAGAATCCAGGAGATCGATTCAGGGGTCCTCTGAGGTAGCAGAGACGGCAGCTCTGGGGGACTCCGGGTTGTCAGGGAGCAGAGACTGCAGCTCTGGGGGAGTCCGGGTTGTCGAGGAGCAAAGACTGCGGCTCTGGGGGAGTCAGGGTTGTTGGGGAGCAGATCCTGCAGCTTCAGATGAGTCCGGGTTGCTGGGGAGCAGAGACCGCAGCTGTGGGGGAGTCCGGGTTGTTAGGGAGCAGAGACTGCTGCTCCAGGGGAGTCCGGGTTGTTGGGGAGCAGAGACTGCTGCAGCCTGAAGTCCCGGGGAAGTTGAATGCAGAATAAAGTTTGGAGCCTCCTCCTCCCCCCATGTCACGCTCCCCCCTCCTCACTGGAGTCAGATGATCTGAGCCCATTACTTCAGCCCTCACTGATCTGTTTTCAATCTTCCCTCCTCCCCCTCCCTGATCCCCCTCCCTCCCCTCTGCATCCATTTGCTGCTCCGGATGGGAATGGGGCTCATTAAAGTCACAGTTAAGGCGCTGAGGGGGTTAACCCTGGCGGGATGATGGGGGTGATGGTCCTTCCTGCAGGGAATCTAGTACAATCACAGCCTCTCATTTCCAGGTACAAAGTTTCCATCCATTTGTTACATTGTAAAGTGACCTCTGATCTTATCCTCCAGACATTGTATCCAATCTCATTGTTCTCTATCAAGCCATTATTTATTTTTTATTATTTTTATTATTATTATTATATAAAATCCCGGCTGCTCATCCGTCTCTGTGAAGGAACCAGCGCTTTGATGACGGCATATGTGCGACAATGAAATGTCCATCAAATTCTCCAAACGATTCCGTTACCGATGTGGAAATGGCAATCAATGGGACGATTCTTCCTACAGATATTGTTCCAGTCCACGCTGTATACCACGTGTGTCCATCAAGGTCACGTGCTGTTCACATGGAGGTTTTTTAAACATGGATTTTGTGTAGAAAACGCTTGCCATTTATCTCCATTGAATTAAATTCAGAAACGTTTGTTAATTCATATGGTGCTTTTAAAAAAAAAAAAAACGCGCCGTGGAAAAAAGAAGTGATATGTACATTCTTGACCCAGAATCCATGTGGAATCCACATCCAGAGTTCCCATTGAACTGGGCAGGATGAAAAACCACATCAAAA
Organism: Rhinella marina; assembly: GCA_900303285.1. Taxonomy (NCBI): domain Eukaryota; kingdom Metazoa; phylum Chordata; class Amphibia; order Anura; family Bufonidae; genus Rhinella; species Rhinella marina. Next base: position 127,637 of record ONZH01021810.1, read on the forward strand.
CCGCACGAAAAAACCGTGTCAGAATAAAAACCGCACCCTTAATAATTCACAATGGATCTTGGAGCAGATTCCGCATCAGGTTTGTTTCACACATAAGAGATGGGAGTTTTTAAGTCTCGGTTCACACTGTCAGTTTTCTGTCAGATTTCTCTGTAGATTCCCCTGGTTCTGTACAAACCCATATGGGTGTGAATTCTGGGTCTGACCCTGAGGGGATGTTCACATGACGCAGGCAGATGTACCGTGCAAAGCCTCATTCACACGTCTGTGCTTAAGGCCTCCTGCACACGACCGTATGTATTTTGCGGTCCGCAAAAAATGGATCCACAAAAAATACGGATGGCGTTCGTGTGCATTCCATATTTTGCAGAGCAGAACAGCCGGCCCCTAATAGAACAGTCCTATCCTTGTCTGTAATGCGGACAACAATAGGACATGTTCTATTTTTTTTTGGAACGGAAATACAGACATACGGAAACAGAATGCACACGGAGTAACTTCTGTTTTTTCCGTGGACCAATTGAAATGAATGGTTCCGCATATGGGCCACAAATAAAAATGGACACGGAAAGAAAACACGTTCGTGTGCATGAGTCCTAAATCTGTGAAAAGGTGGTCAGAGATGCCTCCGCGAAGAAGTCCATGATGGATCCGCGTTGGGTCTGTGTGTCCGTTTTTTTCTGCCTGTGTGTCATCCGTGTTTCAATTACATTGAACAGCTAAAAAATCATTTTCAAACCATCTCATCCTAATGATCCGTGAAACATGGAAGAAACACGGATGGCATCTGTGTTACATCCGTGGTTTTCACGGACCCAGGAGAACACGTACAGAACATGTCTGTGGAACACTGATGTGTGAAAGAGGCTTAAGAGGAGAAATCTGAGGCTTAGGGCTCATGCACACAGGCGTTGCCCGGCCGTGGCCGTAATACGGCCGGCATATTGCGGGTCCGCAATACACGGGAACCGGCCGCGTGCACCCCGCATCACGGATCGCAGACCAATTCACTTGAATGGGTCCACAATCCCCGAGATGCAGAACAGAGGCATGGATCGGAAACCCACGGAAGCACTACGGAGTGCTTCAGGCGTGCCTCCGCACCGCAAAAAAAGTAGTGAATGCACCGTGAGATGTGAATCGTGGACCCAATTCAAGTGAATGGATCCGCGATCCGAATGCGGCAGCCCCACGGTCAGTGCCCGTGCATTGTGGACCACAAATTGCGCTCCACGGGCACTGACGGCACACGTTGTGCATGAGCCCTAATAAATCTGTAGGTCTGATATAACATTCACATTCTGCGGTCGATGTGCCGAGGATCGTCATTCGCTGGGGCTAATCCGCCATTTTTCCGTGTGCTCATTATTTCCACAGATTTCTTCTGCAGCATGGACAATTTGCGCTATTTTCAGAGGATATACATTTTCTCCCATCATTTCAATCGGATGCAGAATTTTACTGAATCCAAGGTGCGGAATTTGTGCCTAAATCCTCAGGTGTGAACATAACCTAAATGTGCAGCTTATGCCAACCCTACTGATGTTGGGCTGACCGCGGCCCGGTCTCATGACAGCGGAACCAGAGACTCCTCAGGAAGAGAAGGGGAGACATCTGGAGACATCTGGAGACATCTGTTTCCGGGTTCTTGCCCCTCATCAAGACAGGGAAGGGTGGCCCAAGCAGCTGTCTACAGACGGATCCCTCTCTCCTTTGGAGGAGTCTCTGGTTTGGTTATTATGAGCTCATCTTCATCTTCCCCATGGAGCGTTGCCTGGAAGTAACTCTCCAGTGAGACTCATTACCCTGACTGATCTCAGAGAACCTCGGCAGTACCCCAGTTTGTGCATACACCCCCATGTCACCTCTCACCTCATGCACTGTAACACTTCTCTATCTTAGACAGACCATTTTGAACTTCCACATCAATGAATAGAATGCCACAACTACAGTAAAGACTGACACGGCAAGATCAGTAAGAAAAAGGGGGATGTAACTCTTCATAACACTATGAGCATTGTGATGGCGGCCATGAATGACATCCGCACCCGCCACGTGCTGCCCAGTACTGTGCCCCCTTACTGTCACTTCCGCAGACACTTAACCTCCGTTATTGGGTTGGGTCATTTGCTTCCAGCCATCGGCCCGAGGGTCGGATTAACCATTTACTGTAATGTTCCGCACAAGTTCACGGCCATTTCAGGCAATTATCTCTTCCTGTGGCCAACAGAATCTGACATTAAATCAGCGGGACTGCAGTGAAATGTCCTCCTCCTGCCCCCCGGCCCGGGTATTGTGTCCTGGTCTATGGACTATCTCTGGAAAGAAGCCCCTGCGGTGCGAATCTCCGCTATTTCAACACTAGATCTTTATTCTGGAATCTGTGCTGGTTACCATAATGTATTAAAATATTATATAAATTTAAAAAGTTAGCTCCAAATCCTCTGCCTAGAAATGACATGAGAAATTTTCTCTTCCTGCAGTCACCACTAGGGGGAGCTCACTGTGTTCTAGTATGGTGTTCAGTGTATGGGCTATATGCAGTAAGCTCCGGACTTTTTGAGGCCACTTTTTGTACTTGTTCCCTTTTTTCTATGTAAGGGATTTGGAGATATATAGAGAAGAACCTGACTCCACAAAATGTGCTTGTTGTCTGTTACTATGGAGACACAGAACAATAGGATATTTATTATTTACAATTTGTTTCATTGTTTGTTTTCGATACATTCAAACAATTTTAAAAGATGGTTGTGAAGGTGGAAGTGAATGTCCAGCGTTCTGCACCATGTAGCGATGTGGCGCCCCCTTGTGGCAATATGACTGTCCAGAAGATTTGTCAAAATGTGGCTTCACCCTTAGTCCAGTTCCATAACATAAGCTTTGTCAGAAATCAGGGCGCAGGCCTAAAACAGGGGTTCATATTGTCCCTAGACCTGTGATGGCTGACCTCCGACACTCCAGCTGTAGTAGGAACTACAACTCCCAAGATGTACACTTGCTTGGCTGTTCTCAGAACTCCATAGAAATGAATGGGGCATGCTGGGAGTTGTAGTTTCACCACAGCTGGAGTGCCGGAGGTTAGCCATCACTGTCCTAGACCACTGTAAGATCTTCTGACCTCTGGGTTAAGGGATGTTGGGGGTTGTTCTCCTTTGGATGGTCTCTGCTGTGATGTATTTGTTTCTCATTCGCAGCCGATCATTTTTTATGTCTTCGCCTTCAGCGGATCTTGGCGGCCCACAGAACAGGATGAGTCAGCTGGAGCGCGATTTGCTGAACGAAAACCAAAAATTTGTCAAATGGAATCAACATGTTTCCAAATAGAGGACGGATCACATATGTGTCACAATGTAATCAGCCGCAAGTTACAGACTGATTGATGTGGCGGCTGTCGTGTGGGCGGGGCTTGTGTCACCGCTGTCCCTGGACCGCGCAGGAACACTGGCAGCACCGCCAATGACACGCGGGGGGCCCTGGACACAAGCAGATGACCTCCTGGCAGACGATCGCGCTCTGTCTTCACTTTCTGACTTTCCCATCTCATTTTTATATAAATACTTTTCCATGGAGGAGCCGCACCCCGAGATGATCATCTCCAGATCTGTGGGAACAGAGATCTTCACAGCAGGTCTTCAGGACATCCCTGGGGGAACACAGACAGGTTAAAGGGGCTCTCCAGCAAGAAAGAAAAAAAAATTCTCCTACTGGTGACGAGGAGTCCACGCCGTACATCTAAAGGGGTTTCCTGGATTAGAAAACGGACCTTGTTTTTCCCCCCGGCGCCACCTCTGTCTATTGGCCGTGTCCGGTATTACATCCCATTAATAATTTAAGTGAGTTGGACTGATCTGCAATACCAGATTCAGCCTGAGGACAGAGGGGGCGCTGTTTTTGAAAGAGAAAAGCAGATGTGAGTTTCTAATCCCAGACAACCCTTTTGAGATCCTCTTTCCCGGGCTGTAAATTGGAAATCAGGGTCCGGGCAAAAAAATCATGGAGCAACAGTCTACAGACAGCAGCAAGTATGGGCCCCATGAGCAGAAGGGCCCCTCCCGACCCCTATATACTATGAGGCAAATCTGCACTGGGTGTAAAAGCTTTATCAGACCCTAGGGGAGAACGACCAGAGCCCAATTCCCTCCAAAGGTGGATGGAAGGGGGCAAGGAGTTCTGATAGATGGGGATGGGGTGTGTTATCATGAATCGGAACCAGAAGGCACCGTTTTGTGTTTTGTCCCCCCAGCTCCATGTTCCCCCCTGTAATTCAGTCACAATGTAACAATCGGAGGATTTTCCATTCAGTGACTATTGGGGTAAATGTTCAGTGTTTCACGTAAGGAGCAGCCGGGGCGTAATTCAACCGAAATGAAGCCACAACTCACAATGAATATGGAATTTAACGCATTTCACATCCAGCGAATGGCGTGGAATCTACGGAAATAAATCACAATGAACGCTCGAGATCCATAACAGCGACACTCACTGCGGACGGTGGGGCATCAGAGGAGGGAAGTCACCCATAATATCGGTGAAATGAAAGACTATACGTCCTGGAGCTGTGGATCAGTTACTGGGAAAGCTGGGTGACAACCAATATGGCCGCCATTACAGGAGTCAGCTTTCCTGGAACCTGATACTTATACGAAAGGTCGAATTGTCCTGTGGCCCCAGGACAATATAAGTACAATTAAAGGCCAACTCCATCTATAAATGTCTCTAATTATCTCAGGGTTGTCGTGAATTAGATTGTAAGCTCCTATGTACAGATCCTGGTGATCTGTCAGGCCTCGTCTGTGCATTCACATTTTTTCTGCAGCATTTTCTTCAGGTTGGAGAAGCCGCATCGTTCGGATCATGTAACCGGTGAGATTATGGAAACTGTCGCCGTGGTGTGGACTGTGTGTCACACTTTTTCCTCTCACATCATGAAAAACAGCTGAGGGTTTGTTACAATGTTTCCAGTCTAGACAATCCTCTGTGAGGTAAACACAGCAGCACACATCTCCCTTCTGTCCAGTTTGTTACAATGTATCAGTGCAGGTAAATGTATCAGTCTGGAGTCCATGATGTTCAGCTCACAGAGGATTGTCAGGACTGGATACATTTGTCACAAATCCTCAGCTCTGGATCTGAACAAGAATGGTGCAATTCACTGACAGCAAGCAGACATTTAGAGAATGCTAATGGAGGTTAAACAGAACGGGGAACATTTATTATGAATTATTTGCCCCTTTTGGTGCATTAATGTTGCAGATTTTGTTGCAATGTTTTGTTTTTTTTTGCGCCACTTTTCCCGAGTACTGAGAAAAGGAGGCGTGGCATGGGCGGAGAAGAGGGCGGTCCAGCAGGCGTGTCTCATTCATCATTTTGTACACCAGTTTTTGGCATGGAAAATAACTTAAATCTACGCCAACGAGGGATCTGGAGTAGATCTTAGTATGTCGCACAGCCTGCAGGAGGAAGTGTCTACGTCTCCACATAACTTTGGCGCATCCACCAGCAGAGCAGAGGGACTAAGACCGCGTCTAAATCGCCAGTCGTAATAAATGTCCCCCGGCACCGGCTCAGGAAACAATACTAAGACTTGAAGACTTTCTATTTCATGTAAACCTCTGGTCTATCGAGGGTCCACAGTCCTCAGTAACCTCCCCTTTTAGTACTGGCTGCAGATTTAAAGGGAGAGTATTTCCTATAATTTTTGTGACCTGCCTCAGCAGAGGTCATTGAGCAGGGAGGGGAGGAGATGAGCTGTTACCTAATACCATCACCTATAGACTTCTATGGGAGAGTGTTGTGAGCATGCTCTGTGACCTGTGCAGAGATCACTGTGCGGGGAGGGGGAGGAGATGAGCTGTTACCTAATACCATCACCTATAGACTTCTATGGGAGAGTGTTGTGGACATGCTCTGTGACCTGTGCAAGGAGAGAAGGTAGGTCAGTTGTGCATCACCTACTGATCTTTATGTGATTGCATTGTGAGCATGCCCTGTGATCTGTGCAGAGATCACTGTGCGGGGAGGGGGAGGAGTTGAGCTGTGACTATCATCTATTGACTTCTATGGGATAGTGTCTCTGTGCATTACCTGGGCAGAAGTTTCTGTGCAAGGAATCATCACCTATTGTGAATAGTGGATTCTAATTTATGTACAATATGTATATATATGTGTGTGTTACCTGTCATTGCATACCTGCCTTTGAAAATAATGAGATGACTGCTGAGAAGTGATCTTTATAGAACAGGAAGTACCAGTGTATAGGTGAAAACTGCTCGATTTCAGGATTATATTTGAACATAGACAGTTATATATAAAATTTTAACAATATCTAAAAAAAACCTTAAGAAAAATGTGTTTAACCTTAAAAAAAAAACCCTTGATTTAAAGGGGTTTACCAAGTGTTTATTAAGGCTGACCCATCCTCAGGACCCCTGCACCCAGTAAGTGCTGCCGCCTCTTCCTAGGTCAGCGACATTGTGTTCATCAGTCAAGTGGCCTAGGAGCAGTTGCAGTACCGAGCACTGCCACTATACAATGGATGGCGCTGTGTTTGTAAGCTGTGAGTGCTGATGTCTCTTCAGCTGATAGGTGGGGGTGTCGGTTGTCGGACCCTCCCCCTGACCACATACTGATGACCCTGAGGACAGGTCATCCATATTAAACACTCAGAAAACCCTTTTACAACATTTCATTTTTTGAGCGCAGCTCCGGATTTTGCATTCAGAATTTGGCCGCCCTATTTTGGCGCCTTTAGATGCGACCCACACATCACAGCCCAGCGCCATAAATTTGAGGATCGTTATTAGGAGGATGTTTTAAACAGGGGGGTTCTCTGGGGAGTCACAATTTATGCATCGCTGCTCGGCACGGACTCTATTTTTCTCGCAGGGAGTGTTGAGAATCGTCGTCCTGAGTCCCCGAGCAGCGCAGCTCCGGCCCCGGTCATTAGTCTTCAATTGTCTTGCTGTAAAAAAGCCAAATAGTGATAGTTTATAATCCGGTCGGGGGTGGGGCAGATCCTGGTGGTTCCGCTGCCGGCGGCTCCCGTGGCGGCCGCTCCTCAACACTCAATCATGTTTCCTAGAAATTAGTGACTCCCATAATTCATCCTGCGCGGCGGATCTGCGGCCGGTCTCCTGACGCTGCGTCTCTGCTTGTATAATTATGCGCGGCGGTGATGTATAGAGATTGCGTTTCGGGTTGTTATATCGCCGCCGGCGCCAATCCTGACAGGTGGAGCTTTCTGACAATCGTCACATGTAAACGAATTGTTTTCTCCCCAAAGCGATCAATCAAGGGCGTTAAAACTTCAGCAAAATACCAATAATCCGATTGTACGGAGCTTCCAATAATCTGGAAAGACGAAGGATTTATCACCAGAGATGAAGGCCCTGCATCCGGCCACACAGTGACAGGGGCCCATGGCAGACTCTGGCTCAGTGAATCGACTGTCCCTGGTCTCTGCGGACTGCTCACGTATCCATTGACTCTAATGTGTTTATTGACACATCAGTGGTTTTCCTCGGCCCGTGGGTCTGTGGCGTCACCGTGGAAATATGTCCCGGAATATGGATCCCTGACAAGACTATGGGTCCATGAAAACCGCAGACGCAACACGGATGGCATCGCAGACACGCACGGGACACGTAGGGTTTTTTTTACCATTTTTCACAGTGTTTTTTCTGTTTTCTTTTCCATGTGGCCAAATGTTACTTAAAAGTCTACAAATGATTATGAAATTCAGTGCAAAGTTTTTTCTCGCCTGGCATTTTTTGCCTTGAGTTTGGGAGCTTTTGTTGTTTTTCTAGGTTAGTTATGGGATTTCTTCAGGCAATTTTACCATAGGAATCTCTGTAGGAGATGAAAAAAAGGCTTTAAAAAAAAAAAAAAAAAACCCTTCACATTGGTGGCTCAGTGGTTAGTGGTGGCTCAGAGGTTAGCGGTGGCTCAGAGGTTAGCGGTGGCTCAGTCATTAGCGGTGGCTCAGAGGTTAGCGGTGGCTCAGTGGTTATAGGTGGCTCAGAGGTTAGCGGTGGCTCAGTGGTTGGCGGTGGCTCAGTGGTTGGCGGTGGCTCAGTGGTTGGCGGTGGCTCAGAGGTTGGCGGTGGCTCAGAGGTTGGCGGTGGCTCAGAGGTTGGCGGTGGCTCTGGTTGGCGGTGGCTCAGAGGTTGGCGGTGGCTCAGAGGTTAGCGGTGGCTCAGAGGTTAGCGGTGGCTCAGAGGTTGGGTGGTGGCTCAGTGGTTGGCGGTGGCTCAGTGGTTGGCGGTGGCTCAGAGGTTGGCGGTGGCTCAGTGGTTAGCGGTGGCTCAGTGGTTAGCGGTGGCTCTGGTTGGCGGTGGCTCAGTGGTTGGCGGTGGCTCAGAGGTTGGCGGTGGCTCAGAGGTTAGCAGTGGCTCAGTGGCTCAAAACGCTTGTTCATCGGGTGATCCTGTTGTTCCTGCAGGCACCGACCATAGTTCCTGGGCAGCGGATCGTGCTGTCTAAACCGCGATCTGCTGCCCAGAAACCATGATTCTGCATGAGGCTGAGCGATCACTATAGCCATCCCTCGTCCTCATACTGTGGAGGAGATCGCTGCATGTAAATGTGTCTCCTCCACTGGGCGAGCAGCTGATGAGGCTGCTCCTTGGCTGGTGTAAACCCTCCTATACTCACAGACACATTTACATGCAGCGATCTCCTCCACAGTACAGGGAACAGTGATCACTAATGCCATCGCTCGTCCTCATACAGAAGCGTTCCTTCCCTGCAATCACCTGCTCAGTGGAGGAGACACATTTACATGCAGTGATCTCCTCCACAGTATGGGGACAAGCGGATCGCTCGTCCGCATACAGACTCATTGTTTCTAGGCAGCAAATCTCTGTTTAGGCTGCACGATCCGCTGCCCAGAAACGATGATTGGTGTGTATGCACGAACAACAGGATCACCCAATAGACAAGTGCTTCACTGGTTCATCCCATGATCGGCGCACATTTAGACGGGCAGATTGTCGGGAAAGAGCGTTCGCAGGAGCGTTCATGCCTGATTATCGGCAGTGTAAATCCACCTTTAGTGCACATCACCTGATAGTCTGATACAATGTATCAGTCTGGAGTCTGGGATGTTTACATCACACAGGTTTGTATAGGATGGATACAATTGACCCAAACCCTCAGCTGTGAGAAGTATTAGGTCTGTACGAGTTTCCAGCCTCTGGATGTAAACAACAATGTTCTCATTCACTGACAGCAAGCAGAGATCAAAGAAATTGTGAGGATTGTAAACACAAATGGGCTCATTTATCAAAAACATTTTTTTTTACAGTCTCTGATCCCCTCCTGCTGAAGCGAGCGCGTAAAAATGTAACAGATTGTGTCGCACTTACTTCATTTTTACGCCAAAAACTGCCATGGCGCTGATAGTAAATGACCCCCAAAGTCTATTAGAAAGCTGCGGAACTTTTCATTGTACAAGGATCAAACCTCACAAGGCGGGGTCAGCAACTCTTGTAAAACTACAACTCCCAGCATGCACACTAGCTCAGCGGTTCTCGGAAGCCCCATAGAAGTGAAGGGAGCATGATATAGACAGGCCATGGCGCGGAGGCCCGGATCTAAGAGGAGTCAGTCTTGCTGACTGTTTCCTTTAAGTTCAGCTCCTTCGCCTTATGATGAATCTATCACAGAATACGAGACTCTTTTCTCCGGAGCCGCCGCAGCCGCTTTGCTCCTTTGTTTCCGTTTCTTTCGCTCTACAACTTGTGGTGTTAATTTTAACTTAATTTCGCCCACATGGCCTGGCACCGCGCCAAGCGGCGGGTTTTATGTAAAATTCCAATGCCTCACTTCATTTCTCACTTACTGCACCATCGTACTGTGGACTGGGGACCTGCGGCGGACCTGAAACTCTGTGCAATATCACCGGAAATGGCGCCGTCTATAAATGTCTGCCGTTCATGACGTAAGTCATATTTCTCATCAGATCGATGCAAATTCTTAGTCACCCCCACTTACAGTGTAATAAATAGTGGCGCACTACGGTCACCATATTTTCCACTGCACTTGGAGCATTTTGCCGGCCGCCACGCTGTCACGTCCTTTCCTGCGTATCTCCAGCACACAAGGGGTTAACCCGGGACCTTTTTACGAGGTGCGAGCGTGTTTGGGCCTCATTGAACTCGTACGGGGCGAGAATTTCTTGTGGCTATTAGTTAATAGCTCTGGAAGGGAGGGGGAGGGGTGCAATGAAGTTTAATAGGATTTCGATAATAAAATGGAACCTGCTGGATGACTGCAGAAAAATATACCGCGAGGGATTTACCGGGGGTCAGTTAGGGAGTCAAAAAAAGAGAAAGAAAGAAGGTACCGTGAGGAGGTGTCCTGAAAATACCCAACACTGTGAGGATCAAGTAAGAGGAACACTGATACTGCCCAAATAGTACCGCCATAGAGTGCCAAACAACAGGACCCAGCAGCGTGCAGAGGATGGCGCTATACAGTGTCCTCACAATACTGCCACATACAGCATCATACAGAGCCCAAATAACAAAGCAAATACCATACACTGCCGCATAATACTGCCATATACTGCCTAGGTTATAACACCATACAGGACTACCGGATACAATACACTGCTGTTTAATACTGCCATATGGTGGGTATATACTGCCTAAGTAATAACACCATACAGCACTAAAAAATACCATACACTGCCCCTTAATACCGCCATATAGTGTGTGTATATAGTGCCAAGGTAATAACACCATATAGTACTAACAAATACAGTACACTGCCTATTAATACCGCCATATAGTGAGTATACAGCACCTGCAGCAAACATAAAAAACTGCCATATGGTGGGAATATACTGCCTAAGTAATAACACTGTAAGTAATACCAAATACAATACACGGCTTCTTAATGCTGCCATATAGTGAGTATACAGCGCCGTATGTGAATGGAAACTGTAACAAATACCGCAGCATGCTGTCCTGTGTAAACCTGGACTTAAAGGGCCGGTAACTGAGTAATCAGCGGCTGCAGGAGGCGTTAGTGCAGAGGGACAGGCCGCCCCCTAGTGTCCCAGAGCTGTTATTGCCGTGTACACATACAGGAGGCTCCATATGGCACCCAGCTTTTCCTCTATCCTGAATGGCAGGAATATGATTATCTTACAGCACAATGAGGCAGACCTGTCGTTCAGGAGAGTTGTCGTGGTTGTCACTCAGCTTTCCCAGAAACAGATATAACTAATAATTATACTTCCACAGTCTGAGGCGATCTTCTGGTGGAATCCCTGCTGGGATATTACTGGGGATCATTTACGGCCTCATTAGCTCCCATTCCTTCGCCCGCTCTAGTGTCGCCCCCCGGCAGCTGCAGGTGGCATTGTGCACATGTGAATGGTGGGATTGTGCCCGGCACAGGGGGCCATTGAGTGACATGATGTCATGAGTGTCACAGGTGTGCCCTAAGAATGTTCCTATACAAGCACCTCAGCCCCCGGCCTCCACCACAAACGCGCCAGTGGCCAATAAAACGCAGGCGATTTTGGACCGAGTCCAAACACAACAATCCTGCCCCATAAAAAACAAAACTGCGGTGCACAATATAGTGCCCAGCCCCCGACCATGGCCCACAGCCCCAGCTGCTGAGGAGAACGTCGTCCTCAGCTTGTCTGGAGCTACTACAACCCCCACCTGGCAGACGACAGCCCCCATGTCTCAGAGAACATCATTGTGATTGTGAATCCGTGGCTGAACAATCGCATCATCTCCTTCAAGGGTTTAAGGAACTTTCCGGGTTCATATGATTAAGGCCCCATTCACACGACCGTATGTATTCCGTGATCCATATAAAAAAGGAACGGAAGACCTATGGAAAGTCTTCCGTAGTGTTCCGCAATTTTGCGGACCCATTGACTTTAATGGGGCTACAGACGTGATTTTGCGGCCAAGTATAGGACATGTTTTATTTTTTTTGAGGGAGAACTTCCGTGAGATACGGGATGCGGAATGTACGCGGTGTGCATGCTGCATTTTTTTTCTCCTATGGAAAAATGAATGGGTCTGTATGGTTCCGCATCTTATCCGCAAAAATACGGATAAGATGCGGAAATGTACATACGGTCGTGTGAATGTGGCCTTAGGGTCCATTCACACGAACGTATATTTGCGGGCCCGCATTACTGCGGACCCACAAATATATGAGGGGCCGTCTCGCGTGTGTTCCGCAGCGCTCAGAACACACGCCGTGCAGCCCCATCGAAAATGCCTGTACTTGTCCGTGCACACAGACAAGTATAGGACATGCTTCAAAAGAGCCGGCTCCCGGCCCCATAGACGTGCATGGGGCCACACCTATTCCCGCAATTTTGCGGATAGATACGGCCCCATTCACAAGGTCGTGTGAATGGGGCCTAAATCTGGAATGAAAAGTTCTGCAGCTTTCCGCTTTGTGTTTCAGTTTCTTATCATTTTTAAGACCTCTGCTTGCTATAAGTGAAGGGAAAATTCTTATTAAGATCCTGAGGCTGAAACCCTCTCCTCACTGCTGAGGACTTGTTACAATGTATCCAAGCACAAATCTCTCTCTCCTGTACCGATAATTTGTTACAATGTATCAGTCTGGAGTCCGGGCTCCTCAGCTCACAGAGGATTGTCTAGATACATTGTAAGGCTTCATTCACACGGCTGCTCCGTACGATTTGCAGCTCCCATAGCACGGGGCCGATTCCACAGACAGATCCAGACCCTCTCAACTTGAATGGGTCCGTGGTCCGTCTGCTACGTTTTTTGCAGTGCGGAGGCACGGACAGAAACCCCACATTCCATGCCTCCTTTCTGCACTGGACCTTCCGGATTGCAGACCCATTCCAGTGAATGATGCGGGGTGCACACGGCTGGTGCCTTCTCCATCCCTCCCTGTCATCATCGGCAATCATGGCATCCAAAGGGTTAAACAGTGGAGGTCAAAGGTTCCTCTGATTTCCACCACTAGAGAAGGTCGGATGTTACAGCCGCCGTTCCGCTCTACACAGACACGGGGGCAGTATACTCTCATGATGCGCCAGTTTCTCCCAGAGGGTTATACCCATCTCAGGCACAGGATATGCCACCAATGTCAGGTAGGTGCGGGTGATCTGGCGCTCTTATCTCCAGAACAGCGCCCCAAAGTAAAGCGCAGCGTGCTGGTCATTCACTGCTATGGAAGTCCTGAATATAGCTGAGCAAGTTAACCCCTGGAGGGTGGCCACGCTCGCACACAGCGTTCTCCTTCAGGGGCCATTCTGGAGATAGGAGGGGGTCCCACCTCTGGCACCTATATGACACTGGTGGCATATCCTCGTGATGGGAATACCCCTGTTCTGCTGCACGGAGCTCTTGGACATGTGACAGCTGTGGCGCCCAAGGTTCGCAGTGTACCGGTGCTAGCATAGAAATGAATGGGATCACAGAGCTACTTACATGTTTGACACGACTACAACTCCAGAAATGCAAAAAATCCAGCAGTGATTGTGGGGTCGTGGTCGTGGCACATGTCCGAGTAATGCTCAGTACCTGAGCGCGACAGCTGGATGAAGATCACTGTGCAGGCAGACCCTTAAAGATAAGCGGTGCCAGGAACATGGGCTTATCTGCCTAGTAAAATAACCCCTACGGTTAGCTGAGATGCCTTTACAGTGGGAGTCAGGATATAGTTGTCAGCCAACTGCTAGATGATGTGTATGAGCAGTCACACACTGCCACCTGGTGGTAGAACTGCAGAATGCATAGTTTATACAGGGGCTCATTTAGACACAGGCCTCTTATTAAATTCTTTGCATCTGAGATGTCCGTGTGCCAGAAGTGAAAATCAGCTAGGGGCTGGTGAAATTATAGTAAAAATGTTGGGGTGTGGGGGCCCTGCCTCTTCTGCTGCGTTCTGCCCACTTTTAAAGAACATTGCAAGAGTGGCAGAAAAACTTAAAAAGTTGCAATTCTTATTGCACAAAATGCCATTTGCGCAAAAATTTCCAAATTTTATATCAGAAAACTGTGCATATACATTGTATGATCCCCTTTGTCCTGACTTCTTATATTGTATTATATAGGTTGTTGGTTATCGGGGAGGTGGTACTCCTGGGTTTCTCAGCCCATTCTCTCATGACCTAATGGATCTGTGTGCCGCCCGCTCACCCTGCTGAAGGAGGCGCCGATCTGGAAGCTGAGGGTCACTTCACAGTCAGTACATTAGTTGCAGAAATTTCCTGCAATATCCATGTGCTTGACACAGAAATGAATCCATCCAGATGTATGAAATGGATTCTCAGTTCCAGAAATGTCTACATCCATGTGAATAAAGCTCTAAGGGACATAAGATTCTCAGATACTTCAGGTCTTGCTGAGGAGCAGCTGAGAGACGTTTAAACAGGGTCTTCCATAGATGCAGACTTTTGTATATTAGGTCAGAGAAGCTACATAACCACCAGACATTCATATGAGAGATGGGGGATCAGCAACCTCCAGCACTCCAGCTGATGTGAAACTACAACTCTCAGCATGCCCACTTACTTGGCTGTTATTGTAGCTCCCATAGAAGTGAAAGGAGGATTCTGGGAGTTGTAGTTTCAGAACAGCTGGAGTGCCGGAGGTTGCTGATCCCTATTCTAAAACAACCACTAAAAGATCCTACAAGGGTACTCTACCTTGTGTCCTCTGACAGATAGACGATCCTCCACACCCTGTCCTCTGGTAGATGGAGGGCTCACCACCTCCTGTCCTCTTAAATATAGAAGGTCCTCCACAACATGTCCTCTGACAGATAAAGTGCTCTACCTCCAGTCTTCTGATAGATAGAAGATCCTTCACACCCAGTCCTCTTATTGTTAGCGGGCCGAGCACTTCCTCTTGTCCAATAGAGAGTCCTCCCATCTTCTGTCATATAGAGGGTCCTCCACCTTCTGATCTCTGATAGATAGAGGATCCTCCACCTCCTGTCCTCTAGTGGAAGGTCCTCCACCTCCTGTCCTCTGATAGATAGAGGATCCCCCACCTCTTCTCCTCCAATAGAAGATCCTCCACCTCCTGTCCTCCAGTGAACTGTCTTCCACCTCCTGTCCTCTGATAGATGGAGAATCCTCCATCTCCTTTCCTCCAATAGAAGATCCTCTACCTCCTGTCCTCTAATAGACAAAGGGTCCTCCACCTCTTGTCCTCTGAAAGATAGAGGGTCCTTCTCTCCTCATATAGAATGTCCC
This sequence comes from Rhinella marina, assembly GCA_900303285.1. Lineage (NCBI taxonomy): Eukaryota > Metazoa > Chordata > Amphibia > Anura > Bufonidae > Rhinella > Rhinella marina. The sequence goes on from ONZH01021810.1 coordinate 142,854, forward strand.
CCGTCTTCTGTCCTAAGATAGATGGTCCTCGACCTCCTGACCTCTGGTAAAGGGTTCTCCACTTCCTGTCCTCTGAAAGATAGAAGATTACCCACCTCCTCTCCTCAAATAGAGGGTCCTCCACCTCATGTCCTCTGACAGATTCTACCTCCAGTCCTCTGATAGATAGAAGATCCTTCACACCCTGTCCTCTTATTGTTAGAGGGCCCACCACCTTCTCTTCTCCAATAAAGAGTCCTCCACTTCCCATCTTCTGATGGACAGAGGGTCCTCTACCTTCTGACCTCTGATAGAAAGAGGTCCTCCACCAACTCCAGTAGAAGATTCTCCACATTCTGTCCTTTGATAGATAGAGGATCCTCCACCTCCCATCCTCTGAAAGATAGAGGGTCCTTCTCTCCTTAGGTGGAATGTCCCCCACCTTCTTTCCTCAAATAGATGGTCCTCCATCTTCTGTCCTCTGGTAAAGGGTTCTCTACCTCCTGTCCTCTGATAGATAGATAGATAGATAGATCTATAGATAGATGTTCCTCCACCTCTTCTCCTCCTTCCTGTCCTCTACCTTGTGTCCTCAAACACATACAGTCCTTCAACTCCAGTCTTCTGATAGGTGATATTTCACACCCTGTCCTCTTATAGAGAGAGGATCCATCACCTCCTCTCCTCTGATAGATAGAGGGTCCTCCACATCCCATCCTCTGATACATAAAACATCCTCCACCTCGTGTCCTCTGAAAGATAGAGGGTCCTTCACTTCCTGTCTTCTGATAAAGGGTCCTCCACCTCCTATCCTTTGACAGAGAGCGGGTCCTCCACCTCCAGTCCTCTGATAAATAGAAGATCCTTCATCGCCCGTCCTCTTATAGATAGAGGGCCGTTTATCTCCTGTTCTCTTACAGATTCTACCTCCAGTCCTCTGATAGATAGAAAATCCTTCACACCCTGTCCTCTTATTGTTAGAGGGTCCACCACCTCCAGTCCTCTGATAAAAAGAAGATCCTTCATCGCCTGTCCCATCGACTGAGGGGAGATGTAATAACTATGTATAAATATATCAGAGGTCAGTACAGAGATCTCTCCCATCATCTATTTATCCCCAGGACTGTGACTGTGACGAGGGGACATCCTCTGCGTCTGGAGGAAAGAAGGTTTGTACACAAACATAGAAGAGGATTCTTTATGGTAAGAGCAGTGAGACTATGGACTCTTTACTGTAAGAGCAGTGAGACTATGGATTCTTTACTGTAAGAGCAGTGAGACTATGGATTCTTTACTGTAAGAGCAGTGAGACTATGGGCTCTTTACTGTAAGAGCAGTGAGACTATGGATTCTTTACTGTAAGAGCAGTGAGACTATGGGCTCTTTACTGTAAGAGCAGTGAGACTATGGGCTCTTTACTGTAAGAGCAGTGAGACTATGGGCTCTTTACTGTAAGAGCAGTGAGACTATGGATTCTTTACTGTAAGAGCAGTGAGACTATGGACTCTTTACTGTAAGAGCAGCGAGACTATGGATTCTTTACTGTAAGAGCAGCGAGACTATGGACTCTTTACGGTAAGAGCAGTGAGACTATGGACTCTTTACGGTAAGAGCAGTGAGACTATGGACTCTTTACGGTAAGAGCAGTGAGACTATGGACTCTTTACGGTAAGAGCAGTGAGACTATGGACTCTTTACGGTAAGAGCAGTGAGACTATGGACTCTTTACGGTAAGAGCAGTGAGACTATGGACTCTTTACGGTAAGAGCAGTGAGACTATGGACTCTTTACGGTAAGAGCAGTGAGACTATGGACTCTTTACGGTAAGAGCAGTGAGACTATGGACTCTTTACGGTAAGAGCAGTGAGACTATGGACTCTTTACGGTAAGAGCAGTGAGACTATGGACTCTTTACGGTAAGAGCAGTGAGACTATGGACTCTTTACGGTAAGAGCAGTGAGACTATGGGCTCTTTACTGTAAGAGCAGTGAGACTATAGATTCTTTACTGTAAGAGCAGTGAGACTATGGACTCTTTACAGTAAGAGCAGTGAGACTATGGACTCTTTACTGTAAGAGCAGTGAGACTATGGGCTCTTTACTGTAAGAGCAGTGAGACTATAGATTCTTTACTGTAAGAGCAGTGAGACTATGGACTCTTTACTGTAAGAGCAGTGAGACTATGGATTCTTTACTGTAAGAGCAGTGAGACTATAGATTCTTTACTGTAAGAGCAGTGAGACTATGGACTCTTTACGGTAAGAGCAGTGAGACTATGGACTCTTTACGGTAAGAGCAGTGAGACTATGGACTCTTTACTGTAAGAGCAGTGAGACTATGGACTCTTTACTGTAAGAGCAGTGAGACTATGTACTCTTTACTGTAAGAGCAGTGAGACTATAGATTCTTTACTGTAAGAGCAGTGAGACTATGGACTCTTTACTGTAAGAGCAGTGAGACTATGGACTCTTTACGGTAAGAACAGTGAGACTATGGACTCTTTACGGTAAGAGCAGTGAGACTATGGACTCTTTACTGTAAGAGCAGTGAGACTATGGACTCTTTACTGTAAGAGCAGTGAGACTATGGACTCTTTACTGTAAGAGCAGTGAGACTATGGACTCTTTACTGTAAGAGTAGTGAGACTATGGACTCTTTACTGTAAAAGCAGTGAGACTATGTACTCTTTACTGTAAGAGCAGTGAGACTATAGATTCTTTACTGTAAGAGCAGTGAGACTATGGACTCTTTACGGTAAGAGCAGTGAGACTATGGACTCTTTACTGTAAGAGCAGTGAGAACTCTCTCCCTGAGGAGGTGGTGATGGTAAGTTCACTATAAGAGATCAGGAGGGGCCTGGATGTATTTCTGGAGGTAATAATATTACAGGTTATAGTTACTAGAGAGGGGTCGTTGATCCAGGGAGTTATTCTGATTGGAGTCGGGAAGGAATTTTTTTTCCTAAAGTGAGGAACATTGGCTTCTACCTCACAGGGTTTTTTTGCCTTCCTCTGGATCAACTTGCAGGATAACAGGGAGAACTGGATGGACAGAGGCTTTTTTCAGCCTTATAAACTATGTTACTATGTAGATAGAGGGCCGTTTATCTCCTGTTCTCTGACAGATTCTACCTCCAAGTCCTCTGATAGAAAATTCTTCACACCCTGTCCTCTTATTGTTAGAGGTCCCACCACCTTCTCTCCTTCCGATAAAGAGTGCTCCATCTCGTGTCCTCTACCTTGTGTCCTCAAACAGATAAAGTCCTCCAACTCCAGTATCTATCTCTGATAGATAGACGATCTTTCACACCATGCCCACTTATAGAGAGAGGATTCACCACCTCCTCTCCTCTGATAGATAGAGGGTTTTCCATGTCCCATTCTCTGATAGATAAAACGTCCTCTACCTCATGTCCGTGGAAAGACAGAGGGTCCTCCACCTCCTGTCTTCTGATAGATAGAGGGTCCTCTACTTCCCTTTTTCTAACACAGAGCGTCCTCCACCTCCTGGCAACTGACAGATAGAGGGCCCCCACCTGTTGTCCACTTATAGAAAATGTGTCCTTCACTTCCTGTCCTCTGATACATAGAGGGTCCTTAACCTCCAATCTTCTGATACATAGAGGGTCCTCCACCTCCAGTCCTCTGACAGTTAAGGCCCTTTTAGACGGGCCGATTCTTCTCCCTGCCCGAGCGCCGATCAGCGATATCGGCGCTCGGGCAGGGAGCCTTTACACGGCCCGACGAATCGAGCGCCCGGCCGCACGAGTGATCGCTGTATCGCTCGCGCGGCCGGGAAGCTCCATACTGTCAGGCGCACATCGCCTGTTTACACAGGGCGATGTGCGCCCGACAGATTGGATCTTTTGGTTTCTACAAAAGATCCAATCAGCCGACGAACGAGCGTTTTGCTCGTTCGTCGGCTGATTAGGGCCACTTTTACACGGGCCGATTATCGGCACTAGCGTTCCTAGGAACGATTTTTCGGCCGATAATCGGCCCGTGTAAAAGGACCTTTAGAGAGTCCTCTGCCTTCTTTCCTCTGATAGACAGAGAAAATTTCACCTCCTGCCTTTGACAGAGGCTCCCCCACCTCCCATTGTCCGATGGAGAGAGGACTGTCCGCCTTCTGTCCTCTGGTAATCAGTTGGTCCTCCACCTCCTCTTCTCAGATAAAGGGTCCTCCACCTACCATCCCCTGACAGAGAAAGGGTCCCCCACCTTGCATCTTCTGATAGAGAGAGGATCCTCTAGTCCACCTCCCCTCCTCTGACAGGTAGGGGGTCCTCCACCTCCCATCTTCTTACAGATAGAGAATCCCCTCTTGGGGTCAAATTCCTGCAGGGCATTATGGGAATGTCTATGAGACAATTCCTTCCTCTGTCTTTTGTATTCAGGTTTACCATCTGATCTGCTCGTTTTCTCAGCTGTTATGAATGTTGATCAGATGCCCAGGGTCCGCCGACCGACTGGAGTTGAGATGCAATACCTGGCACGGCCACAGACAAGAGTGGTGCTGTTTCTAGAAAAAAAGAGATCCTTGTTCCCATATCACACATGAAAAGTGCTGATAGTTTATTTTTTTTCCTGCCTCAGTCTGGAGCCCGGCCTTGATTCTTTTATAATTTGCTCCTCTTGTGTCTTCTTTCCTTTCACTTCTTACACTTGGAGGGGGCAGGGTCTCCATTTTGTTTCTCCCTAAAGTTGTTGTAAGGACAACAATGGAAAAATAAATTTGGAGGAGCCTGACACCCAGAATGAATAAAGGGCCTTCTGTAATTCGGCAACAATAGGGCGGTGGGGCTACAAAGGGCGATCCTCAGCGCTGACACAAGGGGTACACATGTTTAGAAAGCGTGGACGCTGGTTGTCAATGAGGGCAGCCATGCTTTTGATAGCCCCCTCAATGGCTGAACTGTTCCCCTCCTGAATAATGTATTTTTATTCTGAAATGAATCTTAGTTCACAATGCAGAGAGCGCGGTCCCACGGTGACACTGGATTACGGCCACCACGGACCGGACTGCGGGAGGATGGAAGCCGAGTGGCTCCTGATGAGGGGGAGGGGGGGGGGATTGTCCATCCCAGGAACAGGTTCTAATAATAACACAAAACTGTAACATATAGAAAAATAATGTAATGTCCGTGAAGGCGACCGGAGCGATATCATCATAGTAATCATGTCACAACTTGGAAAAGGTTAGAGCAGGGGAACATGAGAACAAGGTAAAGAACATTTTACAAAATGTCAAGTCCTTCTCTTGTCCATGTTATATCTGTTAAAAGGAAAGCTGGGCGACAACCAATATGCTGCAATTACAATTCCAGAAAGGGTTAATATCAGTCACATATGATTTAAATGTCTCTGGAGTTTATATCAGAGCTTCAATTCACACACAGTCATCCCCTCCCCTGAAATGTCTGATAACAGGGAGCAATAGATTGTATTCTCCTGTCCTACAGTCATCCTCTCCCCTGAAATGGCTGATAACAGGGAGCAATAGATTGTATTCTCATGTCCTACAGTCATCCTCTCCCCTGAAATGTCTGATAACAGGGAGCAATAGATTGTATTCTCCTGTCCTACAGTCATCCTCTCCCCTGAAATGTCTGATAACAGGGAGCAATAGATTGTATTCTCCTGTCCTACAGTCATCCTCTCCCCTGAAATGTCTGATAACAGGGAGCAATAGATTGTATTCTCCCCTGAAATGGCTGATAACAGGAAGCAATAGATTGTATTCTCCTGTCCTACAGTCATCCTCTCCCCTGAAATGTCTGATAACAGGGAGCAATAGATTGTATTCTCCTGTCCTACAGTCATCCTCTCCCCTGAAATGTCTGATAACAGGGAGCAATAGATTGTATTCTCCTGTCCTACAGTCATCCTCTCCCCTGAAATGTCTGATAACAGGGAGCAATAGATTGTATTCTCCTGTCCTACAGTCATCCTCTCCCCTGAAATGGCTGATAACAGGGAGCAATAGATTGTATTCTCCCCTGAAATGGCTGATAACAGGAAGCAATAGATTGTATTCTCCTGTCCTACAGTCATCCTCTCCTCTGAAATGTCTGATAACAGGGAGCAATAGATTGTATTCTCCTGTCCTACAGTCATCCTCTCCCCTGAAATGTCTGATAACAGGGAGCAATAGATTGTATTCTCCTGTCCTACAGTCATCCTCTCCCCTGAAATGACTGATAACAGGGAGCAATAGATTGTATTCTCCTGTCCTACAGTCATCCTCTCCCCTGAAATGTCTGATAACAGGGAGCAATAGACTGTATTCTCCTGTCCTACAGTCATCCTCTCCCCTGAAATGACTGATAACAGGGAGCAATAGATTGTATTCTCCTGTCCTACAGTCATCCTCTCCTCTGAAATGTCTGATAACAGGGAGCAATAGATTGTATTCTCCTGTCCTACAGTCATCCTCTCCTCTGAAATGTCTGATAACAGGGAGCAATAGATTGTATCCTCCTGTCCTACAGTCATCCTCTCCTCTGAAATGTCTGATAACAGGGAGCAATAGACTGTATTCTCCTGTCCTACAGTCATCCTCTCCTCTGAAATGTCTGATAACAGGGAGCAATAGATTGTATTCTCCTGTCCTACAGTCACCCTCTCCTCTGAAATGTCTGATAACAGGGAGCAATAGATTGTATTCTCCTGTCCTACAGTCATCCTCTCCCCTGAAATGTCTGATAACAGGGAGCAATAGATTGTATTCTCCTGTCCTACAGTCATCCTCTCCCCTGAAATGTCTGATAACAGGAAATAATAGATTCAATGTGAACTTCCTCTATTTACTAATCTTCTTGCACAGTGATACAATGTTTCTAGCAGACAAGTCACTATTTTCTATAGGTTTCGTCTCGGTGAATCCGGTTGCTGGAAATTCCGTTGGTTCACAATCCTCGTCTTTTCTCTCACCTTATTTAGATTAAAATTGTAAAGTGATGAAATGACCACCGATGTTCCAATGTTACCCTGACTCTCCTCACCATCCGCACTGCGACCTCGTATCCTAGGTCCTGTAGATTCTCTTTCATGTCCCATTGGTAAATGAGGCGCTGTCGGCAGTTGACGCCTCCAGATCTTTACTAGAACAAATATTTATCCCATTTTCCAGTGGATTACGGGACAGATGTCACCCGCAGGCTACAAGCCAGACCCCAGCAAGACAGTATTGCAGTCTCTTATACCAGAGATATAGGATGCGGCAGATAACTGCGATCAAAGGCTAAACACACCCATTCTGCAGATCAAAGAGTGGCCTGGGGTTGGGGTGCCCGGGAGTAACACACGATCAGTTCACACAGGAAGCAAAACTCTACCTCCGATTTTATATTATACAATAGTAACTAATGGATGAGGATCAAATAAAAAGAATCACAGATGAAACATCAGAAGAGCCGAAGGATAAAGGGACCCCAGGCAGTGAAGGGCCCCAGTATCCTATACAGATTTTATTAATATCAGGATAAAACACAAGGAAAAGTCACCTCCCAATTCCCTATAAATACATTACTTATCCTGTACTGATCCTGAGTTACATCCTGTATTCTACTCCAGAGCTGCACTCACTATTCTGCTGGTGCAGTCACTGTGTACATACATTACTTATCCTGTACTGATCCTGAGTTATATACCGTATTATACTCCAGAGCTGCACTCACTATTCTGCTGGTGCAGTCACTGTGTACATACATTACTTATCCTGTACTGATCCTGAGTTACATCCTGTATTATACTCCAGAGCTGCACTCACTATTCTGCTGGTGCAGTCACTGTGTACATACATTACTTATCCTGTACTCATCCTGAGTTACATCCTGTATTATACTCCAGAGCTGCACTCACTGTTCTGCTGGTACAGTCACTGTGTACATACATTACTGATCCTGAGTTACATCCTGTATTATACTCCACAGCTGCACTCAGTATTCTGCTGGTGCAGTCACTGTGCACATACATTACTTATCCTGTACTGATCCTGAGTTACATCCTGTATTATACTCCAGAGCTGCACTCACTATTCTGCTGGTGCAGTCACTGTGTACATACATTACTTATCCTGTACTGATCCTGAGTTACATCCTGTATTATACTCCAGAGCTGCACTCACTATTCTGCTGGTGCAGCCAGTGTGTACATACATTACTTATCCTGTACTGATCCTGGGTTACATCCTGTATTATACTTCAGAGCTGCACTCACTATTCTGCTGGTGCAGTCACTGTGTACATACATTACTTATCCTGTACTGATCCTGAGTTACATCCTGTATTATACTCCAGAGCTGCACTCACTATTCTGCTGATGCAGTGACTGTGTACATACATTACTTACCTTGTACTGATCCTGAGTTACATCCTGTATTATACTCCAGAGCTGCACTCAGTATTCTGCTGGTGGAGTCACCGTGCACATACATTACTTATCCTGTACTGATCCTGAGTTACATCCTGTACTATACTCCAGAGCTGCACTCAGTATTCTGCTGGTGCAGTCAGTGTGTACATACATTACTTATCCTGTACTGATCCTGAGTTACATCCTGTATTATACTCCAGAGCTGCACTCACTATTCTGCTGGTGCAGTCATTGTGCACATACATTACTTATCCTGTACTGATCCTGAGTTACATCCTGTATTATACTCCAGAGCTGCACTCAGCATTCTGCTGGTGCAGTCACTGTGTACATACATTACTTATCCTGTACTGATCCTGAGTTACATCCTGTATTATACTCCAGAGCTGCACTCACTATTCTGCTGGTGCAGTCACTGTGCACATACATTACTTATCCTGTACTGATCCTGAGTTACATCCTGTATTATACTCCAGAGCTGCACTCACTATTCTGCTGGTGCAGTCACTGTGTACATACATTACTTATCCTGTACTGATCCCGAGTTACATCCTGTATTATACTCCAGAGCTGCACTCACTATTCTGCTGGTGCAGTCACTGTGTACATACATTACTTATCCTGTACTGATCCTGAGTTACATCCTGTATTATACTCCAGAGCTGCACTCACTATTCTGCTGATGCAGTGACTGTGTACATACATTACTTACCTGTACTGATCCTGAGTTACATCCTGTATTATACTCCAGAGCTGCACTCAGTATTCTGCTGGTGGAGTCACTGTGCACATACATTACTTATCCTGTACTGATCCTGAGTTACATCCTGTACTATACTCCAGAGCTGCACTCAGTATTCTGCTGGTGCAGTCAGTGTGTACATACATTACTTATCCTGTACTGATCCTGAGTTACATCCTGTACTATACTCCAGAGCTGCACTCAGTATTCTGCTGGTGCAGTCAGTGTGTACATACATTACTTATCCTGTACTGATCCTGAGTTACATCCTGTATTATACTCCAGAGCTGCACTCACTATTCTGCTGGTGCAGTCACTGTGTACATACATTACTTTTCCTGTACTGATTCTGAGTTACATCCTGTATTATACTCCAGAGCTGCACTCACTATTCTGCTGCTGCAGTCACTGTGTACATACATTACTTATCCTGTACTGATCCTGAGTTACATTATGTATGATACTCCAGAGCTGCACTCACTATTCTGCTAGCTGACATCTCCATAAGGTAAGTTAGATTTCCATGACGTCATAAGACTCTTGAATACAGGAGATGTCAGTAGTGATGACAATTGCGCAGCCACTTCTCACTTTGGTGGCCTGGAGTCTTATTGTTTGTCTTTGTGGGTCCTGGCCGCTACCCCCCACAGGTCACACTCCGTGCTCAGCGCCTCCTATTGTTATTATAATTTTTGTGATAAAACATTTTATACTTTGTAGAAGTAAAATTTCTTCCTGAGAACTGTCAGACCATGCTCCACCACTAGAGGGCGCTGTGACACTGCTAATCAGACCAGCTCCAGATCCTGATCACCTTCTGAAGGGAATAGACAACAGATGCTGAAAAGAAATAATTGATTCTTAGTATTCTGCGCCAGCTGTGCCTGGCACTGCCGCCCTGTCATCCGTCACTGCCCTCCACCCGCGACTCCACCCGCATCCTGTAATCCGCTATTACTGTGGTAGATGAGATTTGGTTCCTGAGGCGCCTCTTCTCTCTGTGCTGATCTATTAATGGCCTCCACCTACTAATTATACTGCGCGCTCGCTCTTCTCCTACTTTACCTCCTCTGACCAGTCTGGTATGGCTACAGAAGCCTGCATTCAGCCACCGGAGTATAGACTACAACAGGGGCGTGCACATGGTCATAGGTCTGATAGCAAAAGTCAGAACAGGACTGAGCCCAGTAGCTGACATGGATGCATGGAGCTCCCCCTAGTGGCAGACAGAAGCAATGACTGTGGGGCAGGAAGCAGTTCAGCCTTGGTCCCCGTCCTTCCTGGGCCCCATATCTGGTGGTGACTGCTGCTCCTGCACCCCATGAGCTCCCGCTGCAGGATGATAACATTATATACCGGAGGGGCCCCCTGCAATCCCTGACTGGGCTGCAGGAGCCGATGTCAGTCGCAGGAAGATCAGAAGATCACAGATTGGAACATTATATATCAGGTGATGTTTTACTTTTTTTCGGGCCAGATGTGAACCTTTTTTGCGGTTCTTTCTTTTATCGCCATTAGGGGGCAGTGCGGCACTTTGGCAAATCACAAGGAAATCCCAGCTGTGCTTGAGATCATCTAAGAAAAACATGGATGAAATTGGACGACCTGCGTCCGGGACGACCGGAAAGAGATAAAAATCTGCAAAATGTGAGGAAAAAATGTCGCAAACAGAAAACAGCAAGAAAGGAGGAACCATGGGAAACCTGCTCTTCACATGTGCTTAGAATGGACAGAGAAGGCGGCTGAGAGCCTACAAAATGTGTAAGATACAGATAAACCTGGGCCCCGGGCGACGAGCTCAAGGGGCCCTAAAAAGTAACAGGACAAGGCCCCCATTACTGGATTATTACCCCACCAGTAGAGAGCGGCCCAGTCTCCTGTGAATAAAGCTTCATTATTGTATAAGGAAAAGTTCCTTAAGTTTTCACATATACCTTGTGTTTTCAAATCCTCACTACTTCTGCTTGCTGTCAGTGAGTGCAAACAATCTACAGCTAAGATCCAGCACTGATTATGTTTGATGCTAGTTCGCAGATTGTTACCAGAGATTACTGTCATCTACTGTAACAAACAGGCAACAAATGGCAACATCTACAAAAGGGGAAAAACTTTTTCAAATGACTTATTTTTAGAGAAACTTCAGCTCTGGAGTATAAAACAGAATATAACTCAGGATCAGTACAGGATAAGTAATGTATGTACACAGTGAGTGCACCAGCAGAATAGTGAGTGCAGCTCTGGAGCATAATACAGGATGTAACCCAGGATCAGTACAGGATAAGTAATGTATGTACACAGTGACTGCACCAGCAGAATAGTGAGTGCAGCTCTGGAGCATAATACAGGATCTAACTCAGGATCATTACAGGATAAGTAATGTATGTACACAGTGACTGCACCAGCAGAATAGTGAGTGCAGCTCTGGAGTATAATACAGGATAAGTAATGTATGTACACAGTGACTCCACCAGCAGAATAGTGAGTGCTGCTCTGGAGTATAAAACAGAATATAACTTAGGATCAGTACAGGATAAGTAATGTATGTACACAGTGACTGCACCAGGAGAATAGTGAGTACAGCTCTGGAGTATAAAACAGAATATAACTCAGGATCAGTACAGGATAAGTAATGTATGTACACAGTGACTGCACCAGGAGAATAGTGAGTACAGCTCTGGAGTATAATACAGAATGTAACTCAGGATCAGTACAGGATAAGTAATGTATGTACACAGTGACTGCACCAGTAGAATAGTGAGTACAGCTCTGGAGTATTATACAGGATGTAACTCAGGATCAGTACAGGATAAGTAATGTATGTACACAGTGACTGCACCAGCAGAATAGTGAGTGCAGCTCTGGAGCATAATACAGGATGTAACTCAGGATCAGTACAGGATAAGTAATGTATGTACACAGTGACTGCACCAGCAGAATAGTGAGTGCAGCTCTGGAGTATAATACAGGATAAGTAATGTATGTACACAGTGACTCCACCAGCAGAATAGTGAGTGCTGCTCTGGAGTATAAAACAGAATATAACTTAGGATCAGTACAGGATAAGTAATGTATGTACACAGTGACTGCACCAGGAGAATAGTGAGTACAGCTCTGGAGTATAATACAGGATGTAACTCAGGATCAGTACAGGATAAGTAATGTATGTACACAGTGACTGCACCAGGAGAATAGTGAGTACAGCTCTGGAGTATTATACAGGATGTAACTCAGGATCAGTACAGGATAAGTAATGTATGTACACAGTGACTGCACCAGCAGAATAGTGAGTACAGCTCTGGAGTATAATACAGGATGTAACTTAGGATCAATACAGGATAAGTAATGTATGTACACAGTGACTGCACCAGCAGAATAGTGAGTGCAGCTCTGGAGTATAATACAGGATGTAACTCAGGATCATTACAGGATAAGTAATGTATGTACACAGTGACTGCACCAGCAGAATAGTGAGTGCAGCTCTGGAATATAATACAGGATGTAACTCAGGATCAGTACAGGATGAGTAATGTATGTACACAGTGACTGCACCAGCAGATTAGTGAGTGCAGCTCTGGAGTATAATACAGGATGTAACTCAGGATCATTACAGGATAAGTAATGTATGTACACAGTGACTGCACCAGCAGAATAGTGAGTGCAGCTCTGGAGTATAATACAGGATGTAACTCAGGATCAGTACAGGATGAGTAATGTATGTACACAGTGACTGCACCAGCAGATTAGTGAGTGCAGCTCTGGAGTATAATACAGGATGTAACTCAGGATCAGTACAGGATAAGTAATGTATGTACACAGTGACTGCACCAGCAGAATAGTGAGTACAGCTCTGGAGTATAATACAGGATGTAATTCAGGATCAGTACAGGATAAGTAATGTATGTACACAGTGACTGCACCAGCAGAATAGTGAGTACAGCTCTGGAGTATAATACAGGATGTAACTCAGGATCAGTACAGGATGAGTAATGTATGTACACAGTGACTGCACCAGCAGAATAGTGAGTACAGCTCTGGAGTATAATACAGGATGTAACTCAGGATCAGTACAGGATAAGTAATGTATGTACACAGTGACTGTACCAGCAGAATAGCGAGTGCAGCTCTGGAGTACAATTAAGGTAGCATATATTTGTTAGCTGGGTTGTGACGCCTGAAGCTCAGATATGATTGGCTGAACAGAGGTGAGTGGTCAGTACAGTATCACCTGGTTGGAGCAGAGTCTCTATAATGGTTCTGACCCTGGACAGGTGGAGTTTCAGGGTTCCGGATGCTTCAATGTAACAACATGACAATGATTTTTCTCAGGTTCTCGGGATCACGTGGCAGGATTGTGTGATCTCAGTGTCATTAAGATGCACAGAAGCTGCTGCCACCAAGGTAACCTGGTATTGACAGATAAGATGTTTTTCTCCTCCTGGAGAATGTGTCCTCAGCTGAACTTTTGGGGTATCAGCTTTACAGCCGCCCCTCCCCTGCTCCAGTTCCATTCACTGCACTGCGTGGCCTTCTCCTCTGCACACAACTTATACAAGGACCCTCGCTTTACAATCAGCTGTCTCTGCATTGATGGCATCCCCCCCCCCATCCCTCGCCCGGAACCGGCGCCAAAACACCACGTTCCTTCATCAACTATTCATGGAGATTCTTGTCACTAAATACTTGTCTTATTTTCTTAGGAATGAAGAGCTATCTGAGGAGAAGTCTCCTGTACGACGGAGGGGTCGCTGAATGGTCGGGGATTTCTTACAGGAAACTTTCTTTGTGATTTTGTAGATTTTTTGCAGATGCAAATTTAGAGGCGAAATAGGGACAGATCAGCGTCTCAGGATCTGCACATAAGATGCCCATAGACATCAGATTCTGCTAACATCCCATTAATGCAGGTGTCAGCAACCTGTGGCACCTGTGGTGAAACTACAAATCCCAGCATGCTCCGTCCACTTCTATAGGAGGTTCAGGAACAGGCCAGCAACAGTGTGCATGCTGGGAGTTGTAGTTTCACCATAGCTGGAGTGCCAGAGGTTGCTGATCCCAGCACTAAAGTCTATGGGGTCTGTGGATCTTCGGTACAGACCTGCTGCAAAGGGAGGAATATCCACAGGAGATAAGTGGCGCCACATGTGTCTGACAGCCACTTACCTCCTAAAAGGTCATTTCACTGGAGAGCTGGGGATCAATGGTATGACTGACAGATGCAAGATCCATGGCTTCCGATCCTCGCTGATATTGGAGAACATTTATATAAATTTATAATTACAGTGAAAAAAAAGCAATGGAATTCCTCCCCTCGCCGTGTGCAGACCGCGGCTGCGGGACCCGGGGAGTGAACAGCAGGTTTTGTAGTAAATAATCATTCAATTCACAAAACTAAATTATGTCGTAAAATAAACATTTTTGTAACATTTTTTGTTTTGTGTGACAAACTAGTTACTTTGTCTCTGTTCCGTTATTTCCTCCCAGTGACTTCTCATCTTGGGTCATGTGAAAATGCATCAGGAGAATGTAATGCGACTGATGGACCAAGTATAACCGGCTCATGGTGCTCGGTCACTGATCACACAAGGTGGGGTCCCTTTATTTTAGGGTCTGCAGCAGGATATATGTGGACGTCACATTAATACTGGGTGGCATCTCCCCGTGCTGCCATAAGGCTGCCCCACTGGCATGATATCAGTCATACAGATACTGGATATCCTCCTGTGGTGGAGGTCATGCAGATACTGGATATCCTCCTATGGTGGTGGTCATACAGATGCTGGATAGCCTCCTGTGGTGGAGGTCATGCAGATACTGGATATCCTCCTATGGTGGTGGTCATACAGATGCTGGATATCCTCCTGTGGTGGAGGTCATACAGATGTTGGATATCCTTCTGTGGTGGAGGTCATGCAGATACTGGATATCCTCCAGTGGTGGAGGTCATACAGATGTTGGATATCCTTCTGTGGTGGAGGTCATACAGATGTTGGATATCCTTCTGTGGTGGAGGTCATGCAGATACTGGATATCCTCCAGTGGTGGAGGTCATGCAGATACTGGATATCCTCCAGTGGTGGTGGTCATACAGATGCTGGATATCCTCCAGTGGTGGTGGTCATACAGATGATGGATATCCTCCTATGGTGGTGGTCATACAGATGCTGGATATCCTCCTGTGGTGGAGGTCATGCAGATACTGGATATCCTCCTGTGGTGGAGGTCATACAGATGCTGGATATCCTCCTGTGGTGGAGGTCATGCAGATGCCTGGATATCCTCCTGTGGTGGAGGTCATGCAGATGCTTGGATATCCTCCAGTGGTGGAGGTCATGCAGATGCTGGATATCCTCAAGTGGTGGTGGTCATACAGATGCTGGATATCCTCCAGTGGTGGTGGTCATACAGATTTCTGGATATCCTCCTGTGGTGGAGGTCATGCAGATACTGGATATCCTCCTGTGGTGGTGGTCATACAGATGTTGGATATCCTCCTGTGGTGATGGTCTTACAGATGCTGGATATCCTCCTGTGGTGGAGGTCATGCAGATACTGGATATCCTCCTGTGGTGGAGGTCATACAGATGCTGGATATCCTCCTGTGGTGGAGGTCATACAGATGCTGGATATCCTCCTGTGGTGGAGGTCATACAGATGCTGGATATCCTCCTGTGGTGGAGGTCATGCAGATGCTGGATATCCTCCTGTGGTGGAGGTCATGCAGATACTGGATATCCTCCTGTGGTGGAGGTCATGCAGATGCTGGATATCCTCCAGTGGTGGTGGTCATACAGATGCCTGGATATCCTCCTGTGGTGGAGGTCATACAGATGCTGGATATCCTCCTGTGGTGGCGGTCATACAGATGCTGGATATCCTCCTGTGGTGGCGGTCATACAGATGATTGATATCCTCCTATGGTGGTGGTCATACAGATGCTGGATATCCTCCTGTGATGGAGGTCATACAGATGCTGATATCCTCCTGTGGTGGAGGACATACAGATACTGGATATTCTCCTGTGGTGGCGGTCATACAGATACTGGATATCCTCCTGTGGTGGAGGTCATACAGATGCTGGATATCCTCCTGTGGTGGCGGTGATACAGACACTGGATATCCTCCTGTGGAGGAGGTCATTCAGATACTGGATATCCTCCTGTGGTGGTGGTCATACAGATTCTGATATCCTCCTGTGGTGGCGGTCATACAGATGATGGATATCCTCCTGTGATGGTGGTCATACAGATTCTGATATCCTCCTGTGGTGGCGGTCATACAGATGTTGGATATCCTCCTGTGGTGGCGGTCATACAGATGTTGGATATCCTCCTGTGGTGGCGGTCATACAGATGTTGGATATCCTCCCGGCGCAGCGGTTGTTGGCTTCTGTACATGGGAGATCCGTCTTCTCTTCCAGTCCCAGATATTCTCGATGGGGAGAAACCCGGTGATGGAGCTGACCAGCACGTTGTGTGGTGCGGGCAGTGTGTGGCGGTGTTATCTTCTTAGACACCATGTCTCCTGAGTCATAAAATCCACTGGGACTGGATCCACAATGTCCTGGACATACTGAAGGCTGGTCAATATTCCCTTCATGAATACCAGAGAGGAACAGCCATGGTAGGTAATGGTGCACCCTCCATGACACCTGGTCCTGTGTCTCTGCACTATGTATGATGGCAGTAGGCGTTCTCCAGCGTCCTGTGGACCTTCATCATAGTTCCAGGGTAGAACCTGCTTTCATCTCTGAACTCTCTGCCATTCATGTCTCCGATGGGCTGTATTGCGGCACCAGTGCAGATGCTCTTGGCCATGATGAGGGGTCAGTGGTAAACGAGCTACTGCAGTGTGTGAATGCAGTCCTGCTTTGTGTAGACAGTTTCTTCTGGTCCGGGTGGGCACGGCAGAGGCTACAGCAGAACCAATGTGCGGGATGTCCTGTGAGATACAGCAGAACCAATGTGCGGGATGTCCTGTGAGATACAGCAGCTCTTTGATACGGCAATCTCACTGTGCATCTGTCTGGACCATCCAGAACCCTCTGTGTGTGTGTGAGCGCCCTCCTCTGACCACTGTCCACACCAGCAATGCTCCACAGAAACTCATCCAACTCCTTCCGAGATCTGACAGATGGACCGTCCAGGGTCTCAAAGTCCCACTAGTTGCCCGTTAATTGCATAAATGGTGCTCGGCTTCGTCACCAAAACCCAATCAGCAGAAAGAAGACCAAGAACGAAAAGCAATGGACTGTACAGCGGTGACCACCTCAGTGTGTGTCCTTCTATGTAGGGTGGCCACCTTTCCCAACAAAAATACCGGCCAAGTTAAGCCACACCCCAAAGGGGGTGTGATTGTGGGCGTGGCTTAACACTGGGTGCCCCATTAGTGCCCCCCAATAATATTAATGCCCCCATTAACACCCCCAGAATTAATAATGCCCCCATTACCCCCCCCAAAATTAATATTGCCCCATTAGTGCCCCCAGTAATAGTAAATGCCCATTAGTGCCCAATAATATTAATGCCCCCATTAGCGCCCACAGAATTAATATTGCCCCCATTAGTGCTCCCAATAATAATAATGCCCCCATTAGCACCCCCTAGAATTAATATTGCCCCCATTAGTGCCCCCAGTAATAGTAAAGGCCCATTAGTGCCCAATAATATTAATGCCCCCATTATCAACCCCCAGAATTAATACTGCCTCCATTAGTGCCTCCCAGTAATAGTAATGCACCCGTTTGTGCCCTCAGTATTAGTAACGCCCCCATTACTGTGCCCCAGAATTAATAATGTACCTATTAGTGCCCCCAGTAACAATAGTGCCCCCTTAGTGCCCTACTGAGAATAATGCCCCATTAGTGTCCCTACTAAGAATAATGCCCCATTAGTGTCCCTACTAAGAATAATGCCCCATTAGTGTCCCTACTAAGAATAATGCCCCATTAGTGTCCCTACTAAGAATAATGCCCCATTAGTGTCCCTACTAAGAATAATGCCCCATTAGTGCCCCTAGTAGGAATAATGCCCCCATTAGTGCCCCCCAGTAAGAGTAATGCCCCCATTAGTGCCCCCTCTCTCCTCCATTTGCTCCCCCCGTGGTGAACACTCGCTGCTCACTAGAAGCTCCGGACAGGCCCTGCGCTCCAGAGTGATAATGTCTCGTGTCTGATGTGGTGACAATGCTGCTCAATGGCTACTGATATATCCCAATGACACCAGTGAAGCAGAGAACACAGTGTGAGCCGCCTGCTGCGTGTGTTCCGGCTACAGTTGACCTACTTCATAAGTAAGTGAACCCCGGTGTACGTTTCCCTGGTATCGGTGATATGTCAGGACTATGTGAGTGACACGGTCACTGATAGCGCCATGATAAGAGGCAGCAGCACCGATCCAGTGTCAGGACACGTCCCGCTTGTGATAAGCGGCAATATAATCACTGAATCATCTCACAGAAGGACAGAGATCCCGAGATAAGACTCTGCCATGTAATGTCATACCGGTGTAGCAGAGCTGAGCGTGCCACAGGGCCGTATGAAAGGTAACTCCTTCAGAACATCGATACATGGTCAGATATAGCAGAGCTGAAGTGGACACAATGGAGGCTTGGCGATATGAAAGAAGTACAATCTCCTACAGAATCCTGTTCCCGGTCAATGCCGGCATTTACATGAAATCAGAGGCTTCAGATGTTATATGAGAAATCATCGGGGCAGAGATCCCCAGCACAGTCATGAAGTGATATCGATAGTGGAATCAATGTTATCATTACACCAGTACAGGGATGTGCAGCAGAATCAACCCTATCAGCGAGCACAAGCCCCAGCATGAGATGGGTCAGTACCAGTCTGTGTTGTCGCTCCAGTCACTATTACTAGTGAAAGAGACTGGTGCTGAACCTGCTGGCTCTAACTGGGATATTCCGCTACCTCCTTCCAGATGACAAAAGTGACCGGAGAGTCAGGAAATACTGGGAGATTCCTCAGGCATTTCTTATGGGAAATATCTCAAATTGAAAGAAGGGCGACTGCCGCGGGACGCTCCTCGGAGGAAGGGAAGACGATGATGGGTAAACGTAACGATTCTGTCCCGGACTGAGAAGTAAAGGAAGTGAACCCAGAATACAGGACGGTATGACCTCTATAACAGCCAACCATCCACCGCCTCACCTGAGACTGCGATATAGAATCCATCCGGGCAGGAGGAACATAACACATCTCTGAACTGACAAAAAAGAGGCAAACGGATGAAAATGAGAACAAGAAAAGATCAAAACAAAGGATCTGTTTATTTTGTTTGTTTTTTTGTTCTCCTGATGGATCAACAGTGATGTGACCCCGACCTCATAGATCATATCATCCACATTATTACATCGCATTACTTATCCTGTACTGATCCTGAGTTCCACCCTGTATTATACTCCAGAGCTGCACTCACTATTCTGCTGGTGGAGTCACTGTGTACATACATTACTTATCCTGTACTGATCCTGAGTTACATCCTGTATTATACTCCAGAGCTGCACTCACTATTCTGCTGGTGCAGTCACTGTGTACATACATTACTTATCCTGTACTGATCCTGAGTTACATCCTGTATTATACTCCAGAGCTGCACTCACTATTCTGCTGGTGCAGTCACTGTGTACGTACATTACTTATCCTGTACTGATCCTGAGTTACATCCTGTATTATACTCCAGAGCTGCACTCACTATTCTGCTGGTGCAGTCACTGTGTACATACATTACTTATCCTGTACTGATCCTGAGTTACATCCTGTATTATACTCCAGAGCTGCACTCACTATTCTGCTGGTGCAGTCACTGTGTACATACATTACTTATCCTGTACTGATCCTGAGTTACATCCTGTATTATACTCCAGAGCTGCACTCACTATTCTGCTGGTGCAGTCACTGTGTACATACATTACTTATCCTGTACTGATCCTGAGTTACATCCTGTATTATACTCCAGAGCTGCACTCACTATTCTGCTGGTGCAGTCACTGTGTACATACATTACTTATCCTGTACTGATCCTGAGTTACATCCTGTATTATACTCCAGAGCTGCACTCACTATTCTGCTGGTGCAGTCACTGTGTACGTACATTACTTATCCTGCACTGATCCTGAGTTACATCCTGTATTATACTCCAGAGCTGCACTCACTATTCTGCTGGTGCAGTCACTGTGTACATACATTACTTATCCTGTACTGATCCTGAGTTACATCCTGTATTATACTCCAGAGCTGCACTCACTATTCTGCTGGTGCAGTCACTGTGTACATACATTACTTATCCTGTAGTGATCCTGAGTTACATCCTGTGTTATACTCCAGAGCTGCATTCTGGAAAAGCTGGGTGACACCCTTGACTACATCGTAAAGTGTGGCAGCGGCCATACTGGTTGTCACTCCGCTTTACTGTCATGTGGATCCGTTTTTCATCCTTCAGTCCTGGCGCACATTGAGGTCACCTGCTCTCTTCGCCACCTTCTATCTCTTGCGGCAATGAGAGGGTTAACCCTCCTCAGCTCTGCCATGAGGGCGGCTGATAATCTGAAGACAAATATCTGCTCCAGAGAACGGCTTTGAAGATTTCCTGCAGAATAAACAAGCGGCGTGCACAGGCCTGGCTCCCAGCCTTTGATTCTTACCTGGTTTCTAGAAGGAATAATTGGGGGAGCTGAAATCTAAAATGCGAGCGGGCAATATTTGAAGTTCACACGCCGCGCTTCATTACTTTTTAAAGAGGCTAAAAATAGCTCCTTTATAATAGTAGAGCTCCGGGAGACTGCGCGGTCTGCACAGGTGGCGGGGGCTGTGAAGGCCTGGGGTCGGGTGGGGGCGTTCTAGGGGCAGCTCTTTAATGGTCCAGGTTAATATGATATTGAGATCTGATATGCTTTCAGTTAGGACGATGATGAGGTCTTTGCAGATTCTCCAGGAATTGTAATTCCATCCCGCGACAACCTTTTTTCGGAAAAAAAGACAAAACAGTTGTCAGAGGCCCGACACCTACAATCTTTGTCACTCTAAATTAAAAGGCTGTCCAGTAAACCTCCATCACTGCAGCTTCCTCTTATACTTAGCATTTCAATTATTCAACCTTTTCAAGATGTCTGCTTGCTGTCAGTGAATAGAAACATTTAGTATTTCTATCCAATTGCTGAAAACCTGTACAGGCCTAGTCTTGTTCACACAACTGCATCCACTCTAGACAATCCTCTGTAAAGAAAACAAATAGTGAGTGCAGCTCTGGAGTATAATACAGGTTGTAACTCAGGATCAGTACAGAATAAGTAATGTATGTACACAGTGACTGCACCAGCAGAATAGTGAGTGCAGCTTTGGAGTATAATACAGGTTGTAACTCAGGATCAGTACAGGATAAGTAATGTATGTACACAGTGACTGCACCAGCAGAATAGTGAGTACAGCTCTGGAGTATAATACAGGATGTAACTCAGGATCAGTACAGGATAAGTAATGTATGTACACAGTGACTGCACCAGCAGATTAGTGAGTGCAGCTCTGGAGTATAATACAGGTTGTAACTCAGGATCAGTACAGGATAAGTAATGTATGTACACAGTGACTGCACCAGCAGAATAGTGAGTGCAGCTCTGGAGTATAATACAGGTTGTAACTCAGGATCAGTACAGGATAAGTAATGTATGTACACAGTGACTGCACCAGCAGAATAGTGAGTGCAGCTCTGGAGTATAATACAGGATGTAATTCAGGATCAGTGCAGGATAAGTAATGTATGTACACAGTGACTGCACCAGCAGAATAGTGAGTGCAGCTCTGGAGTATAATACAGAATGTAACTCAGGATCAGTACAGGATAAGTAATGTATGTACACAGTGACTGCACCAGCAGAATAGTGAGTGCAGCTCTGGAGTATAATACAGGATGTAATTCAGGATCAGTACAGGATAAGTAATGTATGTACAGAGTGACTGCACCAGCAGAATAGTGAGTGCAGCTCTGGAGTATAATACAGGATGTAATTCAGGATCAGTACAGGATAAGTAATGTATGTACAGAGTGACTGCACCAGCAGAATAGTGAGTACAGCTCTGGAGTATAATACAGGATGTAACTCAGGATCAGTACAGGATAAGTAATGTATGTACACAGTGACTGCACCAGCAGAATAGTGAGTGCAGCTCTGGAGTATAATACAGGATGTAACTCAGGATCAGTACAGGATAAGTAATGTATGTACACAGTGACTGCACCAGCAGAATAGTGAGTGCAGCTCTGGAGTATAATACAGGATGTAACTCAGGATCAGTACAGGATAAGTAATGTATGTACACAGTGACTGCACCAGCAGAATAGTGAGTGCAGCTCTGGAGTATAATACAAGATGTAACTCAGGATCAGTACAGGTAGTCCCCTCTTACCATTCTTGACATGTATGTATTAGTAACCACTTGCATCCAACTCTATCTTGAGCCATTCCTTTATTATTCCTGTTAGAAGTTATAAATTGCTATCAGTTTGCAATGAAGGTCCAAATCAGTGTTTCCAGTTAGGGGCGTGTCCCTGCACAGTTTGACACTATCCAATCAGTGCAGCCAGTGTCAGGCTGAGGAGGGACACAACCCCCAACTGGTAACACCCATCTGGACCTTCATTGCAAACTGCTGGTAATTCATTCATAACTTCTAGCAGGAATAGTAAAGGAATGGCATAACATGGGCACATAAGAATGGATGTAAATAATTACTAAGACATGTCAGGAGAGGGGACAGGTCCTCTGTACTCCAGGATGATATATTATTCCTGCTCTGATACATTGTAACAAGATATCAGGACAGGGGAGACATTTATGCTGCTGATGTGTTTACAGGATAGTATAAAGTGGATACAATTGTGACAAATCTTCAGCTGTGTGGTGTCAGGTGACATGTGACAATATATTTCTGCAGGATGCAAATGATGAACGTTTCTTGTGGTAGACAGCAAGCAGAGATCCTGAAATGGTGAGGACGGTCGAGTCTATCAGATACATAAGACTGGAAGACACTGGAAACGACTCCTTGAATCCTCCTGATGAAGCAATCTCCTCCTGTTCTGTGTCTGCAGCTCCTTGCCATACTTACTGCTGGACGAGACTGCGCAGGGTTTGTTTGTAGTCTGTTGCCATGGAGACACATAGATTACAGAAGAGCTGTGTATATATTTTTAACAGGTCTGCTTGTGAAGTGGCAAATTTGAGTTCAGATGAAAAATGTGCTTGTGGATCTGTGCATTGGTGTCTGTAGGGGCCCTAGGGGCCCCAGAGCAAACTTTCCACTGTGCCCCTCCCCGCTGCAGCATACAGTCAGCTAGCTGTATCTGCTGCATGCATAGTGCTGCGGCAGTGCATACCAGAAAGAGCATCTGCTGCTTTGGCGTGGTGGAGACAGGCCACGCCGTGGCAGTGTATGAGAGTAACATGGCGTCTCAGAGGTGAGAGCGCCTCTGGATCTGTGGAGGTCTGAGCTCCTTTATCTCCCAGCAGCTCCATTGTGTCCAATGTTGTAATGTGCAGGCTGAAGAGTCAGGCAGAGGTCCCTTTCATTCTAGCAGTCATGGACCCCACCAGTTCTATCTTCTGGATGAAAGTGGAGCCCCCCTTTAAGGCACCGATCGCTCCTGTGTAATAGATCTTGTGAGGTCTCTGATCCCTGACCTTGTCTGTAGAGATCACAGATACCCGTATCAGCGTCTGCGGCGGATACGTGGAGTTGCACCTGCAGGGCCACCGGTGAAGGTCACACCCCCGGCGCCGAGGCCTCCCCTTCTATCACAGATACAATATGTTACATTCTTCCCTTTGTTCTCACTAAAAATGGATTCAAGTCCACGTCCAAGTAAAAGGAGCTGCGGTAACTCAATCATAGGCGGCGACTTTTGTATCTGCTCTAACAAAGCGTAATGTGAGCCCGGTGACCCCCGCATACCAGCACCCCTGCCTCCACTGCCCAGGACAAGGACAGGGGGGGGAAGCCAAAGGTTCCCTCATCCAAGTGTCCAGGGATGGAGCCATATTCATCAATATCATGTGGGAGCCTGATTAATGCCCTCCATATCCTGGACACAGAGGTGCAAGGGTTAAAGGGCTTCTCTGCTGGGGTCGGTGCAGGTGACAGGATCAGGGGGCAGGATACAGAGAATGGTCAGACCGGCTCTGTAAACCCCAATATTTCTTCATTATGAATATTTTACAGCTATAGATGCATTAATCTATCTATCTATCTATCTATCTATCTATCTATCTATCTATCTATGTGTCTATCTATCTCATATCTATCTATCTATCTATCTATCTATCTATCTATCTATCTATCTATCTCATATCTATCTATCTATCTATCTATCTATCTATCTATCTATCTATCGGCACCGGTCCAGAGACACCAGGAGACAGTCACAGGAGCAGAAGAAAAAGATGTCTTTGCTGAATACATATAACAGCTCAATAGTAGATGACGTACTCATCCACTATGACACTGGTTTACTTTATAGTGTATCCTGATAGTGAGTGCAGCTCTGGAGTATAATACAGGATGTAACTCATGATCAGTACAGGATAAGTAATGTATGTACACAGTGACTGCACCAGCAGAATAGTGAGTGCAGCTCTGGAGTATAATACAGGATGTAACTCATGATCAGTACAGGATAAGTAATGTATGTACACAGTGACTTGCACCAGCAGAATAGTGAGGTGCAGCTCTTGGAGTATAATACAGGATGTAACTCAGGATCAGTACAGGATAAGTAATGTATGTACACAGTGACTGCACCAGCAGAATAGTGAGTGCAGCTCTGGAGTATAATACAGGATGTAACTCATGATCAGTACAGGATAAGTAATGTATGTACACAGTGACTGCACCAGCAGAATAGTGAGTGCAGCTCTGGAGTATAATACAGGATGTAACTCATGATCAGTACAGGATATAGTAATGTATGTACACAGTGACTGCACCAGCAGAATAGTGAGTGCAGCTCTGGAGTTATAATACAGGATGTAACTCAGGATCAGTACAGGATAAGTAATGTATGTACACAGTGACTGCACCAGCAGAATAGTGAGTGCAGCTCTGGAGTATAATACAGAATGTAACTCAGGATCAGTACAGGATAAGTAATGTATGTACAGAGTGACTGCACCAGCAGAATAGTGAGTGCAGCTCTGGAGTATAATACAGGATGTAACTCAGGATCAGTACAATATAACTAATGTAATGTATGTACACAGTGACTGTACCAGCAGAATAGTGAGTGCAGCTCTGGAGTATAATACAGGATGTAACTCAGGATCAGTACAATATAACTAATGTAATGTATGTACACAGTGACTGTACCAGCAGAATAGTGAGTGCAGCTCTGGAGTATAATACAGGATGTAACTCAGGATCAGTACAGGATAAGTAATGTATGTACACAGTGACTGCACCAGCAGAATAGTGAGTGCAGCTCTGGAGTATAATACAGGATGTAACTCAGGATCAGTACAGGATAAGTAATGTATGTACACAGTGACTGCACCAGCAGAATAGTGAGTGCAGCTCTGGAGTATAATACAGGATGTAACTCAGGATCAGTACAGGATAAGTAATGTATGTACACAGTGACTGCACCAGCAGAATAGTGAGTGCAGCTCTGGAGTATAATACAGGATGTAACTCAGGATCAGTACAGGATAAGTAATGTATGTACACAGTGACTGCACCAGCAGAATAGTGAGTGCAGCTCTGGAGTATAATACAGAATGTAACTCAGGATCAGTACAGGAAATGGTAATTGTGAAGTGCAGCTCTGGAGTATAAATACAGGAATGTAATGGAGGCTCTGGAGTATAATACAGGATGTAATCGGCACAGGTTGTTGTCTTTGGATCAGTCAGATATTGGTTATTGGGGCTGAGGTTTTGATATCTGATTGATGTGAAGTTAGTGTTGATTTTGAGCATAGTTGAAATTCGGTTGAACTCTATTACTGGTGATGCCTCTGACCTTGTCCTCCAGAGGTCATAGAAATACAGCAAATATCAGGGTTACGGGGTCTACTCATCAAACATCCTTAAGTGGAGCAGTCAGGGTGAGGTCCAGCTGCTCGGCCATCTACCCAGGACAATAGAAAATCATCTAAGACTTCAGAGAATGAACACAGAATGACAGATCATCAGAGCCCACAAAGGGTGGTCGACACCTGAACCCCATGACCTGTAGATTAGCTCCTAAATATCATTATGGACTGCAGAGGACAAGGCCAAGGACATCATTCATGGACAGGCACAATCATCTGCTGTGCGGCCAATGGTGGCAGAAAGTTCTAAAAAGGTTTTTAATGCATGAGACGTCTACGTGTCCTGACAGAGCACGCCCCCTGCCGGGATCATTATATCTTATGATCATTAGGACCATCCATAGAATAGTCCAGAGATAGAGTCCTGACTTTTTAATCTCACTTTAGTTGGTCATAAACATCTGTCAGCAGACCGGGCAGCTTTCCGGAGAATTCTGCCCATAACCAGCACTGAACTCGACTTGTGGTTTAAGGACTTTTTACATGGACCGATAATTGTTCAAACAAGCAGGAATCAACAATCATTCACTATTTAGGATCATCCTTCGGCAGGTCATTTTGCATCCCCTGTTTATATGGAGCGATGTGCTGCCAACAAAAAATTAGTTTTCTGCCAGATAAAAGGTTTTCTCAGACAACGTGCAAACCTGTTCTCATTTTATAGTGCAACGATCAGGACCATCTGACGATGTAAAAGTCCCTCCATACACATTCGCTGTCTCATCCGACTCCTCTATATATATACAGTGCCTTGTGAAAGTATTCGGCCCCCTGGAACTTTTCAACCTTTTGCCACATTTCAGGCTTAAAACAAAAAGATAGAACATTTTACATTTTTGGTGAAGAATCAACAACAAGTGGTCACAATTGTGAAGTGGAAGGAAATTTATTGGATCATTTAAACTTTTTTGTAATAATAAAACTGAAAAGTGGGGCGTGCAAAATTATTCGTCCCCCTTGCATTAATACTTTGCTGCGATTCCAGCTGCGGTCTCTTGGGGGATGTCTCTATCAGTTTTCACATCTAGAGACTGAAGTTCTTGCCCATTCTTCCTCTTTGAGGTTGGATGGAGACGTTTGTGAACAGCAGTTTTCAGCTCTTTTCACATCTTCTCCATTGGATTCAGGTCTGGACTGTGACTCGGCCGTTCTAAGACCTGGAGACCTTTATTTTTGAACCATTCCATTGTAGATTTTGCTTTATGTTTGGGATCATTGTCTTGTTGGAAGATAAATCTCCGTCCTAGTCTCAGGTCTCTTCATCCAGAATGGTCTGTATTTGGCTCCATCCATCATCTTCCCCTGTCCCTGCTGATGAAAAGCCCAAACCATGATGCTGCCCCCACCATGTCTGACAGTGGGGATGGTGTGTTCAGGGGGATGAGCTGTGCTGCTTTTACACCAAACATATCGTTTTACATTGTTTCCAAAAAGTTGGATTTTAGTTTCCTCTGAGCAGAGCCCCTTCTTCCACATGTTTGGTGTCTCCCAGGGGCTTGTGGGCAAACTGTAAACCAGACTTTTTATGGATATCTTTGAGAAATGTCTTTCTTCTTGCCACTCTTCCATATAAGGGCAGATTTGTGAAGTGTTGGACTGATTGTTGTCCTGTGGACAGACTCTCCCACCTCAGCTGTAGATCTCTGCAGTTCATCCACAGTGATCATGGGCCTCTTGGCTCCATCTCTGATCAGTCTTCTCCTTGTTTAGAGGGACGGCCGGGTCTTGGTAGATTTGCAGTGGTCTGATCCTCCTTCCATTTCAATATGACGCTTGCACAGTGCTCCTTGGGATGCTTAAAGCTTGGGAAATATTTTGGTCTCCAAATCTGGCTTTAAACTTCTCCACAACAGTATCAGGACCTGCCTGGTGTGTTCCTTGGTCTTCATGATGCAGAACCCTGAGACTATCACAGAGCAGGTGCATTTATACCGAGACTTGATTACACACAGGTGGATTCTATGTATCTTCATCAGTCATTTAGGACGACATTGGATCATTCAGAGATCAGAGATCAACTTCTGGAGGGAAAGGAAATGGGACGAATAATTTTGCTCGCCCCACTTTTCAGTTTTATTATTACAAAAAAAGTTTAAATGATCCAATAAATTTCCTTCCACTTCACAATTGTGACCCACTTGTTGTTGATTCTTCACCAAAAATGTAAAATGTTATATCTTTTTGTTTGAAGCCTGAAATGTGGCAAAAGATTGAAAAGTTCCAGGGGCCGAATACTTTTCCAAGGCACTGTATATAAAGTATATATATATATATATATATATATATATATATATATATATTCCCTCAATAGGGAGAGGAGAGAAAGTCTTTGCCAGATTCCTCTGTTTCCTCAAGACACCTGTGCACTTCCAATCTGCTGTGTCCTCTCCAGACTCTTCTGTTCTCACCAGACTAATATGTCTCCTACAGACTCCTTTGTCTCCAGTATCCTCCCCAGGCTCCTCTGTCATCTCTATCCCCCTCTGTCCTCTCCAGACTACCTTGTCCCCTCCAGACTTTTGTGCTCTCTCAAGACTCCTCTGTCCTCTCCAGGCTCCTTTGCCTTTTCCAGACTCATCTGTCCTCTCCAGGCCCTGTGATGTCTTCAAGCTCCTCTGTCCTCTCCAGACTCCACTGTCCTCTCCAGAGCTCCTCTGTTCTCTCCAGGTTCCTGTGTTGTCTCCAGGCTCCTTTGTCCTCTCCAGGGTCCTGTGTTGTCTCCAGACTCCTTTGTCCTCTCCAGGCTCCTGTGTTGTCTCCAGGCTCCTCCGTCCATTCCACACTCCACTGCCTTTTCCAGGCTCCTCTGTCCACTACAGATTCCACTGTCTTCTCCAGGCTCCACTGTCTTTTCCAGGTTCCTGTGTTCTCTTCAGACTCCTCTGTCCTCCCCAGGTTCCTGTGTTCTCTCCAGGTTCCTGTGTTCTCTCCAGGTTCCTGTGTTCTCTCCAGGTTCCTGTGTTCTCTCCAGGTTCCTGTGTTCTCTCCAGGTTCCTGTGTCCTCCCCAGGTTCCTGTGTTCTCTCCAGGTTCCTCTGTCCTCCCCAGGTTCCTGTGTTCTCTCCAGGTTCCTGTGTTCTCTCCAGGTTCCTGTGTTCTCTCCAGGTTCCTGTGTTCTCTCCAGGTTCCTGTGTTCTCTCCAGGTTCCTGTGTTCTCTCCAGGTTCTTGTGTTCTCTCCAGGTTCCTGTGTTCTCGTCAGACTCCTCTGTCCTCTCCAGGGTTCTCGGTGCTCTCAAGGCTCCTGTGTTGTCTCCAGGCTCTTCTGTCCACTCCAGATTCCTCTGTCCTCTCCTGGTTCCTGTATTTCTTCCAGGCTCCTCTGTCTACTCCAGATTTCCTCTGTCCTTTTCAGGTTCCTGTGTTCTCTCCAGGCTTCTCTGTCCTCTCAGGCTCCTCTTGTCCTCCCCAGGTTCCTGTGTTCTCTCCAGGCTCCTGTGTTCTCTCCAGGCTCCTGTGTTCTCTCCAGGCTCCTGTGTTCTCTCTAGGTTCCTGTGTTCTCTCCAGGCTCCTGTGTTCTCTCCAAGGCTCCTGTGTTCTCTCCAGGCTCCTGTGTTCTCTCCAGGCTCCTGTGTTCTCTCTAGGTTCCTGTGTTCTCTCCAGGTTCCTGTGTTCTGCCCAGGTTCCTGTGTTCTCTCCAGGCTTCTCTGTCCTCTCCAGGCTCCTCTGTCCTCCCCAGGTTCCTGTGTTCTCTCCAGGCTTCTCTGTCCTCTCCAGGCTCCTCTGTCCTCCCCAGGTTCCTGTGTTCTCTCCAGGCTTCTCTGTCCTCTCCAGACTCCTCTGTCCTGCCCAGGTTCCTGTGTTCTCTCCAGGTTCCTGTGTCCTCTCCAGGTTCCTGTGTCCTCTCCAGGCTCCTCTGTCCTCCCCAGGTTCCTGTGTTCTCTCCAGGTTCTTGTGTTCTCTCCAGGTTCTTGTGTTCTCTCCAGGTTCTTGTGTTCTCTCCAGGTTCTTGTGTTCTCTCCAGGCTCCATTGCCATTTTCATGCTCCTCTACCCTCTCCAGACTACTCTATCCTTTCCAGACCCCTCTGTCCCCTCCCGACTTCTGTCTTTTTCCTGACTCCTTAGTTTTTTCTAGGCTCCAAAGGGATCAGGAAATCCATCCACTTACTAATATTAGCGGGTTTGGCTGGCATTAATCTAACAAGCTCAGCTTATGAGGTCTGATGAAATCTCCCCTATGTTTGAGGTTGGGAGAATGTCACATTGAGCTGTGGTGGTAGAACAGAAGGATGAAAATGGGGGCTGATCACTGACTTCCAGATTATCTGATATCTATAGTCATAGAGTGACGAGTGCCACCTCTGAGATAACGTAGACTCATATATCTGGAGGATCTGCACTAATTCATATCTCTAGTCACAGCATAATAGACAATACAGAAAAAAAAAATCTAAAAATGATTCAAGGGACTGATCAGTGCCATACAATAAACTGGATTTACACTGCCTGTAAATCAGCTAGATTATCGGGAATGGACGATCACCCAAAACGCTCATTCATCACGTGATCTTGTGGTGGCAGTATTACACTGCCAGATCATCGCTATTATCTTCGGGTGTAATAGGGCCTTTAGGTCGGAGGCCAAGTGTGCCGGGCCATGTGTGTTGTGTTAGTCCTAGCTGATAATATGTAGAAGAAATGGTGAGAGGGGATCTGAGGTTGGGTGTGACAAGGCCACCCTGCTGTTCTTCCATTTATTCTCACATCTCCAGGAGATTAGTTGAAGGTCGTTTCCTCTGGTTCCCAGTGTCCGTCATGAGACTTTATCACCCGAGTCGGTCTTCATAGAAAATGTGTAAATGGAAGAAATCTGTTAACCGCTGATTGTCCAATGA
The DNA here is from genome assembly GCA_900303285.1 of Rhinella marina. Lineage (NCBI taxonomy): Eukaryota > Metazoa > Chordata > Amphibia > Anura > Bufonidae > Rhinella > Rhinella marina. Next base: position 173,882 of record ONZH01021810.1, read on the forward strand.
GAAATTGAAGTGTGAAAGAGCACGAGGCGGCAAAAGTATCGACACCGGGTGTAATGTGCGTGCACTGAAACAGTTCCTATGATTCATGACCCTGGAATCCCACATTGAACAGCCTAGGCTTGGAGACTGACCAGCATCGTCAGTGCGAATAGATAACTGCACATACAAAACCCCTAGGCCACCAGGGATATTATCATACATCCCTAGAGAAAGTCTATTTCTTGACCCACAGATCACAAGATGTATATCTAATTATCAACCCTCCAGGGGATTATGTAACAAACCAATGGGACATCAACCATAATATGAAATTACCCAAAAACAACAGCAGTATATAATAAATGAAATCCTGTAGAATTATTGAAACCACTGGAGCAACAGGGATAATGCATAAACCAGCCATAGACAACCAGGAAAAACCCATACACCGGCCATAGATCACCAGGAAAAACCATATAGATCACCATAGGAAAACCAGGAAAAAAAACCGGCATACATCCAGGCCATAGCATACACCGGCAGGAAAAACCATACACCGGCCATAGATCACAGGAAAAACCCATACACCGGCATAGATCACCAGGAAAAACCCATACACCGGCCATAGATCACCAGGAAAAACCCATACACCGGCCATAGATCACCAGGAAAAACCCATACACCGGCCATAGATCACCAGGAAAAACCCATACACGCGGATACGTCAAATAAACCCATACAGGGCCATAGATCAACCAGGAAAAACATACACCGGCCATAGATCACAGAATAGATCACCAGAAAAAGCAATAAACGCCATAGATAAGGGAAACCCATACACCGGCCATAGATAACAGGGAAAAACCCATACACCGGCCATAGATACCAGAAAAAGAACAATACACCGGCCATGGATCACTAGGAATGACCCATACACAAGCCATAGTTCACAAGGAATGACCCATACAGAATTATGGCATAAAAAGCCATTAAAAAATGGCGTTTTGATTTGCACCAAATATATCAACTGTTTTCTCCAGAATTTTCTCCAAAAAGAATGCATTATGCCAGAAATTAGTTCTAAATATCAAAGTGGGCGGGGCCATCCTCTTAATGGCACAAATGGCTCAAATTGTGGTGGACAATTAAGCCAGCTGATATGGCGGTGCTTTGTGTAAAAAGTCACATTTATGGCAGAACAAGATGCAACTTTTTGTGAAGAAAAAACCAACCATCGTGGGAACAAGTGATTGGTAAGTATTAAAACGGTACACAACTATTTTTATTTAATATAAATGAGCTAAACGGCAGGGTTTTGTCAGTAAATTGACATTCAACAACAATGTACCAAGTCAAAAAGTCACATTTTATCACAAGAAATGTTGCAAATATACTTCAAAAGTATCAAACAAACAAGTAGTAACAAAATATGTTAAAAAAAAGTCGCAAGTGAGGTCGGGCAGGATTGAGTGAAATGGCGCTTTTCTGTTTTAAAAAGTCGTATTTTCGTGCCATTAGCATTAAAATGTCACGAATCAAGAGAAAAAGGCGAATAATCGAGTTTATATTTAATAAGTCACATTTTAAAAGTGGTGTGCGTCCTGTTGATATATGAGGTGAAACAAATCACCATTTTTAATTTGTAATTTTTAGTATTTTTTTTGTTCTCCATTGTGTTTATTATATCTGCATGTGAGATCATTAAATGTTCTTCTTTTTCTTCCTATCCCAATATCTCTGTACTGTGACATCACTGTGTTTATTATCCCTGCATTGTGACATCACTGTGTTTATTATCCTCTGTGTACTGTGACATCACTGTGTTTTTATTATCTCTGTACTGTGACATCACTGTGTTTATTATCCCTGTACTGTGACATCACTGTGTTTATTATCCCTGTACTGTGACATCACTGTGTTTATTATCCTGTACTGTGACATCACTGTGTTTATTATCTCTGTACTGTGACATCACTGTGTTTATTATCCCTGTACTGTGACATCACTGTGTTTATTATCCCTGTACTGTGACATCACTGTGTTTATTATCTCTGTACTGTGACATCACTGTGTTTATTATCTCTGTGACATACTGTGACATCACTGTGTTTATTATCTCTCTGTACTGTGACATCACTGTGTGTTATTATCCCTGTACTGTGACATCACTGTGTTTATTATCTCTCTGTACTGTGACATCACTGTGTTTTATTATCTCTGTACTGTGACATCACTGTGTTTATTATTATCCTGTACTGTCTGACACATCACTGTGTTTTTATTATCCCTGTACTGTGACATCACTGTGTTTATTATCTCTGTACTGTGACATCACTGTGTTTATTATCCTGTACTTGTGACATCACTGTGTTTATTATCTCTGTACTGTGACATCACTGTGTTTATTATCCCTGTACTGTGACATCACTGTGTTTATTATCTCTGTACTGTGACATCACTGTGTTTATTATCCCTGTACTGTGACATCACTGTGTTTATTATCTCTGTACTGTGACATCACTGTGTTTATTATCTCTGTACTGTGACATCACTGTGTTTATTATCTCTGTACTGTGACATCACTGTGTTTATTATCTCTGTACTGTGACATCACTGTGTTTATTATCCCTGTACTGTGACATCACTGGTGTGTTTATTATCCCTGTACTGTGACATCACTGTGTGTTTATTATCTCTGTACTGTGACATCACTGTGTTTATTATCCTGTACTGTGACATCACTGTGTTTAATTATCCTGTACTCTGTGACATCACTGTGTTTATTATCCTGTACTGTGACATCACTGTGTTTATTATCCCTGTACTGTGACATCACTGTGTTTATTATCCCTGTACTGTGACATCACTGTGTTTATTGAATCCCTGTACTGTGACATCACTGTGTTTATTATCCCTGTACTGTGACATCACTGTGTTTATTATCCTGTACTTGTGACATCACTGTGTTTATATCTCTGTATTGTGACATCACTGTGTTTTATTATCCCTGTACTGTGACATCACTGTGTTTTATTATCTCTGTACTGTGACATCACTGTGTTTATTATCTCTGTACTGTGACATCACTGTGTTTATTATCCTGTACTGTGACATCACTGTGTTTATTATCCTGTACTGTGACATCACTGTGTTTATTATCCCTGTACTGTGACATCACTGTGTTTATTATCCCTGTACTGTGACATCACTGTGTTTATTATCCCTGTACTGTGACATCACTGTGTTTATTATCCCTGTACTGTGACATCACTGTGTTTATTATCTCTGTACTGTGACATCACTGTGTTTATTATCCCTGTTGTGACATCACTGTGTTTATTATCTCTGTACTGTGACATCACTGTGTTTATTATCCCTGTACTGTGACATCACTGTGTTTTATTATCCCTGTACTGTGACATCACTGTGTTTTATTATCTCTGTACTGTGACATCACTGTGTTTATTATCCCTGTACTGTGACATCACTGTGTTTATTATCCCTGTACTGTGACATCACTGTGTTTATTATCCCTGTACTGTGACATCACTGTGTTTATTATTATCTCTGTACTGTGACATCACTGTGTTTATTATCTCTGTACTGTGACATCACTGTGTTTATTATTATCCTGTACTGTGACATCACTGTGTTTATTATCCCTGTACTGTGACATCACTGTGTTTATTATCCCTGTACTGTGACATCACTGTGTTTATTATCTTGTACTGTGACATCACTGTGTTTATTATCCCTGTACTGTGACATCACTGTGTTTATTATCTCTGTACTGTGACATCACTGTGTTTATTATCTCTGTACTGTGACATCACTGTGTTTATTATCTCTGTACTGTGACATCACTGTGTTTATTATCCTGTACTGTGACTCACTGTGTTTATTATCTGTACTGTGACATCACTGTGTTGTTTATTATCTCTGTGACATCACTGTTTATTATCTGTACTGTGACATCACTGTGTTTATTATCTCTGTACTGTGACATCACTGTGTTTATTATCTCTGTACTGTGACATCACTGTGTTTATTATCTCTGTACTGTGACATCACTGTGTTTATTATCCCCTAGTACTCTTGACAATTCACTGTTGTGTTATTATCTGGCTCCGCTCTGTACTTTGACCATCACTGTGTTATTTCCTCGACCATAGGGTCAGAGAGACAGCTAGGGCAACGAGCGCGGGTGGGGGTGAGGGGTTGTTGTGAGATAGGTGAGCGTGTCAACGACGGACGTGGCGGGGGGATCGAGGCAGCAGGAGTGTAAGTACGACGGCATTGCGGAGGAGGGCGAAGGCTTACAGGTGCGGGATACGAGATCGGTGATAAGCTCGGAGTTGCACGAGGGTGACATCAAGACGTGGTGATTTAAGTATATTATCCCCTGTAGCTGCATTCGTGGACAAGTGTCGTGATGGTTTACTGTGAACAGACGAGATCACTTAGTGGTTTAATTGTCTGTACTGAGTGACATTAACTACTGGGGATAGTGGTGTTTACTATGTTCCCTGATTACCGCTGACCTGGGTTGACATCAACTTGTCGTTTATTATCGGCCTGCAGATTGTGACACTCGGGACTGTGTTAATATTATCTCCTGCATTGTTTGACATTCACTATATCACTGGTGTCTATTATCTCTATAACTGTGAAACATCAACTGTGTTTATTATCCCTGTACTGTGACCATCACTGTGTTTTAATTATCATTTTCCTCTGTACTTGTGAATTCATTTTAGATCGAGGGTACAGTAGCGTGGGAACATGTTAGCCGCATTTGCTTTAGCATATTCCGATTCGAGGGATTTCGCAAGAGCATATCTTGTGGGGGTGATTTATCTATCCATCTATACCTATAAGACTGTGACTCACTGTTGTTTATGTATCTTTCTACGGTTGAACATACAACTGGTGGTTTATTATCGCACTGTAGGACCAGGTGACATCACCGGTGTTAATGATCTCTGTACTGTGACCCTCATTGTTTATATTTGTCGCAAGTATCTTTCGTTGGTACTGCCTGGTCAGACAGGTACACGTGCTTGGTATTAGATCATCGGTGACGAATCGACGGTATGGTTTAGGTGTACTTTGCTGACACGGTGACAAGTCACTGGAGTGTTTATTATCTCTGTACTGGGTGGACCAGGGTCAGTGTGGTTCTATTATCGGCGGTGGCGTCTGTAGTCGGTGGACAGGTACCGAACTGTGTGGTAGATGTGGCGATGTATTCTTTTCTGTACGTGGCTTGACAATCTAAGCCTATGTTATTATGTATCGAGACCCGTGGGGTAGCGTGGGTATGACGCAGTGAGAGGCGATGAGTCAGTCATAGGAACGTATGGGAGTGATGGTTTATTATGCGCCTGTGACGTGTGACAGGTATCTAACTGGGGTTTGGAGTGTATGCCGCTGGTAGCGTGAGTGAGACGATCAGGTTGGGTTTGAATTATCTCTGTAGCACTGATGACGAAGGTCGACTGGGTGTCGTTTTGATTTCTTATTCTGTAACACTTATTGACATCAACTGTTTATATCGGGGGCGTCTGTGACGTAGATGACATGAACTTGTGTTTTATTTATCCCTGGTAACTGTGTCATCACTGTGTTATTATCCCGTACTGTGACGATCCAACTGTGTGTTTTATTATCGCGCCGTGTCACAGTGACCATCAACTGTGTTGTATGTGTATCCTGGTATTGACATCGACTTGTTATAATCTCTGTACTGGTGACATCACGACGTGGGGGTGTTTTTATTAATAAACCTGTAACGGTGAACATCACTGTGTTTATTATCTTTGAACTGTGACATCACTGTGTTATTATCCTGTATTGACATCGCTGTGTTATTATTTTGTACTGTGCATCACTGTGTTTATTATCGTCTGTACTGTGACATCGACTGTGTTTATTATCCTGGTACTTTAGTGACAATCACCCCTGTGTTTATTATCCGTACTGTGGACTCACTGTGTTTATTATCCCTGTAAGTGACAATCACTGTGTTTAAGTTATCTCCTGTATTGCTGGAATCACTGTGTTTATAGATCTCTGTACTGGCGACATGAACTGTGGTTTATATTAATACGTTGTTTTGACCTGTAGTAGCTGAGTGACATCCACTGTGTTTTTTGATATATGCTTTCTAACGGGTGGCTCACTGTGGGTGTGATTTTATTATCTTCTGTACTTGTGGGACAGTCACTGTTTTAATTACTCTGTACTGTGACATCAACTACCCTTTTCGTGTTTCATTCTTTTCCCTGTCTTTGACGATCACTGTTTATTATCAGGACCTGTAGTATGACATGACTGTGGTTATTATATTTCGCCCTGTACTGTGTCTCATCATGTGTTTATTATCCTCCTCGTACTGTGAATCACGTGTTTAATTATCCCTGTACTCGTGACATCCACTGTGGTTTTAGTTATTCCCTGTACCTGTGACATCACTCGCGATGTTCTATCTGATCCCCTGTAAATTTGGTGACATCACTACGGTTCTTTTATTATCCCATAATCCTGTATTGTGACAATCACTGGGTGTTTATTTGCCTTTGTACTGTGAAATCACTGTGAGTTTTATTATCCCTGTAACGTGTGACAATGATTCAACTGGTTGTTTTATTATCTATTGATACATGTGACATACATAGATGGTTCATTATTCCATCTCTCGTACTGTAGACAGTACTTCAGCTTCCAAGGCGTGGTTTCATATATCACTGTAACTGTGCATGTGACAATTACTGTGTTTATTATCCTTGTATGTAAGTTAGTGACAAGAATCAACTGTGGGTGTTATTAAAATCATCTGTACTGTGACAACTAACCGTGTTTATTATGACCTGTAAGCGTGTCTGAGGTGAGAGCAAGACACTCTAACATTGGGTGGTTTATTACATGCGATAATCCTAAGTACTGTTGACATACACTTGTGTTTATTACTCCTCTGTAACGGTGAACGATCACTGTGTTTATTACCATGAGCCTTTAACTTGACATCATGTTAGTTTATTATCTTGTACTGTGACATACACCTATGTGAGCTTTTATTATCTTTTGTTATTGTGGACAATCAAAATGTTGGTTTAATTTTCTCTGTAACTTGCGTGACATACTTGTGTTATTATCCGCGTACTGGTGACATCACTGTTGTTTATTATCTCTCTGTATCTCGTGGACATCACTGTGAATTTTATTACGCATCCTGTAGCATTTGTGACATCTGAATCTGTGTGTTTATTAATCACTCTGTACTACGTGGCAATCACTGTGGTTTATTATCTCAGATTGAGGGCTCTTGTACCTGTGGGACGATTCACTGTGTTTTATTATTGTTGTACTTGTGCACATCGGCTGTGTTCTATTATCCTGGTACGTGATGACATCTACTAGACTGTTTGTATTATGCCCTGTTACTAGTGACATCACGTCGTCGGGTTATTACATTAATTCTGGTACGGTTACAGTCACTGTGTTTTTATTACCATTAGGATTATATTCACCGTATATCCGGAATGACACTGTACTGTGACAATCAAACTAGTGTTAAATTAATCCTGTACTGAAGTACATCGACTTGTAAATTTTATTATCGCCTGTAAACTGTTTGGGACATCAACTGGGGTTTCAGTTATGCTCGTGTATGTGAACAATCACACTTGTTTTATCACTTATCATCTGTATCTGTGGACAAACTGACGATCAATATAGTGAGATCGACGACTCATCAACTGTTTTTATTATATCTGTATACTGTGACAGTCACTAGTGTTTAATTATCGACTTTGTACTGTGACAATCACTTGTGTTTATTATCCTCTGATGCTCTCTGTACTGTGAGACATCACTAGTGGTTTATTATCCTTGCTAAACTGTGACATCAACCAGGGTGGTTTTATTATCTGGTGACTGTGACAATCAGGCTGTGTTTGATTATGTTCGTGTAGACATATGTGTACATCTCTGTGTTTATTAAATCATCTGCAAACGGTGACATCACTAGGATGTTTTATTACCAGTCCGCATGTACCTGTGCAACAATCACTGTGGTTTATTCTCTGTACTCGTGACATCACTGTGGTTTATTATCCCTGTACTGTGACGATCACTGCAGTGTGGCTTGTTTGATGTAAGCCTGTGCTACTTGAGTGACAGCTCCAACTGGTGTTATATATCATCCTGTACTTGTATGACATCAACTGTGTTTAACTTATCGCCTGTACGGTGACATCACTTGCGTGTTAATTATCCCTGCGTACTCGGTGACACGCTATCACAGACGTCTAGTCCGTGTATTGAATTACTTATCTCTGGGTACTGATCTGCGGAACACGCGTGAGTCGTAATGGTGTAGTTATATTAACTACTCGTGTTACTGTGAACAAATAGTTTTTTTATATAGTCTTCTGTACTGGAGCGGAGGTGGAAATCGATGTGGTTGATATTAGGTCGCCCTGTAAGGGGTTCTGGACGGGTGAAGGCATCGCTGTTGTATCGTTATATAGTTCCTCTGTAGTCTGTGATGATGGATCAGTCAGTATCTAGTAGTAGGTTTATTATCAATGACCTTGTGAGTACTTACTCATGTGAACGGATACTGGGTTGATTGATTATCGTTTCGTACGTCGAGGATCCGCATAGGTGACGTCCTTGTGTTTATTAACCCATCTGTACGTTGTGGTGAACATCAACAGGTTGGAGTATGTATTATCTCTGAGCGCTGAGCTGAATGACATCAGTGTGCTATTTAGATATCACTCTGTACTACGTTGACACTCACATACTAGAGTGAGCGTGTTTTTACTTAATCCCTGTATGCTGACATGACACTGTGTATAGGGTTATCATCTGTACTGTGAGAGGATCGACGGATGTCTTCTAATTATCGGCCGGCGGCCGGTACGCGCAGCGTGCCCCGCGGAACACGGCCACGCCTGTATGTGTGACAGATATACTGGCCGACAATTTATTATCTTTGTATAGTAGATTACTGTGTTATATCTCATGTACTGTGGACTCACTTGGTGTTTATTATCTCTGTCTTTGACATCAACTCGGTGTTTTTGATATCCGCGGAGGTGAGGATGTGGCGGGCGAGGTCTGTAGCGTTGGGTGACTTGTATCTGGGAGGGAGGAAACATCACCTTGGCACACCCAGCTCGGGTCTATATATCATGATCGTCAGACTGTTAAGACAGATTCACAACAAAACTGTGGTTTATTATACTCGTACGCATAGAAACCTACAGACCCGTTGGTTTTGGAAGAATTCCCAGACTCTGAGATGTTTATTATCTCTGTACTGTGACATCACTGTGTTTATTATTGGAGCGTGTTTGACTTTTTCTTTCTTTTTTGTGAGGGGGGAGTGAATGCGGCGGTGTGAATGATCTTTCTTTTAATTGTTTATTTTTATTATGGGTAAAAGAAGGTGATTTGAGATTTTATTTTTTTTTTGTTAATTAGTTCCTTTTTTTAACATATTTTAAGTCCCCTTTGGGGACTTTAACAAGTTATTGTTATGTTCTTTGTCCCATAGTCTGCAATGGTAATGGTCATTATGTTCCTATGGAGCCCTGCCACCTGCAGGCCTCAATAGGAACTACTGCTATGATAGCCTCAGATCCTTCAGAGACACTGAGGCTGCTACAAGGAACTAATGGCATCCATGATCGCTGTGTGGGGGAGCCATTCGAGCCCCAGGAGTGCAGCACTCCCAGGGAAAGCAACTTCAAATGCTGTTACCACGTCATCTGAGGGGTTAAATGTCTGTGATTGGTGTTATTGCTGATCACAGACATTAGTCCCCGGTCTGTTGGTGGGGCAGGAGTTAATGCTTAACCCAGTAGGAAAAAAGGTGTAATAAGGTCAACCAACGATGGGAGACTGTTTAATGCACGGACACTGGTGACAATGTCTATTAACCTCTTAGTAACCAGTGTTATTATTCCCATGACCACTGGACCACTAGGAGTCATATTCACCAGTAAACTGTAATCGGTGGTAAGTGGACGCTAGGGGAAATGATTACATACTCACCGGACCTTCAGGATCCCCAGAGATCATTAGGGGTGGACATTAAATTTGCCCCCCTCATTATGGGTGTAGCTGATCACCAGGGTCAGGCCCCCAAATCACTGGGTCATCAGGGTCGTCGGTGCTGTTGGGTCGATATATGTGGTTAGCGGTACGTTGTCATTTCAGAACAGTTCTGGCTCCAGGTCATTTAAGAATCCCAGTAAAGAACGGTGGAGGGCGAGCGGGGACACCAGTATTCTCACACATTCACCTACAGAAGGTGATTTCACAATAAGACACCTTCTATATCAACAGGGAAGAAAAGCGTAGATAAAGAGACTTCCCGGAGGTTCTAACTGCACCTCGTCACGGTTTTACCTCAGGGAACCTCCAGGCATGTTTAGTGGGACGCCCCCTCCCCTCCTTAATGTTCCTTGCAGGACAGGGTGACAAAACCCTTTGCTTGCTTTGCACAGTGGTCTAATTTATTTTGGGCTATTCATGGCTCTTCTGTGCTGCCATTTGAAGCCGACCAATGCATTTACTGATGAAAAGATGTACCCAGGGCCGAGCGGGGCTGGATCCAGCGGGCACCGTGCCAGCGTGTCATTGGTGGAACACAACACACCCCTACAGTACCCAGCAGTCACTGCTCATTATCAAACGATGTTCTTTTCTCTTTTTTTTTTCTTTCCTTATTTATCCCTGTTAAGTTGGGAAGTCTGAGAATTGCGATTCGAGCGCGCACAAAGCATCCTTAAAGAGGACTGTAGAAGAAGAGAGATTTGTGCTCTGAATCATCGAGGACCCCACGCAGATTCATACCGAGGCTGCCAGATGCAATCCATGCATATTGTTGACTTCTGTGTAAATACATTGTCTGGTATCTGTAAAAATATGGCAGTCACAGGTATTAAAATTCTGCCAGATCTTAAAAATAGAACACACAAATAGCATTTTTTTTTTTAAAAAAAAACTGCAAAGCCTTTTCAACACATTTTTGTTTGGAAGTGGGACATACTGCATATTGTCTTATTGAGCTCAAAGTATACACAGTATGCAAAATGCTGCTGCAGCTCCCTCTAGTGGTGGCTGTATATATCTGTATGTAGTAATCTCCTGAGCTCCCTCTAGTGGTGGCTGTATATATCTGTATGTAGTAATCTCCTGAGCTCCCTCTAGTGGTGGCTGTATATATCTGTATGTAGAAATCTCCTGAGCTCCCTCTAGTGGTGGCTGTATATATCTGTATGTAGTAATCTCATGAGCTCCCTCTAGTGGTGGCTGTATATATCTGTATGTAGTAATCTCCTGAGCTCCCTCTAGTGGTGGCTGTATATATCTGTATGTAGTAATCTCCTGAGCATCCTCTAGTGGTGGCTGTATATATCTGTATGTAGTAATCTCCTGAGCTCCCTCTAGTGGTGGCTGCATATATCTGTATGTAGTAATCTCCTGAGCTCCCTCTAGTGGTGGCTGTATATATCTGTATGTAGTAATCTCCTGAGCTTCCTCTAGTGGTGGCTGTATATATCTGTATGTAGTAATCTCCTGAGCTCCCTCTAGTGGTGGCTGTATATATCTGTATGTAGTAATCTCCTGAGCTCCCTCTAGTGGTGGCTGTATATATCTGTATGTAGTAATCTCCTGAGCTCCCTCTAGTGGTGGCTGTATATATCTGTATGTAGTAATCTCCTGAGCTCCCTCTAGTGGTGGCTGTATATATCTGTATGTAGTAATCTCCTGAGCTGCTTCTAGTGTTGGCTGTATATATCTGTATGTAGTAATCTCCTGAGCTCCCTCTAGTGTTGGCTGTATATATCTGTATGTAGTAATCTCCTGAGCTCCCTCTAGTGGTGGCTGTATATATCTGTGTGTAGTAATCTCCTGAGCTCCCTCTAGTGGTGGCTGTATATATCTGTCTGTAGTAATCTCCTGAGCTCCCTCTAGTGGTGGCTGTATATATCTGTATGTAGTAATCTCCTGAGCTCCCTCTAGTGGTGACTGTATATATCTGTATGTAGTAATCTCCTGAGCTCCCTCTAGTGGAGGCTGTATATATCTGTATACAGTAAGCTCCAGAGCTCCCTCTAGTGGTGGCTGTATATATATATATATGTATGTAGTAATCTCCTGAGCTCTCTCTAGTGGTGGCTGTATATATATGTATGTAGTAATCTCCTGAGCTCCCTCTACTGGTGGCTGTATATATCTGTATGTAGTAATCTCCTGAGCTCCCTCTAGTGGTGGCTGTATATATCTGTATGTAGTAATCTCCTGAGCTCCCTCTAGTGGTGGCTGTATATATCTGTATGTAGTAAGCTCCAGAGCTCCCTCTAGTGGTGGCTGTATATATCTGTATGTAGTAATCTCCTGAGCTCCCTCTAGTGGTGGCTGTATATATCTGTATGTAGTAAGCTCCAGAGCTCCCTCTAGTGGTGGCTGTATATATCTGTATGTAGTAATCTCCTGAGCTCCCTCTAGTGGTGGCTGTATATATCTGTATGTAGTAAGCTCCAGAGCTCCCTCTAGTGGTGGCTATATATATCTGTATGTAGTAATCTCCTGTGCTCCCTCTAGTGGTGGCTGTATATATCTGTATTTAGTAATCTCCTGAGCTCCCTCTAGTGGTGACTGTATATATCTGTGTGTAGTAATGTCCTGAGCTCCCTCTAGTGGTGGCTGTATATATCTGTATGTAGTAATCTCCTGAGCTCCCTCTAGTGGTGGCTGTATATATCTGTATGTAGTAATCTCCTGAGTTTTTTAAATTTTTTTAACAGAAATCTCTGTGACTGACCAACTCATGTGAATGGAGCTTGCAGAAATTCTTGCACCTGATGCAATAATAAACAGATGGAACTTCTGGTTCATTGTAGAAATATTTGATATGAATCTGCTGCCTTTGAATACAGCCTTATAGCAGCAATGAGGCAGGGTTCAGTGGGAGCTGGCAATGACCCTCATTCTTCAGCTGGCACAGATGGAGATGACGTCTGGGGGTGCACATACTTTTGTCCACATCCTATAGTCCTCATAATATTTGTTTTTCCTGTGGCGAGGCTTTCTTCTCTAGTAAATATTATCCAGCTCCAGTCATAATAAATCTCAAGTCAAGAAATGCATGTTCTCCTCCATAATCTCCTGCTGCCAACCAGACACAATATAAATAGCGAGGAGGCGGGAATGTGAACGCCGTCAGCGCCAGATAGCGGCATAGTAATGTATGGTCAGGGCAATAAATAGTTAATGGAATAGATATAAATCCTTGTGTTTTCCAATATTTGCCACATCAGCTGCTGGGAAAGCTGGGGGAATATGGCTGCCTTTAGAGCTTACAGAGGTCACCCAGCTTTCCCAGGCTCCTGAACAGCAGGAGTCAGAATCAGGTATAAGGAAACGCGATGTGCGTGGCAAGTGGGCGGCCGGCCAGGGACTTATGTCACTGAGATCGTATTAACGCTCCTGTAGTCTAGACGACGCAATCTCCATGCGGGAAACAGGTCAAAGGGATGGCGGGTAAAGCGGGCACATGCAGGTCAGCAGGCAAAGCTGGATTATATAACAGGCTGACGTAACGCCCACTGCGACCTCTCACCCCTGAGCCCCAGACGTCGAGCTGGTAATTACATGATAAGGATCACGTATCAATGGACGCCCGGGAAATAGTAATTATTGTACCGATTACACCTGCCATAAAGAACCTCCCCCCTCCGCATTGTGTGATATAAAAATTAAAGGGATCTTAGTTGATTTAAGGGGATTTCTGCCTAATAGGGAATACGATCTGTTCAATCACTTCAAGGACCCGTCATATCTGTGTGTTACATTTTCTGTCATCGATTACGACCCAGACCTCATTCTCCAGTAGACGCAATGCACTCACGTCATCTCACCTGCTGGTGGAATAAAAGAGGGACTGGACAGAGGATCACCACCCAGCCTGTCCGATCTGCGACTCAGCAGGAGTGATGACATCACTGCATTGCACCTGTTGGCGAGAGCGAGGTGTGCGCTGTTCATCGGGGGAGCTGGGCTAGGTGAGTATTAATGGTTCTTATTTTATTAGCACTACATGGGCTTCACTAAGTGGGAAAACTACTGTGAAGGGGCACTAAGGAGGCATAGTTACCTTGTAGGGGCACTAAGGGGGCATGTATACTGTGTAGGGGCACTAAGGGGGCATATCTACTGTGTGGGGGCACTATGGTGGTGTAACTACAGTGTAGGAACAGTAAAGGGGCATAATTATTGTATGAGGCACTAAGATTTCATACCTATCTTGTGGTGGCCCTAACGGGACATATCTACCTTGTGGGGGCACTGAGGGGGCATACCTACTGTGTGGGGGCACTCATGGGGCATACCTACTGTGTGGGGGCACTAAGGGGGCATACCTACCTGGTGATGACACTAAGGTATCATAACTACTGGGAAGGGGGCATTATGGGAGCATAACTACTGTGGGTGGGGGTTGTATGGGAGGTCTTCACAAGCTGCCAAAGGGGGCACTGGGGGCATGTTGCTGGGGTGGGGGGTGTTCAAAAATTTGCAATGGGGCCCAGCCTTTTCCAGTTACTTCCCTGACTATCTGGAAATTCACTAGAGAAGAAGCTGGGCAGAATATGTCAGGTGTAATATGGAGTCTTCATGCTTTGGATGTAACCAAGAATGTTCCCATTCACTGGCAGCAAGCAGAGATCTTGAAAACAGTGAGAAACTGAGACACAAATTCAATTTGAAAGTTACAGTAGTCCCTCACCCCCATTTTAAATGCTGTGAATTCATGAAAATTATCTCTTTGAAAATGTATACCTTTATCTTGACAACATGAGATGAAGTTGTCAGAGTCCCAGAGGTTGTCAGGACAAATGACCTCTTTATTAGAAGAATAATCAAAGAGCGGCTACTTCCACCATTAATATATGCGAGGCCCAACCTGTGCCAAAGTTTCATCTGAAAAGGAAGAAGACAGACAATGAGCGGCCAGAGGATCCATTCCTGCCAAGTAGAGAACAGGAATAAATTGGGTTATTCTTATCTGATGATAACATGCGCCACGTCTAAGAATAACCGCACAACGCAAGGTCTGAAAATTACATCTCGTCTGTCTGCGGTCGGAGAGTGATGATGTAACGGCAAAATGTAACATATCCACCTTTGATCAATGATCCTGAGTTACATCCTGTATTATACTCCAGAGCTGCACTCACTATTCTGCTGGTGCAGTCACTGTGTACATACATTATTTATCCTGTACTGATCCTGAGTTACATCCTGTATTATACTCCAGAGCTGCACTCACTATTCTGCTGGTGCAGTCACTGTGTACATACATTACTTATCCTGTACTGATCCTGAGTTACATCCTGTATTATACTCCAGAGCTGCACTCACTATTCTGCTGATGGAGTCACTGTGTACATACATTACTTATTCTGTACTGATTCTGAGTTACTTCCTGTATTATACGCCAGAGCTGCACTCACTATTCTGCTGGTGCAGTCACTGTGTACATACATTACTTATCCTGTACTGATCCTGAGTTACATCCTGTATTATACTCCAGAGCTGCACTCACTATTCTGCTGGTGCAGTCACTCTGTACATACATTACTTATCCTGTATTATACTCCAGAGCTGCACTCACTATTCTGCTGGTGCAGTCACTGTGTACATACATTACATATCCTGTACTGATCCTGAGTTACATCCTGTATTATACTCCAGAGCTGCGCTCACTATTCTGCTGGAGAAATCACTGTGTACATACATTACATATCCTGTACTGATCCTGAGTTACATCCTGTATTATACTCTAGAGCTGCACTCACTATTCTGCTGGTGCAGTCACTGTGTACATACATTACTTATCCTGTACTGATCCTGAGTTACATCCTGTATTATACTCCAGAGCTGCACTCACTATTCTGCTGGTGCAGTCACTCTGTACATACATTACTTATCCTGTATTATACTCCAGAGCTGCACTCACTATTCTGCTGGTGCAGTCACTCTGTACATACATTACTTAGCCTGTATTATACTCCAGAGCTGCGCTCACTATTCTGCTGGTGAAATCACTGTGTACATACATTACATATCCTGTACTGATCCTGAGTTACATCCTGTATTATACTCCAGAGCTGCACTCACTATTCTGCTGGTGCAGTCACTCTGTACATACATTACTTATCCTGTATTATACTCCAGAGCTGCACTCACTATTCTGCTGGTGCAGTCACTCTGTACATACATTACTTATCCTGTACTGATCCTGAGTTACATCCTGTATTATACTCCAGAGCTGCGCTCACTATTCTGCTGGAGAAATCACTGTGTACATACATTACATATCCTGTACTGATCCTGAGTTACATCCTGTATTATACTCTAGAGCTGCACTCACTATTCTGCTGGTGCAGTCACTGTGTACATACATTACTTATCCTGTACTGATCCTGAGTTACATCCTGTATTATACTCCAGAGCTGCACTCACTATTCTGCTGGTGCAGTCACTCTGTACATACATTACTTATCCTGTATTATACTCCAGAGCTGCACTCACTATTCTGCTGGTGCAGTCACTCTGTACATACATTACTTAGCCTGTATTATACTCCAGAGCTGCGCTCACTATTCTGCTGGTGAAATCACTGTGTACATACATTACATATCCTGTACTGATCCTGAGTTACATCCTGTATTATACTCCAGAGCTGCACTCACTATTCTGCTGGTGCAGTCACTGTGTACATACATTACTTATCCTGTACTGATCCTGAGTTACATCCTGTATTATACTCCAGAGCTGCACTGACTATTCTGCTGGTGCAGTCACTGTGTACATACATTACTTATCCTGTACTGATCCTGAGTTACATCCTGTATTATACTCCAGAGCTGCACTCACTATTCTGCTGGTGCAGTCACTGTGTACATACATTACTTATCCTGTACTGATCCTGAGTTACATCCTGTATTATACTCCAGAGCTGCACTCACTATTCTGCTGGTGGAGTCACTGTGTACATACATTACTTATCCTGTACTGATCCTGAGTTACATCCTGTATTATACTCCAAAGCTGCACTCACTATTCTGCTGGTGCAGTTACTGTGTACATACATTACTTATCCTGTACTGATCCTGAGTTACATCCTGTATTATACTCCAGAGCTGCACTCACTATTCTGCTGATGCAGTCACTGTGTACATACATTACTTATCCTGTACTGATCCTGAGTTACATCCTGTATTATACTCCAGAGCTGCACTCACTATTCTGCTGATGCAGTCACTGTGTACATACATTACTTATCCTGTACTGATCCTGAGTTACATCCTGTATTATACTCCAGAGCTGCAGTCACTGTGTACATACATTACTTATCCTGTACTGATCCTGAGTTACATCCTGTATTATACTCCAGAGCTGCACTCACTATTCTGCTGGTGCAGTCACTCTGTACATACATTACTTATCCTGTATTATACTCCAGAGCTGCACTCACTATTCTGCTGGTGCAGTCACTCTGTACATACATTACTTATCCTGTACTGATCCTGTATTATACTCCTAATTCTTTGACAGCTCTGACTGTAGTAAGTGTCGCTCTTTGCTCAGATCCATGCCATATACTGCACTGATTATAATGAGGCCTCCACACGTGGGGTTCTCTATATTTGAGGAGCAGATGTTGTCCTTACCCCTCAGGTCTATGTTTTGTACCATTTCCCCGGTTTCCATCCTGTTCTGTGCAGATCCGGGACTCTGCTGCCTCTGAACAGAGCTCGCTATATGCCCGGGACCCTGCGCCTCATTCAGATTCTTGCGATTGGGGTTGCCTAAGGACAAGGGAAAGTAAATAGCTCCTTCCACTGATGGATGTTCCTGTAAAGTCATTTATTTGGCCCCTTTGGTTTAGTCGCTCAGGTTGAGAACAAAGGGCGTCCTTTGGCCCCTTGTCAAATATTAACAGAGTCTCACTGTGATTTCTGCCGTGCACACGTATGAATCCATACATTGCATCTCCATGGTCAAGGACAGGAAGGAAGCGGCGCACACAGCCTGTCCTCAGATGTGCCGTTCATCTCGAGAGGTTGTCATGGGCCCAGAACACTTGTCTTTGGCCGGCTCAGCGCCGCGGTCCCTCTTATTCCAGCCGAGTCGGTTCCCACAGTTCCAGCATAATCCTTGGGTCATTAATTAAAGTGTCAATGACTCCTTCAGCTAAGACTCTTATTGTCTCCAATCCTCAAAACCAATTCTATAAGATATGAGCGGCTCTGGAATCCCCCACATGACCAGCAAAAATAAAGAGGCACAAGGGTCTTACCTCACAAAGGGTGAGCTCAGGTTCTTCAGGTTTTTATTTTAGAGCTTGAATCTATTTTGGGAGGAAGGGAAGGAACGGCCGTTGCCCCAGAATTAGAGCAACTCTACAAATCACTTTGAGGAACCTTGGGAATTCTGTTCTTTATTTCTCTTGAATTGCATCATGTCTCCAGTCACATCCAAAGCTGCATAATTCTTCTTTAGTCTCCTGGTAGCTACGAGGCTGCAAGTCTTCACACTGCTGGTTCCTGCAGTTGAATGTGGTTTCTTGTCAGGACTGGATTACTAGTGGGGCAAAAGTGGCATTTGCCCAGGGGCCTCTACCAAGTAGAGATCTCCAGTATGTGGGGATATCATCAAGTGGGGTCTCCACCATAAAGAGGTTTCCATCTCATAAGGATTTCTACCATTTGAGTCTTCACCTTGTAGGGGCTTCAACCATGTAGGGGTCACCATGATGTAGGACTTTCCACCATGTAGAGGTCTTCAAAAAGTATGGTTCTCCACCATGTAGGGGTCTCCACCATGCTAGAGTCTCTATCATGTAGGGGCTTTACGAAGTAGGGGTTTCCACTATGTTTTGGTCTCCACAATGTATGGGTCCACCCCAGGTAGGGATCTCCACCATGTATGGGTCCTGACCACGTAGGGGCCTCCACCAAGAAGGGATCTCTACCATGTAGGGGTCCTGACTATGTAGGGGCCTCCACCAAGAAGGGACCACCACCACGTAGGGATCTCTACCATGCAGGGATCTCTACCATGTAGGGGCTTCACAAAGTAGGGGTTTCCACTATGTTTTGGTCTCCACCATGTAGGAGCCTAGCCCAGGTACGGATATCCACAATGTAGGGGTCCTGACCATGTAGGGGTCTCCACCAAGAAGAGACTACCACCATGTAGGGATCTCCACCATGTGGGGGCCCATCCCAGGAAGGGATCTCCACCATGTAGGGGCCTATCCCAGGTAGGGATCTCCACCATGTAGGGGTTCTGACCACGTAGGGGCCTCCACCAAGAAGGGACCACCACCACGTAGGGATCTACACCATGTGGGGGCCCATCCCAGGTAGGGATCTCCACCATGTAGGGGCCTATCCCAGGTAGGGATCTCCACAATGTAGGGGCCTATCCCAGGTAGGGATCTCCACCATGTAGGGGTTCTGACCACGTAGGGGCCTCCACCAAGAAGAGACCACCACCACGTAGGGATCTCTACCATGTAGGGGCTTCACAAAGTAGGAGTTTCCACTATGTTTTGGTCTCCACCATGTAGGAGCCTACCCCATGTAACGATCTCCACCATGTAGGGGTCTCCATCACGTAGGGACCACCACCACGTAGGGATCTCTATACCATGTAGGTGTCCACAATGTAGGAGTCCCCCATGTAGGAGCCACCACCCATTAAACTAAAGTGATGCTTATATTAGTTGCTCCAGAAAGGACACCAAAATCCTTGTAAAAAATGTGTGTGAACACTCCCTACGGGACGGCGCGACCTTCTCCTGCTCGTCTCTGTTATCACAAAGAGAGGGATAAGCAGCTGCCCGATATCCCTGGCCACACTTATCTCCTGGTTGAATACAGAATCAGGCGAGATAAAATGCCGCCATGTTTCCCCCACATCGGACACTGGGGGGCAGAGGATTCCTCATGTTAGATTACCACCAGATTCTGTTGGGATCTTCTCCGGGGATCCGGACATTCACCCTGGCATAGGAGATGAGGATCTAACACCTGGCATAGAAAGCTACATCTCCCAGAATGCAATGCAGCAGAAAGTAGAGCATTGGAGTCCAAGTGGCAGCTAGGATGGATGTGAGCGCAGCTTTGGCTGTGACTGGAGACCTGATGTAATGATACAAAGTATCCGCGCAGTCAGATTGTATCGAGAATTGTTTCCGGCCTGCAGCCAAGTATCTTATCTGCTCTGATGGTGGTGACATCACTAAGTCTATGACTTGGGTTTAACCTCTTCCCTGCCAGTGAGCGCAAGAGACGCGTCGTCTGTGGGATTTGTGCTCCTGGGGTAATAAATAAAGTAAAAGTACGGGAACGGCGCTGTAAACGGCGTCTGCCGGCAGACCACACTGTGAATGTTTCCCCACAAGCTGGCACAGCAGAGACCACCACAAAGCTGCTGTAAACTTCAGCATCCACACATTATTAAAAGCAGGCACCAACTGAGACAGCGCGAGCCATTGTCTGCCGCATAACAGCCCCCGTCTTTATAGGAGGGGAACGTGTTAACGGCGGCAGTAAAACCCTCAACATCATTAACTGCGGCCCCTATTTTTCACACAGAAAGTATACGAGCTCCTTCATGGCTTGGGGTCGTCAGTGCCTTCTGTTTCTGTCCGCACAACGAGATCTGCTGCTTTCAGACTCCATCGCCTGCAGTAAAGGCCTTAAAGGGGTTGTGCAGGCAGTATATATTGATGGCCTATCCTCAGGACAGGTCATCGATGCCTGATACACAGTGGTTAAGCCCCCATAACAACACCCATTGTTGTTTGGTCCTTCTGTATCAATGGAAAGAGTTTGGAAGGACCAAGGCCTCCGTCCTGCATGAGGGGGCTCCATATTGTTTCTGTCCCATGCCTCTACCTTGGGTGGACCACATGCACTCGTGGCAGGATGTATGTGACCTGAGGGTCTCAGAATAAGTGATGTCACTGCACCAGTACCAATGACATCACTCGGTCAGGGTCCCAGGCCCAGCTAGGCTTTCCTTCAGCCGAGGCTCAAGCAGAGCTGGTTTCTTCCCCACCCTGTATGTGGCACCCAGAGCACATCCCCCACCAGTTCCCCCCCAGCTACCCCTCTGGTCCCAGTCTGTACATAGGTCCTATCCAGTGTGATGTCATCGCTTTAGCTTATTGGAGATTGGTGGACGACCCCAGTCACAACTTTTCACCAAGGGCTTTAAACTTGACCTCGTCCTGTATCGGACAGTTCCCCTTGAAGGTAATAAGCGGGTGCTGTCTCTGTCGCCTGCTCTGGCAGCGAGTGGCGACCCTTCTGCCGCCAAAACACTTGATATAAAATAAATGATGGCGTTTGGCCGGAGTCCAGATCTCCTCAACCTGGAGAAATGTGAAAAGAACCCTCAGAATGTGCCGGCACAATGGAGGGTATGTACGAGGTCAACCAGAGCAGAAAGTCTGAAGGAAAGATGAAAGCGGAGCGCGCCGGAGCGGTGAGAGGCCGTACGCTCCTGCCAGGGAGATGCACATTCACCATAATACAGCATGAAAAGTCCTGCATTCCTCACCCTGCACACGACCACACTGAATGCATCTGCAGAACCTCAATGCCTCCCATCCGAGGCGCTCTGGAGGCGTCTTCTGGTGACTCCTCAGCTCCGGTCCTATGTAGAGGCATTGCTCACATCGCGTTAGTTCCAGCCAGCAGAGGAGTAACCTGGAGCATCTGGGGCCCCAATGGAAAAACCGTACCGGGGCCCCCACCGACCATTATATATAATACTGGTGTCTTCGTACTTACCATCCCCCCCGGTGTGTGCCATGCACCTTGGCTCAGGTGACACTGGTTTTAGAGGGGGTCTCCACTTTTGTGTAAATACAGCTGAATCATGTAGTGGGACTTTCTTGGAGTATGTGGCCCGGATTTAATAAAGTGTCTGCGCCTAGAATCTGCCTAAAAAGTGGCACAATTTGGCACAACTACGCTGTTCTCTGACTTGAAAAGACGTAGAGCTACTGGAAAGGGGCGGGGCCTAATACCTCCATTTTGCATCCAAATTGCAACAAAATTCTGTCTCAAAGTAAACCAACTAACAGTTGGTATAGAGCCGGAGAAACATGGCTATCCCTGCAGCCAAAGCCCCTGGCAGAAATCTGGCGCAGGGCTAAACAGTCTACGTTTATGAGTAAATCTCAGCCCTTGTGTTTCACTTCCTCACCACAAAGCAGAAGGATTGTTACAATGTATCAATGTAAGTAATGGAGTCAGTAACACATATTGGCCTGGAGTCAGTGCTGCTGTAACAATGTAACAATTTGTATCACACGTCCAGCAGATTCCCTGGATCCAGGAAGAGCGATATCCACCAGCAGAATAGTGAGTGCAGCTCTGGAGCACTTGACAAATATGATGTAGATCACAGATCACCACTAAGTATTTCTGTGGATTCAGTGAAACTGTGGTTGCACTATGGTGTCAGTCTCCTGTTTCTGGTGCAGATACACTGTGGCTGGAATTTACGGGACCTTTGTAATTTATGAATAACATGCTATAAAATGGCAGCTGCTTGTTTGGGTAAATCCTCCTGTATTACTGCTGTGCACTGGAGTGAAGGTGATAAAAGACATGAGGAGCGCACAGATTTCAGCTCTGTAGGTTTCTGCAGTTTGCACTGGAGAGAAGGTGACATGAGATGTGAGCAGCACAGGGATTTCAGCTCTGTAGGTTTCTAGTTTGCACTGGGGTGAAGGTGACATGAGAGGCGAGCAGCACAGGGATTTCAGCTCTGTAGGTTTCTAGTTTGCACTGGGGTGAAGGTGACATGAGATGTGAGCAGCACAGGGATTTCTGCTCTGTTGGTTTTCACAGTTTGCACTGGGGTGAAGGTGACATGAGACGCGAGCAGCACAGGGATTTCAGCTCTGTAGGTTTCTAGTTTGCACTGGGGTGAAGGTGACATGAGACGTGAGCAGCACAGGGATTTCAGCTCTGTAGGTTACTAGTTTGCAC
Organism: Rhinella marina; assembly: GCA_900303285.1. NCBI lineage: Eukaryota > Metazoa > Chordata > Amphibia > Anura > Bufonidae > Rhinella > Rhinella marina. The sequence continues at coordinate 196,963 of ONZH01021810.1, forward strand.
TGGGGTGAAGGTGACATGAGACGTGAGAAGCACAGGGATTTCAGCTCTGTAGGTTTCTAGTTTGCACTGGGGTGAAGGTGACATGAGACGTGAGCAGCACAGGGATTTCAGCTCTGTAGGTTACTAGTTTGCACTGGGGTGAAGGTGACATGAGACGTGAGCAGCACAGGGATTTCAGCTCTGTAGGTTACTAGTTTGCACTGGGGTGAAGGTGACATGAGACGTGAGAAGCACAGGGATTTTAGCTCTGTAGGTTTCTGCAGTTTGCACTGGAGAGAAGATGACAGGAGACTTCAGGAGCACAGGGATTTCAGCTCTGTAGGTTTCCATAGCTTGCACTGGAGAGAAGATGACATGAGACGTGAGTAGCACACAGATTTCAGCTCTGTAGGTTTCCACAGTTTGCACTGGGGTGAAGGTGACATGAGGCATGAGTAGCACACAGATTTCAGCTCTGTAGGTTTCTGCAGTTTGCACTGGAGAGAAGATGACAAGTATCACACATGGTAAGATTAGATACATAGGGTAGTAGACAGTATGACACATGATAGGCTTAGATACATCAGCTCAGTACACAGTATGACACATGACAGAATTAGATACCGAGTCAGTATCACACATTAATAAAGGATGTATCACACATGACAGACTTAGATACAATGGGTGGTTGTGTTGCTCTGTATATACATCAATCCTCTCATCGATATCCCTGTAAACGTCACCCCCCTTTAGATCTTCCCTAGACCTCCACTGTTCTCTCTGGTTTGGGGTACATCTGGGGCCCCGGAGGACCCTCATGGTGCGTCCATAGGGGAAAATGTATCAAAACTGGTGCAAAGAAAAACTGTCCTAATGGCCGACAGCAGCCAATCAGATTCCACCTTTCATTATCCAAAGAAGCTCTGAAAAATGAAAGGCGGAATCTGATTGGTTCCTGATAATCTCCCGCCGGGGCCCCGGGCTCCTTTGTCTTGGCAGATAGGTTGTGGACACTTCCGACAAGCAGCTCATTAAAGCTCCAGGACTATTTTTGGGGGAAACAACAAGTATTTACCGAGTGGACTCCCCATTGACGCTGCTAATCAGAGTGGAAAACTGCAGTGTTTGTTTCGCTTCCCTGCAACTGGACAGAGAGAACGAATTCAGGGCATGAAATTGTCGTCCAGGATGCGGTGACAACCTTCTGTGACTTGACTCTGACCTCTGACCCCGCAGTGAATAGCTCACAGAATAGTCCCGGCAGCCAGAACCTGCCCTGTTTGGGGGAGACAGTTTGTGCCCCTCGCTTATTCCCAGGCTTCGCCACCGTCCCCTCCATGAAGACTCTCCTTGACTCGAGAGGAGTGAATCATCGCACAATGGGAATATGGCCCTGATTAGATGTGACAGGAGGAGGGACAGAGCCCCGGGGGGAGGACGCGGCTACTGTAGTCAGATACTTGGGAGAGAGGTCTCACTGACTTCAGCATTGTGTAAAAGCTCCGCACCTCACATATAGACTTGATCTCTGCTTGTTGTCAGTGAATGGAAGGATTCTAGCTTACCTCCAGCTGGATCCACTGTAGACAATCTCTCTCTGGTTCTGGACTGTGGCCCCGTCCCTCTCACCGGAATTCCTCAATACATGTGCATCATGTCAGGGAATAGAGCTCCCCATACCCTGGAGTCACATAGTTCTCCAGTGTAAGGTCTCATACACACAACACTATTTTTGGTCCGTGTCCAATCTGCATTTTTTGGGGACTTCACGTGGACCCATTCATTTCTATAGGGCTGCAAATATGCGGACAGAGCAGGGATGTCACCCATCTGTCTGCGTCCGTGCGGCCGCTCCACAAACTATAGAACTTGCCCTATTCTTCTCAGTTTTGCGGACAGTTCTATAACAGGGACCGAGTAAAATGCAGGACGCACACGGCCAGGATCCAGGCTTTGCAGATCTACGGATCCATGTGCATGTAGCCTAAAGGTGGACTTAGTCTATTTTAGGCATTTTATATTTTTTGTATTTTTTTTGCATTTTTTTTGGTGACTAGATGTTAAAATGTTTTGTGCATTGAGAAACAACAAGAAGTAGAAGGTCGCACTCAAGGGCCAGTGGGGGAGGTGCTCGTCCCACAACTTGAATCCAGAAACCAGTACAGCGCCCTCCAATCGATAACGGCTTTATTTACCAGGTCTCCGCAGGCCGGAGCTGGGGAGCGCTCTCCTCACCCATCCCGGAGGACTACACCCCCCAGTGTCTACAAGCCCCGAACCCTCATGTATCCTTCTTAATTCACGTGAAGACCTGGTTTGACTTTGCACTAAATAAAGTGTTTTTCACTTGGAATATCAATTGGGCGGCCTGTGGTGTACATAGAGAAGTAAGGGCCCCATAACAAGGATCAGACCGGGCCCCCCACACAGGACAGAAAGGTTTCTGCCTAAACCCCTTTCAATGACCCTTGGGCCATTTTTCCACTGCCTCATTTACTAAAAGTTGTTCCTTTGGAGGGTAGAGTCCTGACCAAGTTATTACCTCCAGTCGAAGAGGAGATGATCCCAACTAAGACTGGGCCCCCTCTTGTCCAGGGCCCCATAGCAGTCACATGGTCTGCCGCTATGGTAGTTACGAGACGGCTGCAGATTTCAAGTATCTGGCTGAAATCCACATCAGATCACGTGGGTTTGCTGCAGATCTTGGTTTGTAAATGCTGTGAATTTGCTGCAGATCTCAGCCATTACATTTCATTCATCCAGGGACGACCTGCAGCATAAATTGTCACGATGAGGATTTCAAATCCAAATCCGCTCTGCAGGTCTCATTGTGGAAAGTTTCCTCAAAGTGCGGATGAGAATTTTTAAAATCTCATCCACTTCACTGCTTCTGTTCCTCTGCAAAAGAACTGCTGTATTTAAGTCATATTTGGGGGTAAAAATAAAAAATGCTTAAAAAAGCCACAAAAAATAACAATGTAAAGAATGCAAAAATTATGTTTAAGAAAGATCTCCGCTTGCTGTCAGTGAAGGGGAACGTTTTTACTTATAGGCAAAGGCTTAACCCTTTCCCCTCGCCTGACCAGGTTTGCTACAATTGTATCCAGTGCTAACAATACTCCAATACATTGTAACAACAGGACTGGACTGGTTTGTGCTGCTGATCTATTGAGCTCACAAAGGATTGTCAGGACTAAAAATCAAAGTTTTCCTTGAAGGGGTTGTCTCATCCCAGACATTAGTGGCACATTGCTAATGTCAGATAGGTGCAGGTTCCACCTCTGGGACCCGCTCCAATCTCCAGAACGGGCCCTGAAAAGTGAAGGAGATCGAAGCGTGCAAGTGTCCACAAATGGCCCAGTGCTAGCTCGTCTATTTCCAGCAGTCCCATAGAGGAGAATGGAGAACCGGGCATGCATGTGATGCTCTCTCCTTCACTTTTGGGCGTCCGTTCTGAAGACAGTGATGAAACAAATGTCTGAGATGACATAACCCCTTAAAGGGGTATTCTCACCTTGTGCATATCGCTAGGATATGCCCCCATTGTCTTATGGGTGGGGGTCCCACTGCTGGGACCCGCACCTATATCGAGATCGGAGTGGAGAGCACTGCTCCTGGAGGACCCCAGGTTTCCCAGCCACCACCAAGCGCAGCTCCGCCGCTGCGCTCATAGAAATGAGTGGGAGCGCACCGCGCATGCGCGGCCACCGCTCCCATTAATTTTTGTGGAGCCGACGGAAATAGCCAAACCAGCGCTCGGCTATTTTTGGCGGCCCCATAGAAATGAATGGAGGGCGGCTGCGCATGCGCCCTCCTGTACTTTTGGGGTCCGTTCTCAATATAGGTGCGGCTCCCAGCGGTGGGACCCGCACCTATAAGACCATGGGGGCATATCCTAGCGACATGCCCCCATTGTACTATTTTGTGCACATAGCGAAGTTCCCATTCTCCAATCCATGTGGCCACTGGGGGGCGCTGCTCTGGCTTCGGGATTTACCCTTTGCCCCTGTACAGGTTATATGCATGAAGTGAGATGTGAGAATCATGTGACATGTAATAATTGTACTGTCCGATACTCATGGGCGATTTCCACCCGGATAGGAGTGATTGTGCACCGTGGAATAATGGAGCAGCTGCTCCTGGCACATTCCAGGGGTTCACGTTGACTTGTGCGCTGTGTTTTCACATAGTCGCCGCTCACCCCTGCGGCTGAAAACTAATATTGACATTGTGAGGGAAGCAATATACCCCATGTGAGGCTCCTGTGTAGGATGGTGGGGCGGCCGGGCCAGCATGTGATGAGTTAATTAAAGAGGTCTATGGGCATGCTGGTGGATGACTGCGGTTTCTTTGGCCGGAGGCAATCAAGCAAGCGTGTTTGGCTGTTTGCCACCTCTTCTTAATCTTAAGGAACAAAGAGAAACAACCGTAGATGGATTAAAAAAAAGAAGCCTTGATGGAGCGACTCCACCCACCTCTCTAAAGCCATCATTAAAGGTACAAACTTCCCATGAGGATGGAGGGAAATCTGATGTCCCAGGGCCAAGAGGAGAGACTGCAGCTCATGTGACGTCTCCTCTGTACAGAGCTGCGGACACTTATTCTCAAGCCACTCTTAAAGGGGCACCAACCCTGCAGCACATCTCCTGCACTCTGATTGACAGGACCAGATATTAGGACATTTTTACTGCCAGATCCGGTCAATCACAGTGCAGAGAGAGCGGAGCCTCTAGGTGTAATGGCCACGCCCCCGTTGCTCCTAGAGGCTCATTTTCATATATTAAAACCTAATTTTTCTCAGCAATGTGGGCACAATACGGATGCGGACAACACACAGTGCACTGTCCACATATTTTGCAGCCCCGTTGAAATGAATACACACGCCATACACATTCCTAGATATATAAACGCTATACATACATAGATATATCTATACACCAGTATACAGCATCTGTTCTTCTACATACATGTATACACACATAGATATATCTATACACCAGTATACAGCATCTGTTCTTCTACATACATGTATACACACATAGATATATCTATACACCAGTATACAGCATCTGTTCTTCTACATACATGTATACACACATAGATATATCTATACACCAGTATACAGCATCAGCTCTTCTAGGTACATGTATACACACATAGATATATCTATACACCTGTATACAGCATCTGTTCTTCTAGATACATGTATACACACATAGATATATCTATACACCTGTATACAGCATCTGTTCTTCTAGGTACATGTATACACACATAGATATATCTATACACCTGTATACAGCATCAGCTCTTCTAGATACTTGTATACACACATAGATATATCTATACACCTGTATACAGCATCAGGTCTTCTAGGTACATGTATACACACATAGATATATCTATACACCTGTATACAGCATCTGTTCTTCTAGATACATGTATACACACATAGATATATCTATACACCTGTATACAGCATCAGCTCTTCTAGATACATGTATACACACATAGATATATCTATACACCAGTATACAGCATCAGCTCTTCTAGATACATGTATACATACATAGATATATCTATACACCTGTATACAGCATCAGCTCTTCTAGATACATGTATACATACATAGATATATCTATACACCTGTATACAGCATCAGGTCTTCTACATACATGTATACACACATAGATATATCTATACACCAGTATACAGCATCAGCTCTTCTAGGTACATGTATACACACATAGATATATCTATACACCTGTATACAGCATCAGCTCTTCTACATACATGTATACACACATAGATATATCTATACACCAGTATACAGCATCAGCTCTTCTAGGTACATGTATACACACATAGATATATCTATACACCTGTATACAGCATCTGTTCTTCTAGGTACATGTATACACACATAGATATATCTATACACCTGTATACAGCATCAGCTCTTCTAGATACATGTATACACACATAGATATATCTATACACCTGTATACAGCATCAGCTCTTCTAGGTACATGTATACACACATAGATATATCTATACACCTGTATACAGCATCTGTTCTTCTAGGTACATGTATACACACATAGATATATCTATACACCTGTATACAGCATCAGCTCTTCTAGATACTTGTATACACACATAGATATATCTATACACCTGTATACAGCATCTGTTCTTCTAGGTACATGTATACACACATAGATATATCTATACACCTGTATACAGCATCAACTCTTCTACATACATGTATACACACATAGATATATCTATACACCAGTATACAGCATCAGCTCTTCTAGGTACATGTATACACACATAGATATATCTATACACCTGTATACAGCATCTGTTCTTCTAGGTACATGTATACACTTGCATGCAGTTTTTGAAGGAACTTGGAGGGAAGTTGCTCCTGACATCTAGGAGAACTAAGCCCAGATCTTAGCGGATGTAGGCTTTCTCAGATCCTTCTATCTCTTCATGTAATCCCAGACTAGATGAGGCTGAGATCAGGGCCCTGTGGGGGCCACATCATCACTACCAGGACTCCCTGTTCTTCACAAGGCTGAAGATTCTCAGTGACAATGGCTGGATGTGAGCCCCCACACTGCAGTTATACCCCCATAGTGTCATCACATAGTAGTTATACCCCCTTATTGCCCCCTTACAGTAGTTCTGCCCCCTTAGTGCCCCCACACTGCAGCTGTACCCTTTTATTGCTTCCACACAATAGTTATACCCCCTTAGTGAACCCTTCACAGTAGTTATGCCACCTTAGTGCCCCGTTACAGTAGTGACTGTCCCGCCAGATCCCAGATGGTTGGGAAGTATGTCATATATACCATCAAATTCTCTCGCACAGGGGCCATATCCCATTCAGCTCATTGGTGGGGTTGCCGGCAGTTGAACCCTCACTGCTCAGTACCGATGACCTATCTTAAGAGTAGGTCAACCACATGCCGACCTATGACTCCTATACCGTGTCAGTATAAGCAGTGAAGGCAGCATTTGCGCAGCGATCACAGAGCAGTTCCCATAGTAAGAGTCTATTTGGGATTTGCTATTTAAGCAGTTTCTAGATCTCTTCTTGTATAAGTCGCCTGCGCTGACGGTCAATGTGCCGCTGTGCAGTCGGGTGTGTAAGTGCAGGGGGCGCCGCTGTAAATGGCGCTTTCCCAGTCAAGGGTTGTGTAACCATCATGGATATCTGCAATCTGTATGAAACCTTAGAGTTTGGATGAGTCATGGCGGGGGCTGCACACTGATGTCACCCGCCTTATGTAACACCCTGTCCTGTCATATTCCATTATGTCGCCCTCATAAAACATCCTGCATAAATCCCCGGAGATGGGAACGTTTTCACACACGGGTCCGATGACATCAGCGGGAAGCAGCTTTGTCAGTGACCTGTGGACTGAAGCTCCTGTGTCTTTACATGCCGGCTCCCTGCATAGTGCGGCTCCGCTCTGCTGTGCAGAACATATGAGGGAGTAGTCCGGTGTAGGAAATACATTTTCATCATCTCTGTTAGGGAATTCTAAGTTAATGGAGGGGAAGGGGGTCCCCCTTTATCTGTCTGGATCCCTGGCATGTCTATGCATCATACAGATAGACCATTGGTTTCAATAGAAACTGTGTAATGCTTCATTTCTCCTCTAGGGGCGCTATAGGGAAACTGAACAGTTGCTGCCAGATTTCCCCACAGATAACAATTGGTGACTGGGGGAGAACTCTCCAAATCCATCTGCAGCAGCATGTACTGTATATAGAGGATACTGTCCTCTCTCACAGTGATAACTCTCTGAGTACAGATAATGTAGTAGATGTCACCTGCAGTCCTATGTAACGCCACAGAAAACACAGTGATAACTCTCTGAGTACAGATAATGTAGTAGATGTCACCTGCAGTCCTATGTAACACCACAGACAACACAGTGATAACTCTCTGAGTACAGATAATGTAATAGATGTCACCTGCAGTCCTATGTAACACCACAGATAACACAGTGATAACTCTCTGAGTACAGATAATGTAGTAGATGTCACCTGCAGTCCTATGTAACACCACAGATAACACAGTGATAACTCTCTGAGTACAGATAATGTAGTAGATGTCACCTGCAGTCCTATGTAATACCACAGATAACACAGTGATAGCTCTCTGAGTACAGATAATGTAGTAGATGTCACCTGCAATCCTATGTAACACCATAGATAACACAGTGATAACTCTCTGAGTACAGATAATGTAGTAGATGTCTCCTGCAGTCCTATGTAACATCACAGATAACACAGTGATAACTCTCTGAGTACAGATAATGTAGTAGATGTCACCTGCAGTCCTATGTAACACCACAGATAACAGTGATAACTCTCTGAGTACAGATAATGTAGTAGATGTCACCTGCAGTCCTATGTAACACCACAGATAACACAGTGATAACTCTCTGAGTACAGATAATGTAGTAGATGTCACCTGCAGTCCTATGTAACACCACAGATAACACAGTGATAACTCTCTGAGTACAGATAATGTAGTAGATGTCACCTGCAGTCCTATGTAACACCACAGATAACACAGTGATAACTCTCTGAGTACAGATAATGTAGTAGATGTCACCTGCAGTCCTATGTAACACCACAGATAACACAGTGATAACTCTCTGAGTACAGATAATGTAGTAGATGTCACCTGCAGTCCTATGTAACACCACAGATAACACAGTGATAACTCTGAGTACAGATAATGTAGTAGATGTCACCTGCAGTCCTATGTAACACCACAGATAACACAGTGATAACTCTCTGAGTACAGATAATGTAATAGATGTCACCTGCAGTCCTATGTAACACCACAGATAACACAGTGATAACTCTCTGAGTACAGATAATGTAGTAGATGTCACCTGCAGTCCTATGTAACACCATCATGGGTTAATAACAATCTGAGCTCTGCTACATCTATGTATACATTGATTATTGTTCTTATAATTTCTATTATATGTATCCGGTATTTTCCAGTACATGATATATCAGGGCCGCGCTCGTTGTGTGGATGTCACAGGCCAAGGAAATTGCGCTTGAAGCGATATAACACAATAGCGTAACTTGCTTTAGGAACAATCCGCGCCTTGAATCCGGGGGCCGGTCCTAAGAGATTTGTTCCTGCAGTGATGGGCTATTTTCCGCTTATTCTGGGCACATAATGGGGCGGTGACCCGGGGCGGCCCATGTTATAATTTAAGGCAGAAATCTCAGTTTTTGATTATTTTTGCCTCTCTCTTGGCAGCCAGCGTTCGGTGTGAATGCTTTTTAACACATTCCTCTCCATAGAGGCTTTAACCGGGCGAGGCGGGCGCTTTGTCTGCCGGTTTCTAGTAAAGTTAATCCTTTTTCATGCTGCCAGGTGTAACAATGCGCGGCTTTGTGTCCGGAGGGCCGTGAGGAGACTTCCCTTCACAGCGGCCTGGAATCTGCACAGACACAGTCCTACAAGCAGCAAACAATATGGACTTTCCTTCGCACCGTTTTGTAACGTGTCCTATTTTAAGGCGGCAGATAATATTGGATAACAGGATTTGTGCTCCGCCATTGTGCCCTGTTGGCAGTAAGTAAGTTGTCACATAGAGATGTAGATGTAACTGAGGCTCCGTGTGACGAGAACCCGAGAAATCCAAAAATGTACAGAGATTAAAGAGCTCGTCTTATAAGAATGAAGAATGGAGAGTGTTGCAGGTTTCTCACAGAATTTGTATTTCAATTCCTCATCATTTTCAAGTCCTCTGCTTGCTATCAGTGAATGGCAACATTCTTCTGTACATGTGAGAATAAAGAACCCTGTCCCGACCTAATACTTCCCACAGCTATGGGTTTGATACAATTGTGTCCAGTCTCCTAAACATCCTGATACATTTCACCTTGCATTGACTTATACTGTTTAATACTATGTTACTTCATTTTATATGTATATTGTCATATATATCCTGCTCATTTTCACAGCACTATGGGAAGGGTTAATGAATACTGAGAGACTTTTGGGACTTTAAATGAGAAGCCGGTAATTTTCCACAGCTGCCATAGGGTTTTAAGAAGATCATGTTTTGGAGGGAATAAGATAGTATTGTTTACCACCAAAACCAGACAGACTGACCTCTTGGATCTTTTGGATGCTCTGTGTTTATGTCTGAAAACTTGTTTCATTGCCTTTGAGTATCATTGAAGCTGTAATGTAAGCCTGTGAGAGACAGAAAGTGTAACATTGTATCTCTTTGTGCTGAGTTTCTCCACTCCACCCCTCCCACTAGAAGGTTCCAGTCTAGCTAGAAATCTTATATAAGGAGTCAGAGCCCCTAGTGTTCTGCAGTTAGGGACCAGTGCTTGGAGAGGAGACTCTGCCAGCCTGCATGAGTGGCCAGAAGAAGACACTGAGAAGGGGATACTCTGGGCCCCCGGCCTTTGTCCAGGGTACCAGCCTTTTGAAGAAAGGAACAGCTAGCTCAGGCCTTTCTTCAGCATCAAACCCTTCTTCTGCCAGGGAGGAGACTGGAGAAGCCAGCCCTATGCCTCGTCTCAGGGAGGAGACTGGAGAAGCCGGCCCTATGCCTCGTCTCAGGGAGGAGACTGGAGAAGCCAGCCCTATGCCTCGTCTCAGGGAGGAGACTGGAGAAGCCGGCCCTATGCCTCGTCTCAGGGAGGAGACTGGAGAAGCCAGCCCTATGCCTCGTCTCAGGGAGGAGACTGGAGAAGCCAGCCCTATGCCTCGTCTCAGGGAGGAGACTGGAGAAGCCAGCCCTATGCCTCGTCTCAGGGAGGAGACTGGAGGAGCCAGCCCTATGCCTTGCCTGTATTATTTTGCACCTGAATTCCTCCAGTATCCAGTATTTATCAGACCAGATGGGACACCAGCTTCACCAGCCTACGAGTGTGCAGGATCTACAGGCCCAGCTGTGACATCTGTGGGCAAATGTGCCACAGGATACCATACAAAACCTGTATGCCTCCATCCTGGCAGTATCTCTTCTTGTATCCAGTATAGAGGCCATATCTCATCTTGTATCCAGGCTAGAGGCCGTATCTCATCTTATATCCAGACTGGAGGCCATATCCCATCTTGTATCCTGGCTGGAGGCCATATCCTATCTTATCTTGTATCCAGACTAGAGGCCGTGTCTCATCGTGTATCCAGACTAGAGGCTGTATCTCATCTTGTATCCAGGCTAGAGGCTGTATCTCATCTTGTATCCCGGCTAGAGGCCGTATCTCATCGTGTATCCAGACTAGAGGCTGTATATCATCTTGTATCCAGGTTAGAGGCCGTATCTCATCTTATATCCAGACTAGAGGCTGTATCTCATCTTGTATCCAGAATAGAGGCTGTATCTCATCTTGTAACCAGGCTAGAGGCCGTATCTCATCTTGTATCCAGGCTAGAGGCCGTATCTCATCTTGTATCCAGACTAGAGGCCGTATCTCATCTTGTATCCAGTCTGGAAGCCATATCTGATATTGTATCTAGGCTAGAGGCTGTATCTCATCTAGTATCCAGGCTAGAGGCTGTATCTCATATTGTATCCAGGCTAGAGGCCGTATGTCATCTTATATCTAGGCTAGAGGCCATATCTCATCTTATATCTAGGCCAGAGGCCGTACAGCTATATGGAGTATAGTTCACTGTATTCCCCTGCACAACAGCTCTCGCTTGATAGCATACCTCCCAACCGTCCCAGATCCAGCGGGACAGTCCCGGATTGCAGTGGCTGTCCTGCTGTCCCGGTACGGGGGAGGTATGTCCAGGCTTCTGGCAGCTGTCCCTGCATCCTTAGGACGCAGAGACAGTTGCCTGCATTGTGATGAAGCAGAGAGCCAGGCATCGGCTCATTGCTTCATCAATCAACCCTCCTGCCGCTCTCTATACCTCTAGGCGGGGGGAAGGTCCGGAAGTCCACCTTGGCTCCGCCCCTTCCAGACTAAACCAGCTGATGTCCTGCTGGTGATGCTGCTAGGGAGAAGGTAAGTATGCAGTGTTTATTTTTTTTTTTACTTTCTGTGGGGCAAATCATACTACTGGGGGCACAATGTGGGCATATTACAGGAAGCATTATGTGGGCATATTACTGGGGGCATATTACTGGGGGCACAGCGGGGCATATTAATGGGGCACATAACTGGGGAATAATTACTATTTGGGGCAGTAAGGGGACTGGGTGGGATTAGGTGTATAGTTATGTTTTGGGCAGAGTTAGAGGCGTGGCCTAGTGCAGAAAAAATTTGGCGCGATACGCTTTGCGTGCCGCAAAATGTGTCCCTCTTTGTTTTCTTACGAAGTTGGGAGGTATGTGATAGGAAATATTGCAAATTTCATTGGAGATCTCCATGCAGCAGAGTTGTGGCCAGGCTTTCCTTCACCCGGGAGGATCCCGGTCCTAGTCCTCAGGTGTCAGCCATAGCTAGGTTTTCTTTATCCCGGGGTCAAGTCAGAGCAACTTGTTGGCTTCCTATGGCACCCAGGGCCCCAGCTACAACCCTGCCACGTCACCCCGACCTTCCTCACCTTCATGTTGGTGATGTTTGCATGTTGCAGGGCGTAGTGCACCCTCCAGCTGCGTCTCCGGGGTTCCTCCAGGTGTGGCGGCGCTCCATCATCCTCAGAACTATTATAAGGCTGAGTGACACTGAAAAGCTTCCACCTGAATGCAGAACCTCACATTATAATCGTGCTGCAGGATAAGACGTGAACACCAAAGGGTCCTTACTACAACAATCTACAGTTCAAAGCCTCCTGCAAGCAAAACACAAATCTAACTCTGCACAATCACCCTCAAACCCTGGTGTCTCAGCTGTGAACGGGCAGGGGACCCGTGAGAGAAGCCGAGGGCCTCTCTATTGTTTTGGTCAAGGCTTTGAAGTTCTGGGGAGACAAGAGAGGCTGCTCCGGTAATGGTGACTCTGGCAGCTGCTCCACCCTTTACTTTGAGAACTTTGATTAGGCTCTTCAGGTCCCGGCGAGGAGAAGCTATCACGGGTGAGATCCTGAAAGGTTGCTCGGTGTCCAGGGAATTGTCCTTTGCATTATTGCACCGTGTGTGGCACCACAGGGGTTACAGATGCAACCAGCTCCCTATACCTGCCCCTCCCCCATATCAGAGAAGCTGCATGCATGGACCCCGGAGAGCAGAACATGGAGTCTGTGTTTTGGACCCACATCTGGTTCTGCAGAATGAATGACCCATTTGTCCATACCGAGGACCCATAGGCTTCTGTCTGGTACATCCAAGATTAATAAATAATCCTAGGGGACAATATCTCCGAAACATGAAGAGCAATGGAGAACGTCACACTTATTTCTCACAATTCATACAGAATCCATAAGATAATATGATCCAATGTAATCACATCCACCGTGTAGTGGTCCAAACCACTTGACTGATATTGGGAGCCTATAATTATCAGCAGGGGCGGACTGGTTACTTAAAGGGGCCCTTGAAAAAATACTAAAAGTGGCCCCGTTTTGTAGTCGGGTCCAAATTGATGAAAGGCAGGGCCAGCAATACTATATTGCAGCACATTATACCACCCCAACAGAGCCAAATAACACAGTCCATCACAAAATACATCCAATGGCCAGCCATAAGGAAGGCCCAGGCGACCCCCTGAGCATCGGCCCACCAGGAAATTTCCCTGTAAGGTCTATGGCCAATCCGCCCCTGATTGTCAGTAACCCTCAATGACTCCTCATGCCATCAATGAGACAAGGCCCGGTGTCAGGAGGTATCAGACGGTGCAGTGACCCGATCAGAACATATAGTCCTGGGAATGGTAGATTTGGGCCTGGTTCCAGTTTACAGCCCAATTGTTAGATGGAGGTATCTCGTGTCCTGGCATCATCTGGCCCTGTGCCATCCCTCAGCAGGACGCACATAGCAATGAAGCCAGGATCAAGCGGCTGTCTCCACACTGAACAAAGCGGATGTCTCCACACTGATTGCACCAATATGAGCACCAACTGAGGCATGATTGATTGGCATTAGGAGCCTGGCATCTCCCCTGGTCTGAGTGGCAGTCAGCAGGCGGCAGAGCAGCAGAGCTAATTGATACCATGCATGATTCCAGTGGCTTCTATCTGGTTACATTGTTCTCCTGCACTGGAAACATTGTAGCATACCAGGAATGTTGGGTTGTGTTTATTTAACCCTTCACAAACTGATGCTTGAATGCCAGCGGGTTAACATGGCAGCAGCCGTCACTAGGAGCCAGGCATCCAGCAGCCGCTTTGAAGGGTACAAGGCGCCGACCTCTTTATTTTCTTTCCTTATAATTTACTTTAGTGAAAGATAAATTCTCAAGACGTTCCAGACTGCCACGAAGATTTGGGGGTCAGTATTTTAGAATTCCGCCTTCATCAGCCAATAACCTCTGCGGTTTTTATGCAGATTGTCTGAAAGTGGTAAAACTCTCATCATCTTCCCACCAGGGCACAGACAGAGTGTTCTATCCATGACTTAGAAGATGTCCCCTGCTATCTATGACCTGGCACTATGTGCGGTATTAATGCCCGGACATGAACCGTGAGCCGTACTCAGGAAAGTGTCAGAAGCCGCGGGCTGCGCTGTGGTGGTGTCAGCAGCGTCGTGTCCACGTTAATCCTGAACTGGCTTCATCCGCTAATATCCTCTTAGCCTAATTCTACAGCAGTAATTATAACTGGGCAGAGAGGAGACCTCCGTGACCATGGGCACAGAATAGCAGCCTGAGGGGCCAATGGGGCCCTGCTCCACCCAGTGGTGAGGTGCAGGCAGTGACCAAGGTGTATGGTGGAGGGTGGAGGGGGATCAAGGAGGAAGGGAAAAGACTGAGAGGATGCATTCACACAAGCAGTTTTGGCGCAGTACAGCTACACGACAACATTGCCTGTGGTTGTCAGCAGGCTGTATTTTACATTAGATAGACCTGTACGCCTTGTAGCATGTGCTGCAGGGACCCCACACCGTATAGAGAAGCCCCTTTTATTCACATGTGTACGCGTCCTCGGGGGTTGTCACCCAGATTTCCTACCCACCTGTATGGAGGGACACATTGGTGGCAGACATGTTATGTACATACAGTATATCTAGACTGCTAATTCCTTATTCTGGGTGACAACCACATGTGGGAGCTCTAGAGGCTATGTTGGTTGTCACCCAGCTTCTTATCTTTCTATTAGACTCTTTGTTAAATCCCTGAACATTCTGAAGAACTCAGCTTTCTGTCAGTGAATAAAAACTCATAAACAAGAAGGTCCCCATTCACTGACAACAAGCACAGATCTTGAAAATAGTGAGGAATTGAAACACAAATCCTTCCCACCACTGACTGCAATAGCGGAAATCTGTAAACGTATTTCCTGTAGCAGTGAAGGGTTAATGGTTCTGTCCAGGCCTCATCCCGGCAGAAAAGGGTTAAGAGGATAATCGTCCTCCGTTCCTGATGTTTAGTTCCTTGACTGCTGCCACAAGCACAAAAAAAAAAAAAAAAAAAAAACCTAAATATCTTAATTGAATTATAATTTTGATCTTAAAGAATAAAGCGAGGTGCGGTAATTGCGGCGCGGGGTCGATGGCAGGTGGCGTCTGATCCGGCAGTCTGCTTACAAATTGGTATTAGTGGTAATAATAAAGCTGATTAATGTGAAGATTAGATCCCACAAACCGGGCGCTGCCAGCTGTCCTCGTGGGGCTGTCAATCTGCAGAGCAGCTGGCAATGACAAGGAAGCGGCTCCTGAGTCACTCAGGGGCCACACAGCATATCCATGCAGATGACGGGCCCCTATAGACTGAGATCTCCCAACCTACAGCCTGCAAGGCAATGGCCTCAACACCTATTAGCCCGCTCACCTCTCATCCTGTGATCCCGCCGGGTGCTGCCACATCTTATAGAAATGTACAATGGAGGAGACTTATCAAAACTAATGGAGGAGCTGCCTGAGAATCAAGAGATTTAATAAATCTGCCACGATGTGTGAGGCTTGGAGAAGTTATGGGTGAGTCCAGGGCAGAAAAGACGGTTATAAAGTGAAACAAAGTATCAACTTCTTCATTATTATCTTTATTATTCATGAACCCCAAAAACATCAGCAGCAGCCGGCAGAAGATGGGGTTCAATGTAGATTCTGACACTGTCACCCGAAAGTCCTAGATCTGTCCCCCCATCTTGTCACTCATCATCCCCTTAGGTGTGAAAAGGGGGACAAGCTACCCAAGACTTCAGGACCCGGTGCGACTGCTATGTATGCTCCCCACTCGCCCTCATGGTCATGCTCAGATGTCCAACCACCACCCGTAGCCTAAAGGACTCCATGAAGCCAAGATAATATCTGAACTGATAACGAGGGTCTGAGCGACAATCTGCACGACTGAGGTTACAAAACAGACGAGGCGTGGAAATCGATCGCTTTGGGTTTTTGGTAAATATTTTATCTGCTACAAATCAATCAACAAATAGTGAAGAAAGAACGGACATCTGTCTGAGCGGCTGATACCAGAAAGAACACGGCGGGAGGAAGAGGACATTTAGAGTTTTAGTGCAACACAGATTCATCACCTTAAACTGAAAAGCTCTGCAACCGTCTGATAGACTGGATTACTAGATACCTGCTACCTGTCAAAGAACGAAAACACTCCTGTTTAAACTTACAGTCTGAACATCACTGGTCCTGAAGTCCACACCATGCGACATACACAGAATGTAACTCAGGATCAGTACAGGATAAGTAATGTATGTACACAGTGACTGCACCAGCAGAATAGTGAGTGCAGCTCTGGAGTATAATACAGGATGTAACTCAGGATCAGTACAGGATAAGTAATGTATGTACACAGTGACTGCACAAGCAGAATAGTGAGTGCAGCTCTGGAGTATAATACAGGATGTAACTCAGGATCAGTACAGGATAAGTAATATATGTACACAGTGACTGCACCAGCAGAATAGTGAGTGCAGCTCTGGAGTATAATACAGGATGTAACTCAGGATCAGTACAGGATAAGTAATATATGTACACAGTGACTGCACCAGCAGAATAGTGAGTGCTGCTCTGGAGTATAATACAGGATATAACTCAGGATCAGTACAGGATAAGTAATATATGTACACAGTGACTGCACCAGCAGAATAGTGAGTGCAGCTCTGGAGTATAATACAGGATGTAACTCAGGATCAGTACAGGATAAGTAATATATGTACACAGTGACTGCACCAGCAGAATAGTGAGTGCAGCTCTGGAGTATAATACAGGATATAACTCAGGATCAGTACAGGATAAGTAATGTATGTACACAGTGACTGCACAAGCAGAATAGTGAGTGCAGCTCTGGAGTATAATACAGGATATAACTCAGGATCAGTACAGGATAAGTAATATATGTACACAGTGACTGCACCAGCAGAATAGTGAGTGCAGCTCTGGAGTATAATACAGGATGTAACTCAGGATCAGTACAGGATAAGTAATGTATGTACACAGTGACTGCACCAGCAGAATAGTGAGTGCAGCTCTGGAGTATAATACAGGAGGTAACTCAGGATCTGTACAGGATAAGTACCACCAGGATAAGACCATTTCTGGGGATTCAATATGTAGGCCTCATTCACCTTCGTTTGGAGATCTGGCAGCCTGATGCGACGCAAATGCCGGCTGTCTTCCCAAATAAAACCCATTGCATGGAACGGTTTTTGCCAGTCAAAACCCAGCATTTATGCTTGAAAATGAATGGATCACTGTTGGACCTTATTGCAATCAATGGGGATTAAGCAGTGAAGTACAGAATCTGTCAATCCTGGATCCCTTGAGATCTGGCAGGCTGCTCTGTGCCTGCACCGCCTGCCGGATCTCCAAAGGATGATGTGAATGTAGCCACAGAAGTGAACATATGGAGACTTGATGTTCTCAGCACCAGTAGCTCCAGGCATGGATTCACCCACAACTCTGAGGCCTGGAGGCCATCGTATAAAGATCCAACATTGCTCTAATAATGTTCGTGTGTTGCCTCAATCATCATGGTTTATTCATCAGCTGCACATAATAGTGGATCGTTCCAAGGTGGAATCAGCAAATCAGGTGAAAAACAGGGATCAATGAGCTTAAGCCGTAAGATGAAGAAGCTTTTTGTAAATTTTAAGGTTTATCTCTGAGGCCAAATCTTCTTACTGCTACTGATGTGCTAGATAGATTAGCCATGGGCCTCCTGATAATGTAATGGTTAATCACACACGGAAATGATAGAGGAAAGTGGCACCGACATCTGCTTAGTCAGAATATAACTCCTATAATACTGCTCCTATGTACAAGAATATAACTACTATAATACTGCTCCTATGCACAAGAATATAACTACTATAATACTGCTCCTATGTACAAGAATATAACTACTATAATACTGCTCCTATGTACAAGAATATAACTACTATAATACTGCTCCTATGTTCAAGAATATAACTACTATAATACTGCTCCTATGTTCAAGAATATAACTACTATAATACTGCCTCCTATGTACAAGAATATAACTACTATAATACTGCTCCTATGTACAGGAATATAACTACTATAATACTGCTTCCCATGTACAAGAATATAACTACTATAATACTGCTCCTATGTACAGGAATATAACTACTATAATACTGCTCCATGTACAAGAATATAACTACTATAATACTGCTCCCATGTACAAGAATATAACTACTATAATACTGCCCTATGTACAAGAATATAACTACTATAATACTGCTCCTATGTACAAGAATATAACTACTATAATACTGCTCCTATGTACAAGAAATATAACTCCTATAATACTGCTCCTATGTACAAGAATATAACTACTATAAACTGCTCCTATGTTCAAGAATATAACTACTATAATACTGCTCCTATGTTCAAGAATATACTAAACCCCTTTAAAACTATAATACTGCTCCTATGTACAAGAATATAACTACTATAATACTGCCTCCTATGTACAAGAAATATAACTACTATAATACTGCTCCTATGTACAGGAATATAACTACTATAATACTGCTCCCATGTACAAGAATATAACTACTATAATACTGCTCCTATGTACAAGAATATAACTACTATAATACTGCTCCTATGTACAAGAATATAACTACTATAATACTGCTCCTATGTACAAGAATATAACTACTATAATACTGCTCCTATGTACAAGAATATAACTACTATAATACTGCTCCTATGTACAAGAATATAACTACTATAATACTGCTCCCATGTACAAGAATATAACTACTATAATACTGCTCCATGTACAAGAATATAACTACTATAATACTGCTCCCATGTACAAGAATATAACTACTATAATACTGCTCCTATGTACAAGAATATAACTACTATAATACTGCTCCTATGTACAAATGTAACTACTATAATACTGCTCCTATTACAAGATATAACTACTATAATACTGCTCCTATGTACAAGAATATAACTACTATAATACTGCTCCTATGTACAAGAATATAACTACTATAATACTGCTCCTATGTACAAGAATATAACTACTATAATACTGCTCCTATGTACAAGAATATAACTACTATAATACTGCTCCTATACAGAATATGTCCTACAAGAATATAACTACTATAATATACTATAACTACTATAATACTGCTCCTATGTACAAGAATATAATACTATAATACTGCTCCTATGTACAAGAATATAACTACTATAATACTGCTCCTATGTACAAGAATATAACTATATATAGTATAACTATAATACTGCTCCTATGTACTCTCTAAGAATATAACTACTATAATACTGCTCCTATGTTCAAATATAACTATAATTATGCTATAACTACTATAACTACTATAATACTTGCTCCTATGTACAAGAATATAACTACTATATAATACTGCTCCTATGTACAAGAATATAACTACTATAATACTGCCCTATGTACAAGAATATAACTACTATAATACTGCTCCTATGTACAAGAATATAACTACTATAATACTGCCTCCTATGTACAAGAATATAACTACTATAATACTGCTCCTATGTACAAGAATATAACTACTATAATACTGCTCCTATGTACAAGAATATAACTACTATAATACTGCTCCTATGTACAAGAATATAACTACTATAATACTGCTCCTATGTACAAGAATATAACTACTATAATACTGCTCCTATGTACAAGAATATAACTACTATAATACTGCTCCTATGTACAAGAATATAACTACTATAATACTGCCTCCTATGTACAAGAATATAACTACTATAATACTGCTCCTATGTACAAGAATATAACTACTATAATACTGCCTCCTATGTACAAGAATATAACTACTATAATACTACCTCCTATATACAAGAATATAACTACTATAATACTGCCTCCTATGTACAAGAATATAACTACTATAATACTACCTCCTATATACAAGAATATAACTACTATAATACTATCTCCTATGTACAAGAATATAACTACTATAATACTGCTCCTATGTACAAGAATATAACTACTATAATACTGCTCCTAAATTAAACCCCTATGTACAAGAATATAACTACTATAATACTGCTCCTATGTTCAAGAATATAACTACTATAATACTGCTCCTATGTACAAGAATATAACTACTATAATACTGCTCCTATGTACAAGAATATAACTACTATAATACTGCTCCTATGTTCAAGAATATAACTACTATAATACTGCTCCTATGTTCAAGAATATAACTACTATAATACTGCTCCTATGTACAAGAATATAACTACTATAATACTGCTCCTATGTACAAGAATATAACTACTATAATACTGCTCCTATGTACAAGAATATAACTACTATAATACTGCTCCTATGTACAAGAATATAACTACTATAATACTGCTCCTATGTACAAGAATATAACTACTATAATACTGCTCCTATGTACAAGAATATAACTACTATAATACTGCTCCTGTGAAGACAAATATTGATATTATTTGTGGGAGATTTTATTATTTTATTATCTGGCTGGAGTTGCCCTCTAATTGCTGTATGATAATGTCAGTTTTGGCCGCTGGACTGTTTCTTACTGATTTTTTCCACAGTTAATCAGTTATATTAATCATTTATGATTAGGTTTTGCAGTTTCTGTGGGTGTGCGGTTATTGATTATTGTGGATTATGGTGATTTGAAGTGAAATCTGTCATTAGTTCCAGGTCTCCAGATCAATGATGATGTTACCGTGGAAACTTATAAACAAACTGAATGTATTGTGTTATTAAGTAACTAAGTTCATTGATGAAGGTGAAGCTGCCAATGAGCTTGATGTGATGGAAGAAGTAATTCTCCCCCGGCTCTGATTCTAATGATAGAAATTATAAAGGAAAAAGACACAGAAAAAGCGAATGATAAATAATTGCTTTAAGTGCGCTGCTAAGAAGTGCGGTGCTGAGGAGTGCGGTGCTGATGAGTGCGGTGTTGAGGAGAGCGGTGCTGAGAAATGCGGTGCTGAAGAGTGCGGTGCTGAGGAGAGCGGTGTTGAGGAGTGCGGTGCTGAGGAGAGCAGTGCTAAGGAGTGCACTGCTAAGAAGTGCGGTGCTGAGGAGTGCGCTGCTGAGGAGTGCGGTGTTGAGGAGAGCGGTGCTGAGAAATGCGGTGCTGAAGAGTGCGGTGCTGAGAAGAGCAGTGCTAAGGAGTGCACTGCTAAGAAGTGCGGTGCTGAGGAATGCGGTGCTGATTAGAGCGGTGCTGAGGAGTGCGGTGCTGAGGAGTGCGGTGCTGATTAGAGCGGTGCTGAGGAGTGCGGTGCTGAGGAGAGCGGTGCTGATTAGAGCGGTGCTGAGGAGTGCAGTGCTGAGGAGAGCGGTGCTGAGGAGTGCGGTGCTGAGGAGTGCAGTGCTGAGGAGTGCGGTGCTGAGGAGAGCGGTGCTGAGAAGTGCGGTGCTCAGGAGAGCGGTGCTGAGAAGTGCGGTGCTATGGAGTGCGGTGCTGAGAAGTGCGGTGCTGAGAAGTGAGGTGCTGAGGAGTGCGCTGCTGAAGAGTGCGGTGCTGAGGAGAGCGGTGTTGAGGAGTGCGGTTCTGAGAAGTGCAGTGCTGAGGAGAGCGGTGCTGAGAAGTCCGGTGCTGAGGAGTGCAGTGCTGAGGAGTGCGGTGCTGAGGAGAGCGGTGCTGAGGAGAGCGGTGCTGAGGAGAGCGGTTCTGAGAAGTGCAGTGCTGAGGAGAGCGGTGCTGAGAAGTCCGGTGCTGAGGAGTGCAGTGCTGAGGAGTGCGGTGCTGAGGAGAGCGGTGCTGAGGAGAGCGGTGCTGAGGAGAGCGGTTCTGAGAAGTGCAGTGCTGAGGAGTGCGGTGCTGAGGAGAGCGGTGCTGAGAAGTGCGGTGCTGAGGAGAGCGGTGCTAAGGAGAGCGGTGCTGAGAAGTCCGGTGCTGAGGAGTGCAGTGCTGAGGAGAGCGGTGCTGAGGAGTGCGGTGCTGAGGAGAGCGGTGCTGAGAAGTCCGGTGCTGAGGAGTGCGGTGCTGAGGAGAGCGGTGCTGAGAAGTGCAGTGCTGAGGAGAGCGGTGCTGAGGAGAGCGGTGCTGAGGAGAGCGGTGCTGCTGAGGAGAGCGGTGCTGAGAAGTCCGGTGCTGAGGAGAGCGGTGCTGAGGAGTGCGGTGCTGAGGAGAGCGGTGCTGAGAAGTCCGGTGCTGAGGAGAGCGGTGCTGAGGAGAGCGGTGCTGAGGAGAGCAGTGCTGAAGAGTGCGGTGCTTTTTTGGTTCTGCTTGTCTGGAGGTCACACCTTGCTGCATTAGACAGTTTGAGGACAGTGAGGGATGTCAGTACCATTGTCCCAGCCTGCCCCCAGAGTAAGGCATTAGAGGGGCAGACACCTGTGGGGGCATGTGGCTGGCTCACCGTCATGGGGGCATCTGTAGCTGTCACTTCAGGAGCTTTAGGGCCAATACAAAGTTAACGGGAAGAAGTTTTGTGGTCCGAGAAGGCGTCTTATGAGGATTCCCTGGACTCAGAAGAGATGACTCCATTTATATACTAGATGTATCCTCGTTGTTCAGTCCCTCTACCCGTACGCCATCCGCTTTCCAGCAGTATTGCAGGGTATTGCAGCTTAGTCCCATTCACATCAATAGGACCACACTACAGTATCGGGCAGCGTATGCAGATGGCGGGCAGAGTCTGTAGACGGCGGGCAGTGTATGTAGATGGCGGGCAGCGTATGTAGATAGCGGGCAGTGTATGTAGATGGCGGGCAGTGTATGTAGATGGCGGGCAGTGTATGTAGATGGCGAGCAGTGTATGTAGATGGTGGGCAGTGTATGTAGATGGCGGGCAGTGTATGTAGATGGTGGGCAGTGTATGTAGATGGTGGGCAGTGTATGTAGATGGCGAGCAGTGTATGTAGATGGCGGGCAGCATATGTAGATGGCGGGCAGCGTATGTAGATGGTGGGCAGTGTATGTAGATGGTGGGCAGTGTATGTAGATGGCGAGCAGTGTATGTAGATGGCGGGCAGTGTATGTAGATGGCGGGCAGTGTATGTAGATGGCGGGCAGTGTATGAAGATGGTGGGCAGTGTATGTAGATGGCAGGAGGGCAGTGTAATGTAGATGGTGAGCAGTGTATGTAGATGGTGGGCAGTGTATGTAGATGGTGGGCAGTGTATGTAGATGGCGGGCAGTGTATGTAGACGGCGGGCAGTGTATGTAGATGGTGGGCAGTGTAAGTAGATGGCGGGCCGTGTATGTAGATGGCGAGCAGTGTATGTAGATGGTGGGCAGTTGTATGTAGATGGTGGGCAGTGTATGTAGATGGTGGGCAGTGTATGTAGACGGCGGGCAGTGTATGTAAGATGGTGGGCAGTGTAATGTAGATGGCGAGCAGTGTATGTAGATGGTGGGCAGTGTATGTAGATGGCGAGCAGTGGTATGTAGATGGTGGGCAGTGTATGTAGATGGTGAAGCAGTGTATGTAGATGGCGGGCAGTGTATGAAGATGGTGGGCAGTGTATGTAGACGGCGGGCAGTGTATGTAGATGGTGGGCAGTGTATGTAGATGGGTGGGCAGTGTATGTAGACGGGGCAGTGTATGTAGATGGCGAGCAGTGTATGTAGATGGTGGCAGTGTATGTAGATGCGAGCAGTGTATGTAGATGGTGGGCAGTGTATGTAGATGGTGGGCAGTGTATGTAGACGGCGGGCAGTGTATGTAGATGGCGAGCAGTGTATGTAGATGGTGGGCAGTGTATGTAGATGGCGGGCAGTGTATGTAGATGGCGGGCAGTGTATGTAGATGGCGGGCCGTGTATGTAGATGGCGGGCCGTGTATGTAGATGGTGGGCAGTGTATGTAGATGGCGGGCAGTGTATGTAGATGGCGGGCAGTGTATGTAGATGGCGAGCAGTGTATGTAGATGGTGGGCAGTGTATGTAGATGGCGGGCAGTGTATGTAGATGGTGGGCAGTGTATGTAGATGGCGGGCAGTGTATGTAGATGGCGGGCCGTGTATGTAGATGGTGGGCAGTGTATGTAGATGGCGGGCAGTGTATGTAGATGGCGGGCCGTGTATGTAGATGGTGGCAGTGTATGTAGATGGCGGGCAGTGTATGTAGATGGCGGGCAGTGTATGTAGATGGCGAGCAGTGTATGTAGATGGTGGGCAGTGTATGTAGATGGCGGGCAGTGTATGTAGATGGCGGGCAGTGTATGTAGATGGCGGGCCGTGTATGTAGATGGTGGGCAGCATAAGCAATGAAAAGACGGCAGGATGAGCACCGCAACCTCTATAAACTGTAGATCGGCCGGGATGACAGGAGTCGATGCTCCACCTTAAAAGGCTTTTCCGTCATTTTTCTGTGAGCGCCGCAGCCTTTTCGCAGCTTACCAAGAACAGCGCCATACACTGTATAGTGGCCGTGCTTGGTATTGCACTCAGCCCCATTCACTTCTATGGGGATGAGCTGCTCCTAGGTCATGTGACCAATGACCATGTCGTCACTGGCCTAGAAGAACCAGTGAGAAGGCTGCGGAGCTGACAGGAAGGCTGACAACCTCTCATACAGCTGATTGTCGGGGTCCCGGGTGTCAGACCACCACCCATCAGTATAAAAATCTCAGAAAACCCCTTTAAGGTTAAGCCATGAATATTCTGATCCTGGAAAACCCCCTTTAAGTTACTTCTCACGTTGCTATTTTTGTCAACAGATAAAAGTATAACATCAGTGAAGCTCTTGGACCGGTGCACTGGATCAGATGTCGGGGGGAGGGCAGAGCAATGATTTTGGCGGTTTCGTTTGCTTATTTCATCTACAGGTGATTAATGCACGAAAGTACGAGATAAAAAAAAACTCGTAAAAGCGGAGCATTGTCTCTGACAGGGGCGGCATTGTGCCGCGGATACTAAGAAACCTGCGGAGCGGCTCATCCTCCTGGCCCGGCCGCCGGTGAGATCACTCCGTACACAATGACTGCTCTTCTCTTGGCATCAGTTTGCAGATCCGTTGCCTCTTCCCTCTGGCGATAACCTGCACGCAGGAATCCTTGGCGCGGAGCCGGCGGGTTGTTGTTGGGAACAGGTGTCATACGATCCGCTCGGAGAAGTCGACAAACAAGATGCGAGTGATGAGAAATCTGCTGGAAAGACTTGAAACGGATTTTGTTTTTTCCCTTTGTGATCGGCGCTGTGTTGTTTTAGGATGTGCAGCCAGTGCGGCGGGCGTACAGCGGTTACCTGCCTGCGTCGCACCTGCGCCCGCTTTCATGTCAAGAATTATTTTTTTCTCTTTCAACGGTTTCTATAGGACCCCCCTCCCCTCCCCCGCGGTTGGGAATATTCCTATCTGGTTTCTTTTGAACAGTTTCTAAAGGGAATTTCTTTGAAGGAAGATGACACAGGAGATTTGTCGTCCTTTTATTTGCGTAAATTCCTCTTTAATGTCACAGGCCGACGTGTAGAAACTGCGGAGACGTGTGGGAAAGAGATGAGATTCCACCGCTACATAGTGAGCTACATCGGTGATTTATAGACCGATGATCAGCAGGTGGTATGTCCCCTTCATCCTTCACCAGGCACAGCGCCATACATTTGGTTGTGGTTGTGCCTGGTACTGCAGCCCATTCTCATGATTAAACTGCAGTACTAGGAACAGCCACAACCAAACGTATGGCGCTGTGCCCGGTGAACAGTGGAGGGAGCAGGGTGCGCAGTGGAGTCAGACCTGTTAGGCTTAGTCACGTTCTCCTGCTCCACTTCACACAGAGGATTCCTATCTTATGCCAACAAGATTGTGTAATGTATTGTGTGAAATTTCTCATGTTGTGTCCTGACAATAGCACCGCACGGGCCCTGCAGGGGGCGACGTCATCGGGGTCAGCCGGTGCCACAGTCACAACCCTGCCAACTGCTGTGAGTTTTACCTGATCCCCATAAAAGTGCCTGCAGACCCCATATAGCGCCAGCCACAGAGAGCATAGATAGTGCTACCCACAGTGCCCTAAGAACAGTACCAGCCATAGGACTCATATATAGTAATACCCACTGTCCCCAGGAACAGTGCCAACCACAGAGATCCGAGATCCCATATAGCAACAGTCAATGTGTCCCAAGAAAAGTGCCAGCCATAGGGCTCATAGATAGTGCCAACCACAGTGCCCCAAGAACAGTGTCAGCCACAGAGGTCTCATATAGCAAGGTGTCCAAAGAACAGTACCAGCCATAGGAATAATACATAGTAATAACCACTCTCCCCAATAACAGTGCCAGCCATAGGACTCATATATAGTAATACCCACTGTCCCCAGAGTCAGCCACAAAACTCATAGATAGTGCTACCCACAGTGCCCCAAGAACAGTGCCAGCCATAAGCCTCATATATAGTAATACCACTGTCCCCAAGAACATTGTCAGCCTTAGGGCTCATAGATAGTGCCAACCACAGTGCCCCAAGAACAGTGTCAGCTATAGGCTTCATATATAGTAATATCCAGAGTACCTCAAGAACAGTGTCAGCCATAGAGATCCCATATAGCAACAGCCAAAGTGTCCCAAGAACAGTATCAGCCATATGACTCATATAGTAATACCCACTGTCCCCAGGAACAGTGCCAGCCATAGAGATCCCATATAGCAACAGCCAAAGTGTCCCAAGAACAGTGCCAGCCACAGAGAGCATAGATAGTGCCAACCACAGTGCCCCAAGAACAGTGTCAGCCATAGGGCTCATAGATAATGCCAACCACAGTGCCCCAAGAACAGTACCAGCCACAGGACTCATATATAGTAATACCTACTGTCCCCAAGAACAGTGCCAGCCACAGAGATGCCATACAGCAACAGCCAAAGTGTCCAAAGAACAGTACCAACCATAGGAATAATACATAGTAATAACCACTCTCCCCAAGAACAGTGCCAGCCACAAAGCTCATAGATAGTGCTACTCACAGTGCCCCAATAACAGTGTCAGCCATAGGGCTCATAGATAGTGCCAACCACAGTGCCCCAAGAACAGTACCAGCCATAGGACTCATATATAGTAATACCTACTGTCCCCAAGAACAGTGCCAGCTACAGAGATCCCATATAGCAGCAGCCAAAGTGTCCAAAGAACAGTGCCAACCATAGGAATAATACATAGTAATAACCACTCTCCCCAGGAACAGTGTCAGCCACAAAAGTCATATATAGTAATACCCACTGTCCCCAGTGTCAGCCACAAAACTCATAGATACTGCTACCCACATTGCCCCAAGAACAGTGCCAGCCAAAGAGCGCATAGATAGTGCTACCCACAGTGCCCCAAGAACAGTGTCAGCCATAGGGCTCATAGATAGTGCCAACCACAGTGCCCCAAGAACAGTGTCAGCTATAGGCTTCATATATAGTAATATCCACAGTTCCTCAAGAACAGTCTCAGCCATAGAGATCCCATATAGCAACAGCCAAAGTGTCCCAAGAACAGTGCCAGCCACAGAGAGCATAGATAGTGCCAACCACAGTGCCCCAAGAACAGTGTCAGCCATAGGGCTCATAGATAATGCCAACCACAGTGCCCCAAGAACAGTGTCAGCCATAGGGCTCATAGATAATGCCAACCACAGTGCCCCAAGAACAGTACCAGCCACAGGACTCATATATAGTAATACCTACTGTCCCCAAAAACAGTGCCAGCCACAGAGATGCCATACAGCAACAGACAAAGTGTCCAGAGAACAGTACCAACCATAGGAATAATACATAGTAATAACCACTCTCCCAAGAACAGTGCCAGCCACAAAGCTCACGATAGTGCTACCACAGTGCCCCAATAACAGTGTCAGCCATAGGGCTCATAGATAGTGCAACCACAGTGCCCCAAGAACTGTCCAGCCATAGGAATCATATATAGTAATATTACTGTCCCAAGACAGTGCCAGCTACAGAGATCCATATAGCAGCAGCCAAAGTGTCCAAAGAACAGTGCCAACCATAGGAATAATACATAGTAATAACCACTCTCCCCAGGAACAGTGTCAGCCACAAATCATATATAGTAATACCCACCTGTCCCAGTGTCAGCCACAGTGCAACAGTGCCAGTCATAGAATTCATATATAGTGACATTCACCAGTGCCCCAAGAACAGTTCCAGACGCAGAGTTTACATAAAATGCCACTTACAGTGCCCTTTTCCTACCTAGGCCCTTGATAATTAAATGGGCCCCTTACCAACTTGTATTTGAGGAACGCTTACAAGAACACCTATATGTTCAGATGGGGTGGGGATGTTAACCCCTTCATGAGTGGCCTATCCTCTTCTTACAAATACATGCACAGTGAGCATAATTTCTGAGGGTTTTCTCAGTTCATAGATTCCTACATTTGATGTGGAAAGTGCTGTTTGTCTCATGAGCTGGCACACACCCCCGGGGGCACAAAGTAACCTGGTGAATACATCGTCTCTGTGTTCCCAGGAGAAGGATGGCAGGACGCACAGACGCCCGCAGCGCTCACCGGCAACAACAGATTCCTGCACATTTCACAACAGTTCTGCTTAATTAACTGATTCAGCAGGAAAGTCAGGGGGTTCAGCATGGGGGAGGTGGGGTTGAGGGTGTCCGAGAATGTCACCCGGGACTGAAGGTGCTTTAAGGATCACAGAGACAACACAACAGGACACAATGTGACAATGCTGCAACATATAACAATGTAATAAATAAGAAAAACAAAAAAGTTACAAAAAGATTTTAAAAAATGCTTTATGAAAAACTGTCACTTCAGAGCTGACGTTTCCCAGCATTCCCTGCTTGTTCAGTGTCTGCACAGAACTTCTGCTGGTGACTTGTATTTCTGCAGACAGTGTACAGTCATGTAATACGGGAAAAACTATCTGCCCCCCTCCTGCGTTATGGGAGCTCAGCTAACCTGTTATGGAGGCGTCTGACAACAACCTTACTGATGGTTTCCAATATGAATACTACAATCTGCATCTGGACAATGTCCAGTGACATCTTGTTCATGATGGGACTTTCGTTCCAAAAGCTGTTTATCACTGCAGTAGTGAAGGGGTTAACAAGGCTGAAGAGCTGACGATTCGTCCAATTTCCGTTAGTGATCTGTTCTCTGATATCTTTCGGCGACTGTTCTTGTCGTGTACAGAAAGCATTAGGGAGGAGCAGAACAAACGGTTCTGGGAAATTTTGGCGTCTTCTGAGAGATACCTGAGCTCATCCCTGAGGACACCAACGATCCGACTGTCACTACAGGAAATGCAGCTCCAGTTATCGGCCGCTGTGGGAACATCAGGAGCGCGCCAGGAAATTCCTTATAATCTGGGTTGATCTGTCATTGGCTTGAAGGAAATAAAAAAAAATTCTGTCAGTTAAAATCAGATAGCAGCACATATCCTTTTTTTCCCGATCTGTTTTTATTTTCTGATCAGTACAGGATAAGTAATGTATGTACACAGTGACTGCACCAGCAGAATAGTGAGTACAGCTCTGGAGTATAATATAGGATGTAACTCAGGATCAGTACAGGATAAGTAATGTATGTACACAGTGACTGCACCAGCAGAATAGTGAGTGCAGCTCTGGAGTATAATACAGGATGTAACTCAGGATCAGTACAGGATAAGTAATGTACGTACACAGTGACTGCACCAGCAGAATAGTGAGTACAGCTCTGGAGTATAATATAGGATGTAACTCAGGATCAGTACAGGATAAGTAATGTATGTACACAGTGACTGCACCAGCAGAATAGTGAGTGCAGCTCTGGAGTATAATATAGGATGTAACTCAGGATCAGTACAGGATAAGTAATGTATGTACACAGTGACTGCACCAGCAGAATAGTGAGTGCAACTCTGGAGTATAATACAGGATGTAACTCAGGATCACTACAGGATAAGTAATGTATGTACACAGTGACTGCACCAGCAGAATAGTGAGTACAGCTCTGGAGTATAATATAGGATGTAACTCAGGATCAGTACAGGATAAGTAATGTATGTACACAGTGACTGCACCAGCAGAATAGTGAGTGCAGCTCTGGAGTATAATATAGGATGTAACTCAGGATCAGTACAGGATAAGTAATATATGTACACAGTGACTGCACCAGCAGAATAGTGAGTGCAGCTCTGGAGTATAATACAGGATGTAACTCAGGATCAGTACAGGATAAGTAATGTATGAACACAGTGACTGCACCAGCAGAATAGTGAGTGCAGCTCTGGAGTATAATACAGGATGTAACTCAGGATCACTACAGGATAAGTAATGTATGTAAACAGTGACTCCACCAGCAGAATAGTGAGTGCAGCTCTGGAGTATAATACAGGATATAACTCAGGATCAGTAAAGGATAAGTAATGTATGTACACAGTGGCTGCACCAGCAGAATAGTGAGTGCAGCTCTGGAGTATAATACAGGATGTAACTCAGGATCAGTACAGGATAAGTAATGTATGTACACAGTGACTGCACCAGCAGAATAGTGAGTGCAGCTCTGGAGTATAATACAGGATGTAACTCAGGATCAGTACAGGATAAGTAATGTATGTACACAGTGACTGCACCAGCAGAATAGTGAGTGCAGCTCTGGAGTATAATACAGGATGTAACTCAGGATCAGTACAGGATAAGTAATGTATGTACACAGTGACTCCACCAGCAGAATAGTGAGTGCAGCTCTGGAGTATAATACAGGATGTAACTCAGGATCAGTACAGGATAAGTAATGTATGTACACAGTGACTGCACCAGCAGAATAGTGAGTGCAGCTCTGGAGTATAATACAGGATGTAACTCAGGATCAGTACAGGATAAGTAATGTATGTACACAGTGACTGCACCAGCAGAATAGTGAGTGCAGCTCTTTACTTTTAGGATATGTAGTTATTATAATTGCTTTGACTGATGTGAAAATCTCTGCACAATGTTTCAATGTTTTGTATGTTTCTTTTGTAGGTTTTCGTTACATTGTATAGTTGGAGGTTTGCAGAAGTTGCTGGAGTCGGCTGTTATAAAGATGTATCTATGAGGGCTCTTGTCTCTATGTAAAGCGACTCCTTGTGTCCATCGTAATGTCCATTGTTGGCAGTTATTGTTTATTTTCGGGGCATTTCCTCTTGTCATAGTTTCTGCCTTTTGGTCCCCTGGGAATGACAGGCATATACTAAATGAGTGGAATGGGGGGAGGGTGGTGGGAAGGGGGCTGCGAGCTGTTCCAATTATACCCCTTGTCAAGTTGAATCTTCTTTTGGCACAGTCTCAGCCATGGACATTAACCCCTTTTGTCCTGGGAGACTTGAAAGTTGAGATAAATCACACATTCCTGTGGTCCATTGAGGAAAGCGAGCGCGCCTGCGAATAAACAAGTATATGGTCATTTTACCAGATATCTGCAACAGATTTGTTTCTTGTAGATACAAATAAAGTTGCACATTGTTGTATTGGAAAATTGGACTGGAACCAAGAGATGCCCATTAATGGAGACTCTAAAGTGATGGGGCCTCTCCGGATCAATGTGTGGACAGAGGCGTTCCCCCAAAACCTGCTGCAAAAATGATTATATTCTGGCATTTCCTTCTTCAGTCCAGTGCTCCACAGAGAATCTTCTTGGCCACTTCTCTTGTATGTTGGGTTGTGTTCTTCATGTTGGTCTATCCATCATCCAGGCCTATACCTCCCTCCTTCCATCACAATGTATTGTTACCCAGATTTTGTTCATTCATGGAACATGCGCCATTACGTAGTTTCCATCTTGAATAATGGATGGGGTTCTTTACTGTAAGAGCATCAAAGATATGGAATACCCATCCAATGAGGTTGAAAACAGACACTTAAAGGGGTTATCCCATGGGTAATGTAAAAAATGAAAATCAGACATCATATAGAACATGACAACCTCTTTCTAACAAACCTAGAACCAGCCCCGTACCTCACATGGATCCAGAGATCTCCAC
This sequence comes from Rhinella marina, assembly GCA_900303285.1. Lineage (NCBI taxonomy): Eukaryota > Metazoa > Chordata > Amphibia > Anura > Bufonidae > Rhinella > Rhinella marina. The sequence continues at coordinate 229,428 of ONZH01021810.1, forward strand.
ATTCATTGCTCTGCTAGATTTATATCAAGCTGGCAGCTCAGTGGAAGTGTCTTTTCTGCTGCAGCTCAGGAGGCGTGTCCTTACTCCCCCTATCACAGCTCAGGAGGCGTGTCCTTACTCCCCCTATCACAGCTCAGGAGGCGTGTCTCAGCTCTCCCTATCACAGCTCAGGAGGCGTGTCCTTACTCCCCCTATCACAGCTCAGGAGGCGTGTCTCAGCTCTCCCTATCACAGCTCAGGAGGCGTGTCTCAGCTCTCCCTATCACAGCTCAGGAGGCGTGTCTCAGCTCTCCCTATCACAGCTCAGGAGGCGTGTCTCAGCTCTCCCTATCACAGCTCAGGAGGCGTGTCTCAGCTCTCCCCATCACAGCTCAGGGGGCGTGTCTCAGCTCTCCCTATCACAGCTCAGGAGGCGTGTCTCAGCTCTCCCTATCACAGCTCAGGAGGCGTTTCTCAGCTCTCCCTATCACAGCTCAGGGGGCGTGTCTCATCTCTCCCTATCACAGCTCAGGAGGCGTGTCTCAGCTCTCCCTATCACAGATCAGGAGGCGTGTCTCAGCTCTCCCTATCACAGCTCAGGAGGCAGTTGAAAGATAAAACTGAGCATGTGCGGCCATCTCAGTGAGCAGGTCAAAGAAATAAGAAAAAGAACAAACAGCAGGTGGCGCTATACAGATACATTTTATTGAATAGCTCAGTGGCTATGCTAAATTTTTTATTACATGCAATCACAAAAGTATTCAGATCCAGAAGTTAGTTTGAAAACTGTAGAATATTTTTCGTGGGACAACCCCTTTAACACATGATATTGAATGCTATTGGAAAATATGACCTCATGATACATGTGCGAATTAGACAAGTCTCAAGACCCATAGCCTACAAGCCACCTAGTACAGTAGGGTTAAGATGTGGCCATTGGAGGTTATCTACTGGTCTATATCTTCAGAGCAGATGATGGTAGCAGATCACTGATGGCCAGATCCTATAGGGCAATCCCAAAACCATTGTAATCAATGGTCCTAGAAACTTACTACTTATGTCTTATTGGTAAGATTCTCTAAGGAAGGTCTAGTTGCTAGACCACTACAGACTCAAGTTGTCTCCATGGGTGGCCAGTTGGGTTGTAAAGTCTGTGGTATGCCCATGCCTGGCATCTACTTTTGCATTGGAGGATAGATGGTTTGGGATAGCTGGGTTAGGACCCCTTGGTTAGGGACACTTTACATAAAGGTGTCATCAAGGCTCTTACTCTGACTGCCGAGATGTCCGAGAAATAACAAGACTTCTAGTATCTGGGGGCTTCTTAGTTCCCAGAGCTCCACATGATTAACATCTCTTCCTATAGAAGGTGATTACATGCATTGATTTTCCTATTATTTCGCCCGCTTCTCTTTGTGCTTTACGCGTCCGCGGTCAATATTTCCAACATTTGTTAGTGTTTTTTTCCCAGGGGAAGGAATGCATTGGTAATCGGCGATAACATAGCTTTCTTGTAAGGATGCTAATTGACGTTTATCTTGGGAGAGCAGAAAAACTCGACCACTGAGGCCTGAATGGCCCAAACATGCGTGTCAATTCTAACTATGAACTGGGTGCTTTAATTCTGTTGTCTAAACAGAGAAGGTTCCTCGGCTCAAAGCGAAGCCTCATGTGGAACCAAATCCCACAAGTATCACGATGCCAGCATGTAATGGGACTATTTTCCTTCCCTAATCAGACATTACCAATGCGGCATCCCTTCCCGGGATATCATTTCGACTCTTCCGCATAGGGGGTATTGTTCCATTCCTTTCCACATTTTCCCCTTCATCCTGACTTTTGAGCATATGGGATGTCAGGGAGCCGTGAGGATACAACAGGTCTGACACAGGCGCTTTGCATTCTTATAGATCTCGGGAGGAAAACAAAACAAGAAGGACAAAAAAGATTTCCACCTATTAAGGTGTTTAATGGTAAATAAAACGCACCATATGTCAGGACCCTCCGGTGGCAGCTCTGCTCTTTATATAACATGAATGTATAAATAGAAAGATACATTTTCTAAATGTTTTGTGTTTGTAATTTTCTTTGGGTTTTTTACTTTAGTAATTTTTTTTGCCATTTTGACCAAAGGCATAAAAAGATTTTTATTCTCAATGTGCATGCTGCAGACACAGAGCTTTTGTTTGACTACTATTATTAATAATATTATTATAGAGCAGTAATAATGATAACATTTCTGTTATTGATACAACGACTGGTAATTCTTATAATTCTGAAGATATTGCAACATTCATTCATGTTATAAAAGTTATTATAGATTTCATTCTATTATATTCTAGATGCATTATTTTATTAAAGGGGTTGTCCATGCTTTTAATATCACTCTCCTTGTACAGCTGGGTGCGGGACCCCCGCCAATCTGATATTAATGATCTATCCCGAGGATTGGTAATCAATATTAAAAGCCCGGAGAACTCCTTTAACTACTATAAATGTCAATGTATTATTTGTATTATCACCCCAGATTTTAGAGTAGGAAAATAAGAAAAAAATATTTTTCATCACACCTCATATCAGACCCCCCCCCCCATAAATTTTAAGACATCCCATCAGACCCCCATATCAGCCCTCCATGTCAGAACCCCATCAGACCTCAGATCAGCCCCCATATTAACTGACTGTGCCCCCATCAGACCTCAGATCAGCCCACTGTGCCCCCCATCATACTCAGATCAGCCCATTGTGCCCCCAATCAGACCTCACATCAGCCACTGTGCCCCCATCAGACCTCAGATCAGCCCACTGTGCCCCCCATCAGACCTCAGATCAGCCCACTGTGCCCCCATCAGACCTCAGATCAGCCCACTGTGCCCCCATCAGACCTCAGATCAGCCCACTGTGCCCCCATCAGACCCTCAGATCAGCCCACTGTGCCCCATCAGACCTCAGATCAGCCCACTGTGCCCCCATCAGACCTCAGATCAGCCCACTGTGCCCCCATCCAGACCTCAGATCAGCCCATTGTGCCCCCATCAGACCTCAGATCAGCCCACCGTGCCCCCATCAGACCTCAGATCAGCCCACTGTGCCCCCATCAGACCTCAGATCAGCCCATTGTGCCCCCATCAGACCTCAGATCAGCCCACTGTGCCCCCATCAGACCTCAGATCAGCCCATGTGCCCCCATCAGACCTCAGATCAGCCCACTGTGCCCCCATCAGACCTCAGATCAGCCCATTGTGCCCCCATCAGACCTCAGATCAGCCCTGTTGCCCCATCAGACCTCAGATCAGCCCACTGTGCCCCCATCAGACCTCAGATCAGCCCATTGTGCCCCCATCAGACCTCACATCAGCCTACCCAGCCACATAAGGATAAAATAAAAAAAACTCTCTCACCTCTCCTGTGCTGCAGCTCCGGATCCGGCACTCCTCTGTCTCCTCTGAGCCGGCTCTGCACTGTCCTGACCACGTACAGTGTCAGGACGTAGTGCGCACACAGAGGAAAAAGAGGAGCGCCGGACCATGGCGCAGGAGAGGTGAGAGAGGTTTTTATTTTATCCTTATGGGGCTGGGTGGGATGATCTGAGGTCTGATGGGGGTCTCGGCACCTAATACATACTAGTGAGCGATTCCATAATTGAAGCGCTCTATAAGAAGCACGCAATTTTCCCCTACTTTTGGGAGAAAAAAAGGACGTCTTATAAAGCGAAAAATATGGTATAAATAAATTAATGAAAAATAATAGTTATGGTCATGGAAAAATATATTCTTTCTCTCTCTCTCTAAATATATATATATATATAATAATTATTTATTGTTATTAAATATTTATCACATTTGATTTACATCCACCATTAAGAGACACAGAGTAAAATTACAAACCAAAACTTCCATCTAATTTCTTTTTGGGTAAATGTACAATAAATGCATCTGTAAATGAAGAGTGTATGCGGTAGAGATGACTACTATAACAAGATGTGACCCCTAACCTCCAGTGAGGCTAAATTAAGGCCGCCATATACTTTTCCTGAAGGGAAAGAAATTTGAGGGGGTATCAGTATCCAGGTGAAGGCTGCAAAAAATGACTCACATATAAGCATGGACAGAGGTTTAGATATGGATTTACTTAAATATAGCAATATTGTCATATATTATGTATATTAACCTTGAGAATGCCAACACAAAAGGCATCAATAATTCTGCTGTACAAGTCCTAACACAGTTCAGTGTGAACATGGTCTGATATGTATATAGAATACACCTGTCTCCAATACTTGGATTTGGGAATTATGAAGGCCAGCTGTTTGATACTTCAATCATTGTCGTCTTTCTACAATGTAACTAGTGCACGATTCTGATCATTCTGATATCAGCTCTCATGAAGTTATTTTCACCAGTGGCTTCTCCCCTTACTCCTATAATTTTCCCTGGAAACAGGGGCGTAGCTATAGGGGAAGCAGCTGCTTTGGGGCCCAGACCCACAAGGGGGCCCCTCAAGAGGGAGACTAAAAGATTTTATTGTCAGGGCCCCCTCAACAGTATTATACAAGGACATTATATACAGTGACACTATAGGAAACGGATGGAGCGGCTGTCAGGCCTTGTCTGGGAGAGCTCAATCTTGACTAGCCACAAGAGTGAGGGTTGCATGTGAGTTGGGGGTTGCGAAGAAGTTTCTGGGGGGGCCCCGTTCAAAAATTTGCTGTGGGGCCCAGTTAGTTGTAGTTACGCCACTGCCTGGAAATCAATCACAGTGAGCAATTTCACCGCTTCTACCCTTCTCATTCCACAGATACATGTCTTGATTATCTGCTGCAGAGTTGGAACCAGTAGCAGTAGAATTGGGAGCAGTAGAATCAGAGATCAGTAGTACCAGGAGCTTTAGAACCAGAGTGCAATAGAACAAGGACTAGTAGAACCTGGGAGCAGTGGAACAAGGGAGCAGTAAAACCAGGGTGGGATAGAATGGGGAGAGGTAGAACAAGGGAACAATAGAACAAGGAACAGTAGGACCAGGAGCAGTAGAACTGGGAGCAGTAGAACCGGGAGCGGTAGAACCGGGAGCGGTAGAATCGGGAGCGGTAGAACCGGGAGCGGTAGAATCGGGAGCAGTAGAACCGGGAGCAGTAGAACCGGGAGCAGTAGAATCGGGAGCGGTAGAACCGGGAGCAGTAGAATCGGGAGCAGTAGAATTGTCAGTGCAGCTCTGGATGTAACCTGCACAGTGCAGAATATTATTTGCAGTTATGTATAGATTCAACCTGTAAAATGATGCTCCATATAAAGGCCATGGTCACAATAGCATCACAGCAGCTGAGGTGACCACTTGTGCATCTTACCCCAGCGGGACCTCACTGAGTGGTGACACACCCTCCCAGGGCCCCATTTCTCTTTAGCAGAAGAGTGCTATATGCTTGCTAATGTTTCATTCATGTCAGTGAATTGAAGCCCCGTATAAAGCATACTGAATAGCTGAGTGGCAGCTGTACATTCAAAAAATGCTAAAGTGTCCATTGGAAAAAAGACGTTTTAATCTGCACTTGATGGTCGGATCTCTGCGCTGCCGCTGACAACACGGAGATGGTTAAAGATGGAAGAAAACGTTTCACTTGTGGTTATGTAAAGATGAGTCACCCAGAAGCGTCTCTAATGCACGACAATCGCCCATTATACAGTAACACCCTGCCCTCCTGTCCCTCTCCCCGTAGGACACAGGAGCCACGACGCATCAACACATTCACAAAGGGAAATGGAGTTTTCCAATAAGTGTTGTCATTTGGATGAGCGGTGGGATTTCTGAAGCTTTGATACAAGTATTTACATGCAATCAATAATAAAGGAGTCTTATCATGTCTAGTGTGAAGCTTCCTTATCTGCTCCCCATCAGTCATATTTATAATACTGCTGCCCTGTTATGTGGATATATCGGTCCCCTCACCATCCTTGGCCTGGACGTGACCTCTGACCCCCTCCCCCACCACCTCTACAGTTTAGTAGCATGATATGTTCTACTGTTAGTAAAGTTTACCTAAAAATTAGATTCAACTACAAAATATTGGGGACGGGGGGTTCTAAACCAATGAACACTGCCTCAACTGAATCCTAGTACAGAATAGTAGTTTTCCTTCTGTCCTCCAAGAAACCTCAGGGAACCGCAAAGGGGTCTCCAGTTACCCCTAACGTGAATTTGGCAACTGGGGACACGAGGGAACTTGATGTTGGTGTCATCCTTGCATAGTAAGTCCATTGGTGCAGCCATGACATTGCCCACTGCTCATGTAGACCCTGTGCCGCCGGCCTAAACTGGAGGGCGGGGACCGCAATGGGCTCTATTCACTGCCTGATTGAAGCCAGCTACCTTATAATAACCACTGAACTCTATGGTAATGCAGTATGCAGTAAGCTAGGGATGGCTGCAGCAACTAGTATAATACTATATATTATGGTATGTCCGTGCAGAGGATTTGGAACAATGTATCAGGAATATGGAGCCCTGGCTGCTATAATAATATAGTAAGACATTAATCAGAGCAGTAAAGGCTTAGTCCAGCTAAGGGAGAATTCACATCACCCCGTGTCATAATCTGTCAGAAGGACAGAAAAAAAACAGGATCCTGGCATCAGTTTTAGCGATTCCTGTCTGAGATCCGTTTTTTAGATGGGAAAAAAAGTACAGCATGCAGGATGTATGGTAACATAACTGCAGATGAGAAGTCGTCTATATGATCGGAATGTCCCCAAATGAAAACATTACATTGACCCCACACTGCTGAGCGTTCCCCTCCTGCCGCTGTCTAATCAGGTAAAAATGAAGGTGTGTCCTGAAAGCCGCAGACACACCAGGTCTGTGTGAGCTCTTGTTTTCTCCGCAGCCTCTGGGGGAGAATTTCCCGGTAAGATATATGAGGACGCTGCAGCGAGGGGAACAGGGAGATGTCGTCCTGAAGAGAAGTAAAAGTGTCACTCCAGCCGCGGTGACAATGGGAAAGTGCAACGTCATTATGGAAATAATGTGGACAGGAGCCAGTAAAGAACTAACATCAGGCTCCTCAAAATACATGAGGCAAAGTTCTCCCCACAAAATTAAAAAATTACCTGAAAAAGTCTGGTTTGTAGAGAAGGGGCGGCGTACCTCAGATGTGGGACCAGAGGAGGTTGTAGGTTTAGATATCATTGTCTTCATTGATGGTGACCATGTTTATAGGAGGTACAGTGGGGAAAATAGTATGTAGTCAGCCACCAATTGTGCAAGTTCTCCCACTTAAAAAGATGAGGTCGGCCTGTAATTGACATCATAGGTAGACCTCAACTATGAGAGACAAAATGAGAAATCAAGAATATCACATTGTCTGATTTTTTAAGAATTTATTTGCAAATTATGGTGAAAAATAAGTATTTGGTCACCTACAAACAGGAAGATTTCTGTCTCTCACAGACCTGTAACTTCTTCTGTAAGAGGCTCCTCTGTCCTCCACTCATCACCTGTAGTAATGGCTCCTGTTTGTTATCAGTATAAAAGACACCTGTCCACAACCTCAAACAGTCACACTCCAAACTCCACTATGGTGAAGACCAAAGAGCTGTCGAAGGACACCAGAAACAAAATTGTAGACCTGCACCAGGCTGGGAAGACTGAATCTGCAATAGGCAAGCAGCTTGGTGTGAAGAAATCACCTGTGGGAGCAATAATACAAGACCACTTATAATCTCCCTCCATCAGGGGCTCCACGCAAGATCTCACCCTGTGGGGTCAAAATGATCACAAGAACCACACGGGGGACCTAGTGAATGACCTGCATAAAGCTGGGACCAACGTAACAAAGGCTACCGTCAGTAACACACTACACCGCCAGGGACTCAGATCCTGCAGTGCCAGACGTGTCCCCCTGCTTAAGCCAGTACATATCCTGGCCCATCTGAAGTTTGCTAGAGAGCATTTGGATGTTCCAGAAGAGTATTGGGAGAATGTCATATGGTCAGATGAAACCAAAGTAGAACTGTTTGGTAGAAACACAACTCGTCGTGTTTGGAGGAGAGTGAATGTGAGTTGCATCCAAAGAACACCATACCTACTGTGAAGCATGGGGGTGGTAACATCATGCTTTGGGGCTGTTTCTCTGCAAAGGGACCAGGACGACTGATAAGTGTACATGAAAGAATGAATGGGGCCATGTATCGTGAGATTTTGAGTGCAAACCTCCTTCCATCAGCAAGAACATTGAAGATGAAACATGGCTGGGTCTTTCAGCATGACAATGATCCCAAGCACACCGCCAGGGCAACGGAGTGGCTTCATAAGAAGCATTTCAAGGTCCTGGAGTGGCCTAACCAGTCTTCAGATCTCAACCCCATAGAAAACATTTGGAGGGAGTTGAAAGTCCGTGTTGCCCAGCGACAGCCCTAAAACATCAGTGCTCTAGAGGAGATCTGCATGGAGGAATGGGCCAACATACCAGCAACAGTGTGTGCCAACCTTGTGAAGACAGAAAATGTCTGACCTCTGTCATTGCCAACAAAGGAGATATAACAAAGTATTGAGAGGAACTTTTCTTATTGACCAAATACCTATTTTCCACCATAATTTGCAAATAAATTCTTTAAAAAAAATCAATGTGATTTTCTGGATTTGTTTTCTCATTTAGTCTCTCATAGTTGAGGTCTACCTATGATGTCAATTACAGGCCGACCTCATCTTTATAAGTGGGAGAACTTGGACAATTGGTGGCTGACTACATACTTGTTTTCTCCACTGTAGATGGAATATTTAGGACCAGGCATCAGAGGACAGTCCAGCCACTGCTTCATTGCATCATGTATCCGCACGCTCCACAATCTTACTTACAGTCACTGCTCAAAAGTAATACAAAAGTGGACACAAAACCCTACACAGGGGTCTGCATTCATACCAATACTCAACGTGACCAGGCCCAGAAGTATTCAGCCCCCTTTATTATGTAGAGGTATATCTGGCAGTAGCTGCGGCCCGGAGCCTGCGTAGACACATCTCTCTGCTTTGCACATGAGGACAACTAAAGTGTACAAGATCTGCCATGTTGTATGGAGACTGTCAGCAAGCTATTTTTTTAGCTTTTATGTCAACGCAAATGCCCTATTGGATAAAGTCTGGAAAAAAATCCTAATTCAGTCTAATAATGTCCTAATTAAATGTTGTTAGTAAAAGCTGGAGGTTCGGCCGGGGGGGAATACTTTTATCGTCACTCTGAATGGCACACTAGGAGGTGGGGGTGCAGCATTGCATGGTCTGGTCTTCTATATGGGCTTTGTATTATTGGACCAGAAGTTGGATAATAAGCGCTGCCAGGGGACATTGACCCCCTTGTAATTTGGGCATGGGTTCTCGGGGAACATTCTTGACCCTGATTGGTTGATCTATACCATCCTGCGCTGATGTCATGTGAGGTCGCAGATAACTGAGCCGGGCTTGGCCTGTACGTTACTGGAGATGAGGGTCCAAAAGACGTTCTTGACCCCACAATTCATGGGGAAGAAGACGGGATGGAGCTGAGCTGTCAATCACTGACCCTTCACATTCCTTCAGCCGCAGCCTGCAGTTCTCCGTGAGCCGGCGGTGTCATCTGACCAAATTCCCAGGATTGTGTGACGCCACCTGACCGGGAAGTGGCAGCTTATTAACCACTTATTCAACTCCTTTGGTTCAAACTTTGTATTACTGATGTGGTAGATGCAGGAGGCATTTCTTTCCATTTGATTTTTCAGATTTTTTGACACGATAACAGTACAGTATACTGTATAGCGGTATTATGTGGGACTGCATGGTGGTATTACATAGGCACTGGATGTCACTATCCTATTGGTACTGTCTGGTGATATTATATGGACATTGTATGAATCATATAGTGGTATTAGGCAGTTACAATATTAGCAAGATTATATAGGAAAAAAATGGTGGAATAATCTTCTCACTGTACGGCACTTGATATTTTATAGGCTTGTGTGGCCACTGTATAGCATTATTATATGGGCACATTGGTATTATGTGTGCTTTGTAAGGCTGTATAATAAAGGTACTGTACTGTGAGATTCTATAGGTATTCTATATCAGTATTGTGTTTTGTAGGTTTTGGATGGCAGTATTATGTAGGCACGGTATGGCAGTATTATATAGGCAGTCTATGGTTCTAGTACTCAATGACAAAAATAACCCAACAAGAAGGAGTTGTCGGAATCAAATGAAACTTTATGTGATCTGAGACAGTGACAGGAAAACTAATTGGGGAGCACGCTATTTTCCCAAATTCTTCTCATATGTGCACTAGGCTCCAGAAAGTATCTTTTCAGTGAGAGCTTAATGAGATATAAGGGATCCAGGAAAGCTGCCTATCTGTAGCAAAGAGTGGTTTGCTAAGGGCTTTGGTTTTCTGGCCTGGATTTTTATGGAATGGTGGGCAGGTTGGTAGTAGGGCCTGCCATTCCTGGCCAGTATAAGTTTTCTTGGTAACACAGTCAAGCTCGTTACTCAGCTATTTAGGTGCAAGGTGTGCACTAGAGAGAGCGAGACCTCTGAGGAGACAGAACCTGTCTGGGGAGACTATAAATGTGATTGCTGGGCTTAAAGAGGACATTTACTTCTGGTGAGAGGTGACACATTATAGTGATTTTGTTCGAGTGGCCGGTAGTAATCCACTTGAATGTTTAGGGAAATGTATAAGTTTAGTTAGCGCTCATCTGAACCGTGGTTGATTTGTGTTTTTGGCTTAATGTAACTGCTATATGATAACTGTGTGCAGCAAAAAATAAAGACGAGGCAAAGCCCATGATGGAGATAGACTTGTCACTGAATCTGACTGCATTTCATCCCATTTTCCTACCACTACTGTGCAAATTCACAATGTGTGACTGAATGATGTTAAATGTAAATGTTTACAATCGTAGAGGAAATGAGAATTGTATCATTGAAACAAAGCTCTGGGACCCCATTGGGCCACCTCTAGACTGGATACAAGATTAGATACAGCCTCCAGCCTGGATACAAGATTAGATACAGCCTCCAGCCTGGATACAAGATTAGATATGGCCTCTAGACTGGATACAAGATGAGATACTGCCTCTAGCCTGGATACAAGATTAGATACAGCCTCTAGACTGCATATAAGATGATATACAGCCTCTAGACTGGATATAAGATGAGATATGGCCTCTAGTCTGGATACAAGATGAGATACGGCCTCTAGTCTGGATACAAGATGAGATACGGCCTCTAGACTGGATACAAGATGAGATACTGCCTCTAGAGTGCATACAAGATTAGATACTGCCTCTAGCATGGATACAAGATTAGATACTGCCTCTAGCCTGGATACAAGATGAGATACTGCCTCTTGCCTGGATACAAGATTAGATACAGCCTCTAGACTGCATATAAGATGATATACAGCCTCTAGACTAGATATAAGATGAGATATGGCCTCTAGTCTGGATACAAGATGAGATACGGCCTCTAGTCTGGATACAAGATGAGATACGGCCTGTAGCCTAGATACAAGATGAGATATGGTCTGTAGCTTGGATACAAGATGAGATATGGCCACTACACTGGATACAAGATGATATACGGTCTGTAGCCTGGATACAAGATTAGATACGGCCTCTAGCCTGGATACAAGATGAGATACAGCCTCTAGCCGGGATACAAGATGAGATATGGTCAGGCATGGCAGCATACAGGTTCATACATATCTATTAACAAATGGTAAACTACCCAAAAGTAGCCTCTAAGAGCAGCATGGAGCACTTTACACCCTCACGTGGCAAAACCAAATGAATTATCGGACCTCAACTGTAATCATTACATATCTGCCAGAGATGGAACTACAGCAATTCAACATTAAATGGGAGGCGGTATATTTTTTTATTAATGACTGGACATAGTAATAGTAGGAAAGTATTATATAGGCACCATATGATTCTAGCATATAGTACATGAAGGACAATATTATGTGGGCAATGTATGACAAAGTTATCCAGAAACTGAATAGCTCTATCATTATAAACATCACACAGAGTAATCTCTCATATATTCTATAGATACATTATACACAGTGATCTCTCATATATTCTATAGATACATTATACACAGTGATCTCTTATATATTCTATAGATACATTATACACAGTGATCTCATATATATTCTATAGATACATTATATACAGTGATCTCTTATATATTCTATAGATACATTATACACAGTGATCTCTCATATATTCTATAGATACATTATACACAGTGATCTCTCATATATTCTATAGATACATTATACACAGTGATCTCTCATATATTCTATAGATACATTATATACAGTGATCTCTTATATATTCTATAGATACATTATATACAGTGATCTCTTATATATTCTATAGATACATTATATACAGTGATCTCTTATATATTCTATAGATACATTATATACAGTGATCTCTTATATATTCTATAGATACATTATACACAGTGATCTCTCATATATTCTATAGATACATTATACACAGTGATCTCTCATATATTCTATAGATACATTATATACAGTGATCTCTTATATATTCTATAGATACATTATATACAGTGATCTCTTATATATTCTATAGATACATTATATACAGTGATCTCTCATATATTCTATAGATACATTATATACAGTGATCTCTTATATATTCTATAGATACATTATACACAGTGATCTCTTATATATTCTATAGATACATTATACACAGTGATCTCTCATATATTCTATAGATACATTATACACAGTGATCTCTCATATATTCTATAGATACATTATACACAGTGATCTCTCATATATTCTATAGATACATTATATACAGTGATCTCTTATATATTCTATAGATACATTATACACAGTAATCTCTTATATATTCTATAGATACATTATATACAGTGATCTCTCATATATTCTATAGATACATTATACACAGTGATCTCTTATATATTCTATAGATACATTATACACAGTGATCTCTTATATATTCTATAGATACATTATACACAGTGATCTCTCATATATTCTATAGATACATTATACACAGTGATCTCTCATATATTCTATAGATACATTATACACAGTGATCTCTTATATATTCCATAGATACATTATACACAGTGATCTCTCATATATTCTATAGATACATTATATACAGTGATCTCTTATATATTCTATAGATACATTATATACAGTGATCTCTTATATATTCCATAGATACATTATACACAGTGATCTCTCATATATTCTAAAGATACATTATACACAGTGATCTCTCATATATTCTATAGATACATTATATACAGTGATCTCTTATATATTCTATAGATACATTATATACAGTGATCTCTTATATATTCTATAGATACATTATATACAGTGATCTCTTATATATTCCATAGATACATTATACACAGTGATCTCTCATATATTCTAAAGATACATTATACACAGTGATCTCTCATATATTCTATAGATGCATTATACACAGTGATCTCTGTTATATATTCTATAGATACATTATACACAGTGATCTCTTATATATTCTATAGATACATTATACACAGTGATCTCTTATATATTCTATAGATGCATTATACACAGTGATCTCTTATATATTCTATAGATACATTATACACAGTGATCTCTTATATATTCTATAGATGCATTATACACAGTGATCTCTTATATATTCTATAGATACATTATACACAGTGATCTCTTATATATTCTATAGATGCATTATACACAGTGATCTCTGTTATATATTCTATAGATACATTATACACAGTGATCTCTCATATATTCTATAGATACATTATACACAGTGATCTCTTATATATTCTATAGATACATTATACACAGTGATCTCTCATATATTCTATAGATACATTATATACAGTGATCTCTCATATATTCTATACATACATTATATACAGTGATCTCTTATATATTCTATAGATACATTATACACAGTGATCTCTCATATATTCTATAGATACATTATATACAGTGATCTCTTATATATTCTATAGATACATTATACACAGTGATCTCTTATATATTCTATAGATACATTATACAGTGATCTCTTATATATTCTATAGATACATTATATACAGTGATCTCTCATATATTCTATAGATACATTATACACAGTGATCTCTCATATATTCTATAGATACATTATACACAGTGATCTCTCATATATTCTATAGATACATTATACACAGTGATCTCTTATATATTCTATAGATACATTATACAGAGATCTCTTATATATTCTATAGATACATTATACACAGTGATCTCTGATATATTCTATAAAATGACAAAAAACAGACAGCACCTCCTGCAGATGAAAGTCAGGTGCAAGCTACCTGCTGGCTAGTTAAATACTAAACAAAAAATGGCAGCAGCACTAGATAAGCCATGACACATGAACATGGGGTGAATATGTGAAAAAAGTAAAAAAGCATAACTGCTATATAGTAAGTAAAGTGGAAGCTCTTAGCGCATATACATGATCATAAATATGTCGGGCTCATCCACCAACGATCAAGGTGGCTTCCAATCGGATGAGTCCTACACTAACACTGACCTGCATCCTACATAAACCGGCAGGCCCATATCAGGGGAACATCTTACCCGGTCAGAAGCTGCACCAGTCTGAACAGGAGTGCTAAATTCCCCAGAGGAGGCCAGTCTTCCTCTATATATACAAAATGACAAAAAACAGACAGCACCTCCTGCAGATGAAAGTCAGGTGCAAGCTACCTGCTGGCTAGTTAAATACTAAACAAAAAATGGCAGCAGCACTAGATAAGCCATGACACATGAACATGGGGTGAATGTTAGTGTAGGACTCATCCGATTGGAAGCCACCTTGATCGTTGGTGGATGAGCCCGACATATTTATGATCATGTATATGCGCTAAGAGCTTCCACTTTACTTACTATATAGCAGTTATGCTTTTTTACTTTTTTCACATATTCACCCCATGTTCATGTGTCATGGCTTATCTAGTGCTGCTGCCATTTTTTGATATATTCTATAGATACATTATATAGAGTGATCTGTTATATATTCTATAGATACATTATACACAGTGATCTCTCATATATTCTATAGATACATTATATACAGTGATCTCTCATATATTCTATAGATACATTATATACAGTGATCTCATATATTCTATAGATACATTATATACAGTGATCTCTTATATATTCTATAGATACATTATATACAGTGATCTCTTATATATTCTATAGATACATTATATACAGTGATCTCTTATATATTCTATAGATACATTATATACAGTGATCTCTCATATATTCTATAGATACATTATACACAGTGATCTCTTATATATTCTATAGATACATTATATACAGTGATCTCTTATATATTCTATAGATACATTATACACAGTGATCTCTTATATATTCTATAGATACATTATACACAGAGATCTCTCATATATTCTATAGATACATTATACACAGTGATCTCTCATATATTCTATAGATACATTATACACAGTGATCTCTCATATAGTCTATAGATACATTATATACAGTAATCTCTTATATATAATATAGATACATTATACACAGTGATCTCTCATATATTCTATAGATACATTATATACAGTGATCTCTTATATATTCTATAGATACATTGTACACAGTGATCTCTCATATATTCTATAGATACATTATATACAGTGATCTCTCATATATTCTATAGATACATTATATACAGTGATCTCTCATATATTCTATAAATACATTATATACAGTGATCTCTCATATATTATATAGATACATTATATACAGTGATCTCTCATATAGTCTATAGATACATTATATACGGTGATCTCTTATATATTCTATAGATACATTATATACAGTGATCTCTCATATATTCTATAGATACATTATACAAAGTGATCTCTTATATATTCTATAGATACATTATACACAGTGATCTCTTATATATTCTATAGATACATTATATACAGTGATCTCTCATATATTCTATAGATACATTATACACAGTGATCACTTATATATTCTATAGATACATTATATACAGTGATCTCATATATTCTATAGATACATTATATACAGTGATCTCTCATATATTCTGTAGATACATTATATACAGTGATCTCTTATATATTCTATAGATACATTATACACAGTGATCTCTCATATATTCTGTAGATACATTATATACAGTGATCTCTCATACATTCTATAGATACATTATACACAGTGATCTCTCATATATTCTATAGATACATTATATACAGTGATCTCTCATACATTCTATAGATACATTATACACAGTGATCTCTCATACATTCTATAGATACATTATACACAGTGATCTCTCATTATTTCTATAGATACATTATACACAGTGATCTCTTATATATTCTATAGATACATTATACACAGTGATCTCTTATATATTCTATAGATACATTATACACAGTGATCTCTCATACATTCTATAGATACATTATATACAGTGATCTCTCATATATTCTATAGATACATTATATACAGTGATCTCTTATATATTCTATAGATACATTATACACAGTGATCTCTTATATATTCTATAGATACATTATACACAGTGATCTCTCATATATTCTGTAGATACATTATATACAGTGATCTCTCATACATTCTATAGATACATTATACACAGTGATCTCTCATATATTCTATAGATACATTATATACAGTGATCTCTCATACATTCTATAGATACATTATACACAGTGATCTCTCATACATTCTATAGATACATTATACACAGTGATCTCTCATATATTCTATAGATACATTATACACAGTGATCTCTTATATATTCTATAGATACATTATACACAGTGATCTCTTATATATTCTATAGATACATTATACACAGTGATCTCTCATACATTCTATAGATACATTATATACAGTGATCTCTCATATATTCTATAGATACATTATATACAGTGATCTCTTATATATTCTATAGATACATTATACACAGTGATCTCTCATATATTCTGTAGATACATTATATACAGTGATCTCTTATATATTCTATAGATACATTATACACAGTGATCTCTCATATATTCTATAGATACATTATATAAAGTGATCTCTCATACATTCTATAGATACATTATACACAGTGATCTCTCATACATTCTATAGATACATTATACACAGTGATCTCTCATATATTCTATAGATACATTATACACAGTGATCTCATATATTCTATAGATACATTATAGTGATCTCTTATATATTCTATAGATACATTATACACAGTGATCTCTTATATATTCTTAGATAACATTATACACAGTGATCTCTCATACATTCTATAGATACATTATATACAGTGATCTCTCATATATTCTATAGATACATTATATACAGTGATCTCTTATATATTCTATAGATACATTATACTACAGTGATCTCTCATATATTCTATAGACACATTATACACAGTGATCTCTCATATATTCTATAGATACATTATATACAGTGATCTCTCATATATTCTATAGATAAATTATACACAGTGATCTCATATATATTCTATAGATACATTATACACAGAGATCTCTTATATATTCTATAGATACATTATATACAGTGATCTCTCATACATTCTATAGATACATTATACACAGTGATCTCTTATATATTCTATAGATACATTATACACAGTGATCTCTTATATATTCTATAGATACATTATATACAGTGATCTCTCATACATTCTATAGATACATTATACACAGTGATCTCTAATATATTCTATAGATACATTATACACAGTGATCTCTCATATATTCTATAGATACATTATACACAGTGATCTCTCATATATTCTATAGATACATTATACACAGTGATCTCTTATATATTCTATAGATACATTATATACAGTGATCTCTTATATATTCTATAGATACATTATACACAGTGATCTCTCATATATTCTGTAGATACATTATATACAGTGATCTCTCATATATTCTATAGATACATTATATACAGTGATCTCTCATACATTCTATAGATACATTATACACAGTGATCTCTCATATATTCTATAGATACATTATATACAGTGATCTCTCATACATTCTATAGATACATTATACACAGTGATTGATCTCTTATATATTTTATAGATACATTATACACAGTGATCTCTTAGATATTCTAGATACATTATATACAGTGATCTCTCATATATTCTATAGATACATTATACACAGTGATCTCTCATATATTCTATAGATACATTATACACAGTGATCTCTCATATATTCTATAGATACATTATATACAGTGATCTCTCATACATTCTATAGATACATTATACACAGTGATCTCTTATATATTCTATAGATACATTATACACAGTGATCTCTATATATTCTATAGATACATTATACACAGTGATCTCTCATATATTCTATAGATACATTATACACAGTGATCTCTTATATATTCTATAGATACATTATACACAGTGATCTCTCATATATTCTATAGATACATTATATACAGTGATCTCTAATATATTCTATAGATACATTATATACAGTGATCTCTTATATATTCTATAGATACATTATATACAGTGATCTCTGATATATTCTATAGATACATTATATACAGTGATCTCTCATATATTCTATAGATACATTATACACAGTGATCTCTTATATATTATATACAGTGATCTCTATATATTATAGATATTACAGTGATCTCTTATATATTCTATAGATACATTATATACAGTGATCTCTCATATATTCTTATAGATACATTTACACAGTGATCCATAGATTCTATAGACATTATAACAGTGATTCTTAATACTATAGATATATTATACACAGAGTCTCTTATATATTCTATAGATACATTATATACAGTGAACTCTCATATGTTCTATAGATACATTATATACAGAGATCTCTCATATATTCTATAGATACATTATATACAGTGATCTCATATATTTTATAGATACATTATATACAGTGATCTGTTATATATTCTATAGATACATTATATACAGTGATCTCTTCATATTCTATAGATACATTATATACAGTGATCTCTTATATATTCTATAGATACATTATATACAGTGATCTCATATATATTCTATAGATACATTATACACAGTGATCTCTCATATATTCTATAGATACATTATATACAGTGATCTCTCATATATTCTATAGATACATTATACACAGTGATCTCTCATATATTCTATAGATACATTATATACAGTGATCTCTCATATATTCTATAGATACATTATATACAGTGATCTCTTATATATTCTATAGATACATTATATACAGTGATCTCTCATATATTCTATAGATACATTATATACAATGATCTCTCATATATTCTATAGATACATTATATACAATGATCTCTTATATATTCCATAGATACATTATACACAGTGATCTCATATATTCTATAGATACATTATACACAGTGATCTCATATATTCTATAGATACATTATATACAGTGATCTCTTATATATTCTATAGATACATTATATACAGTGATCTCATATATTCTATAGATACATTATACACAGTGATCTCTTATATATACTATAGATACATTATACACAGTGATCTCTCATATATTCTATAGATACATTATACACAGTGATCTCTCATATATTCTATAGATACATTATACACAGTGATCTCTCATATATTCTATAGATACATTATACACAGTGATCTCTCATATATTCTGATAGATACATTATACACAGTGATCTCTTATATATTCTATAGATACATTATACACAGTGATCTCTCATATATTCTATAGATACATTATACACAGTGATCTCTTATATATTCTAGATACATAATACACAGTGATCTCATATATTTCATATAGATACATTATATACAGTGATCTCTCATATATTCTATAGATACATTATACACAGTGATCTCTTATATATTCTATAGATACATTATACACAGTGATCTCTCATATATTCTATAGATACATTATACACAGTGATCTCTTATATATTCTATAGATACATTATACACAGTGATCTCTTATATATTCTATAGATACATTATATACAGTGATCTCTCATATATTCTATAGATACATTATATACAGTGATCTCTCATATATTCTATAGATACATTATACACAGTGATCTCTTATATATTCTATAGATACATTATATACAGTGATCTCTCATATATTCTATAGATACATTATATACAGTGATCTCATTATTCTATAGATACATTATATACAGTGATCTCTCATATATTCTATAGATACATTATATACGTGATCTCTATATATTCTATAGATACATTATACACAGTGATCTCTTATATATTCTATAGATACATTATATACAGTGATCTCTATATATTCTATAGATACATTATATACAGTGATCTCTCATATATTCTATAGATACATTATATCAGTGAACTCTCATATATTCTATAGATACATTATATACAGTGATCTCTCATATATTCTATAGATACTTATATTACAGTGGATCTCTCATATATTCTATACATACATTATATACAGTGATCTCTTATATATTCTATAGATACATTATATACAGTGATCTCTCATATATTCTATAGATACATTAATACAGTGATCTCTTCATAATATTCTATAGATACATTATACACAGTGATCTCTTATATATTCTATAGATACATTATACCACAGTGATCTCTCATATATATTCTATAGATACATTATACACAGTGATCTCTCATATATTCTATAGATACATTATATACAGTGATCTCTCATATATTCTATAGATACATTATACACAGTGATCTCTTATATATTCTATAGAACATTATATACAGTGATCTCATATATTCTATAGATACATTATATACAGTGATCTCTATATATTCTATAGATACATTATACACAGTGATCTCTTATATATTCTATAGATACATTATACACAGTGATCTCTTATATATTCTATAGATACATTATACACAGTGATCTCTCATATATTCTATAGATACATTATATACAGTGATCTCTCATATATTCTATAGATACATTATATACAGTGATCTCTTATATATTCTATAGATACATTATATTACAGTGATCTCTCATATATTCTATAGATACATTATACACAGTGATCTCTCATATATTCTATAGATACATTATATACAGTGATCTCTTATATATTCTATAGATACATTATACACAGTGATCTCTCATATATTCTATATATACATTATACATATATAGATACATTATATACAGTGATCTCTTATATATATTCTATAGATACATAGATACATCTCATATATTCTCTCTCATATATTCTATAGATACATTATATATACAGTGATCTCATATATATATATATATTCTATAGATACATTATATACAGTGATCTCTATATATTCTATAGATACATTATATACAGTGATCTCTCATATATTCTATAGATACATTATATATCAGTGATCTCTCATATATTCTATAGATACATTATATACAGTGATCTCTCATATATTCTATAGATACATTATATACAGTGATCTCTCATATATTCTATAGATACATTATATACAGTGATCTCTCATATATTCTATAGATACATTATACACAGTGATCTCTTATATATTCTATAGATACATTATATACAGTGATCTCTTATATATTCTATAGATACATTATACACAGTGATCTCTCATATATTCTATAGATACATTATACACAGTGATCTCTTATATATTCTATAGATACATTATATACAGTGATCTCTTATATATTCTATATACATTATACACAGTGATCTCTCATAGATATTCTTATATAGATACATTATATACAGTGATCTCTCATATATTCTATAGATACATTATACACAGTGATCTCTCATATATTCTATAGATACATTATACACAGTGATCTCTTATATATTCTATAGATACATTATATACAGTGATCTCTCATATATTCTATAGATACATTATATACAGTGATCTCTTATATATTCTATAGATACATTATACACAGTGATCTCTCATATATTCTATAGATACATTATATACAGTGATCTCTTATATATTCTATAGATACATTATATACAGTGATCTCTCATATATTCTATAGATACATTATACACAGTGATCTCTTATATATTCTATAGATACATTATATACAGTGATCTCATATATATTCTATAGATACATTATATACAGTGATGATCTATATATATTCTATAGATACATTATATACAGTGATCTCTTATATATTCTATAGATACATTATACACAGTGATCTCTTCATATATTCTATAGATACATTATACACAGTGATCTCTCATATATTCTATAGATACAATTATATACAGTGATCTCTTATATATTCTATAGATACATTATATACAGTGATCTCTTATATATTCTATAGATACATTATACAGTGATCTCTCATATATTTCTATAGATACATTATACACAGTGATCTCTTATATATTCTATAGATACATTATATACAGTGATCTCTTATATATTCTATAGATACATTATATACAGTGATCTCTCATATATTCTATAGATACATTATACACAGTGATCTCTTATATATTCTATAGATACATTATACACAGTGATCTCTTATATATATTCTATAGATACATTATACACAGTGATCTCTCATATATTCTATAGATACATTATATACACAGTGATCTCTTATATATTCTTATAGATACATTATACACAGTGATCTCTTATATATTCTATAGATACATTATATACAGTGATCTCATATATTCTATAGATACATTATACACAGTGATCTCTCATATATTCTATAGATACATTATATACAGTGATCTCTCATATATTCTATAGATACATTATATACACAGTGATCTCTTATATATTCTATAGATACATTATACACAGTGATCTCTTATATATTCTATAGATACATTATACACAGTGATCTCTCATATATTCTATAGATACATTATATACAGTGATCTCTCATATATTCTATAGATACATTATATACACAGTGATCTCTCATATATTCTATAGATACATATATACAGTGATCTCTTATATTCTATAGATATACATATATATACAGTGATCTCTCATATATTCTATAGATACATTATATACAGTGATCTCTTATATATTCTATAGATACATTATATACAGTGATCTCTTATATATTCTATAGATACATTATACACAGTGATCTCTCATATATTCTATAGATACATTATATACAGTGATCTCTCATATATTCTATAGATACATTATACACAGTGATCTCTCATATATTCTATAGATACATTATACACAGTGATCTCTCTTATATATTCTATAGATACATTATACACAGTGATCTCTTATATATTCTATAGATACATTATATACAGTGATCTCTCATATATTCTATAGATACATTATATACATTATATACAGTGATCTCTCATATATTCTATAGATACATTATATACACAGTGATCTCTCATATATTCTATAGATACATTATATACACAGTGATCTCTTATATATTCTATAGATACATTATACACAGTGATCTCTCATATATATTCTATAGATACATTATATACAGTGATCTCTCATATATTCTATAGATACATTATATATACAGTGATCTCTTATATATTCTATAGATACATTATACACAGTGATCTCTCATATATTCTATAGATACATTATTACACAGTGATCTCTCATATATTCTATAGATACATTATATACAGTGATCTCTCATATATTCTATAGATACATTATACACAGTGATCTCTTATATATTCATATATTCTATATAGATACATTATATACAGTGATCTCTTATATATCTATATACATTATACACAGTGATCTCTATATATTCTATAGATACATTATATACAGTGATCTCTTATATATTCTATAGATACATTATACACAGTGATCTCTCTATATTCTATAGATACATTATATACACAGTGATCTCTTATATATTCATATAGATACATTATATACAGTGATCTCTCATATATTTCTATAGATACATATATACAGTGATCTCTCATATATTCTATAGATACATTATACACAGTGATCTCTCATATATTCTATAGATACATTATATACAGTGATCTCTTATATATTCTATAGATACATTATATACAGTGATCTCTCATATATTCTATAGATACATTATATACAGTGATCTCTATTATATTCTATAGATACATTATACACAGTGATCTCTTATATATTCTATAGAACATTATACACAGTGATCTCTTATATATTCTATAGATACATTATACACAGTGATCTCTCATATATTCTATAGATACATTATACACAGTGATCTCTCATATATTCTATAGATACATTTATACAGTGATCTCTTATATATTTCTATAGATTACATTATACACATGATCTCTCATATATTCTATAGATACATTATATACAGTATCTCTATATATTCTATAGATACATTATACACAGTGATCTCTCATATATTCTATAGATACATTATACACAGTGATCTCTTATATATTCTATAGATACATTATATTCAGTGATCTCTCATAATAATTCTATAGATACAATTATACACCAGTGAATCTCTTCATTATATTCTATAGATACATTATATACAGTGATCTCTCATATATATTCTATAGATACATTATACACAGTGATCTCTCATATATTCTATAGATACATTATATACAGTGATCTCTCATATATTCTATAGATACATTATACACAGTGATCTCTCATATATTCTATAGATACATTATATACAGTGATCTCTATATATTCTATAGATACATTATACACAGTGATCTCTTATATATTCTATAGATACATTATATACAGTGATCTCTCATATATTCTATAGATACATTATACACAGTGATCTCTTATATATTCTATAGATACATTATACACAGTGATCTCTTATATATTCTATAGATTTACATTATATACAGTGATCTCTTATATATTCTATAGATACATTATATACAGTGATCTCTTATATATTCTATAGATACATTATACACAGTGATCTCTTATATATTCTATAGATACATTATATACACAGTGATCTCTCATATATTCTATAGATACATTATACACAGTGATCTCTTATATATTCTATAGATACATTATATACAGTGATCTCTTATATATTCTATAGATACATTATACACAGTGATCTCTTATATATTCTATAGATACATTATACACAGTGATCTCTTATATATTCTATAGATACATTATACACAGTGATCTCTCATATATTCTATAGATACATTATACACAGTGATCTCTTATATATTCTATAGATACATTATACACAGTGATCTCTTATATATTCTATAGATACATTATATACAGTGATCTCTTATATATTCTATAGATACATTATATACAGTGATCTCTTATATATTCTATAGATACATTATACACAGTGATCTCTTATATATTCTATAGATACATTATACACAGTGATCTCTTATATATTCTATAGATACATATTACATACAGTGATCTCTTATATATTCTATAGATACATTATACACAGT
>ONZH01021811.1:0-17171 GCA_900303285.1 Rhinella marina
CCACAGATGGTAAT
The DNA here is from genome assembly GCA_900303285.1 of Rhinella marina. Classification (NCBI taxonomy): domain Eukaryota; kingdom Metazoa; phylum Chordata; class Amphibia; order Anura; family Bufonidae; genus Rhinella; species Rhinella marina. The sequence continues at coordinate 15 of ONZH01021811.1, forward strand.
TCGGAGGAGGAGGTGGAGGAGGGGTTGCAGGAGAGGCATAATATGTCTGAGAGACCGTGACCGAGGTAGGCCCCGCAATCCTCGGTGTGGCAGTACATGAGCGGCCCCAGGGTCAGTCTCGGTCCCCAGCCTCCAGCAAGTTAACCCAATGTGCCGTCAGTGAGATATAGTGTCCCTGCCCAGCAGGCACTTGTCCACGTGTCCGTGGTTAGGTGGACCTTCTCAGAAACAGCGTTGGTCAGGGCACGGATGATGTTCTGTGACACGTGCTGGTGTAGGGCTGGGACGGCACATCGGGGAAAAAGAGTGGCGGCTGGGGACCGAATACCGAGGAGCAGCCGCCGCCATGAGATTGCGAAAGGCCTTGGTCTCTACCAGCCTATAGGGCAGCATCTCCAGGCTAAGCAATTTGGAGATGTGGACGTTGAGGGCTTGGGCATGTGGGTGGGTGGAACTGTATTTCCTCTTGCGCTCCAGTGTCTGCTGTAAAGACAGCTGAACGCTGCGCTGGGACACATTGTTGGACGCTGTGGAGGATCGTGGAGGCGAAGGTGTGGTTTTCCGGCAGGGAGGCGCTCGTGCCAGGGTCCTGGGCAGGGGGTTGACTAGCAGAGGCAGCGAGTGACACGGGGGAAGGAGCAGTGGTGTGACCCGCAGGTCTGTCACCTCGTCATCCTCCGATTCCTCAGTCTGCTGCCCCCTCGGACTTCCTGCCCTGACAACAACCTCACCACTGTCTGACAACCGTGTCTCCTCATCGTCCGACACCTCTTTACACACTTCTTCCACTAAGTCAACATTGTCATCATCATCACCCACAGACTGCAACAGTTGGAAAACTTGGGCATCGGGAACGAGGTCAGCAGCAACCTGAGAAGTGGTTTGTGACTCTGGGAAGGGTCCAGAAAACAGTTCCTGAGAGTATGCCGGATCGCATTCCAAATTTTCCTGGGAGGGGGCAGACTGGGGGGAAGGAGGTTGAGGTGGAGGAGCCAGAGAAGTGCTCCCTTGGGTAACGTGGGTGGACTGCGTGGAAGACTGACTGGTGGACAAATTACTTGCAGCATTGTCCGCAATCCACAACATCAGCTGTTCGCAGTGTTGTGGTTTCAACAGTCCTCTACCACGTGTCCCTGTAAGTTGAGACATGAAGCTAGGGAGTGTAGCTCTGCGGCGTTCCCCTGCTCCCTCATCAGCAGGTACTGTCTCACCCTGCCCAGGACCACGGCCTCTGCCCCCTGCAGTAATTGAATGCCAACGCCCACGACCCTTAGCCCTGGGGTTCAACATTTTCTGTATATAAGTGTATTATATGTACAAAAAAAATAAAAAATGGGCCTGCTGTACTGAAACCCACAAACTTGTTCAGTCTGAAACAAGAAAATATATAGGTGGATAAGTTAGAGCAAAATTACGTATGTTATTACGTACCGTGCAGTATGGAGCAATTACACAAACTATTAGATTAGGCAGACTTGGTCTGCTTAAGTGCAACCCGACAAATGTCGCACAGAGATTTTTGTAATGTAGCTATATCAGTGAGAGCAAAAGACCTTTTTTAATTACATGACGTACAGAATGGGTCACCTGGTCAGAAAATACGGATTGTGGTTTGTGGACAGCTAAACTGTGACACACAGAATGGTTACACACAGCTGTGTGAAATGGATTTGTATCACTGAGATAAAACAACAAAAAAACTATTTTTTATATATATAAATTCAGCCCCTGCTTACTGTGGCTATTTTGACTGCAACCCAGACAAATGTCACACAGAGATTTTTCTAATGTAGCTATATCAGTGAAAGCAAAAGACCATATTTGATTACGTGACGTACAGTATGGGTCACCTGGACAGAAAATACGGATTGTGGTTTGTGGTGGTGGACAGCTGAACTGTGACATACAGACTGGTTCCACACTGCTGTATGAAATGGATTTGTATCACTGAGATAAATCAATAAAAAAAAAAAGTTGTTATATATGGCGATAGCTGAACTACTAGTGCCTGCCAGCCCAGCCAGGAGACAAAAAAAATGTCTTGTAGCCCTTAGAAGGGCTGTTGGGTTCTTTTCAGATAACTCCTGCCTAACAAAGAACTAAATCCAGGCCCTAACACTCCCTGAAAGGCAGCAGCTCTATCCCTAACGACATCCAGACAGCATCTGAGCCGAAGCACCGCCGGACGTCACTAGTATATTCCAGGGTCACCTGATCAGGCTAGCCAATCCCTGCTATCGACATGTAAGGGCCCCACGTGATGCTGGGTGTACCGCAGAGTCTCCTGGCTTGTGATTGGCTGAGTTTATAGGCACCAAAAATTCAAAATGCAGGAGATGCCATTTCCTCAAGCATGGCGAGATACTCGTCCAAGCAGCGAGCACTTACGAGTACCGTAATACTCGAACGAGCACCAAGCTCGGACGAGCATGCTCGCTCATCTCTAATGGCAACCAATCAGATTCCACCTTTCATTTTCTGAGGGAGTGCTGAAAGATGAAATCTGATTGGTTGTTATGGACAACTAAGCCAGTTCTACTTTACACCAGTTTGATAACTCTCCCCCACTGTATGTGGGCCCCCCCCTCCCTGATCTGCATGGCAGCCCACTTATTACATTACAGTGGGGGGCACTGACGGTTTCCCCCAGCATACCTAAGCAGAGGCCAGGGCAGCGTCCCAGCCTTCCCCAATGCCTTGCCCCGGCGGGCACACAGCCACTATGGAGTTCAGCAGCATACTCTTCATCCCTTGGGCACACCGGCGGACACCTTCCTTGCCTTGCAGAGGGTGACTGCGCAGCTAACTGGAGGATGGGCTTGTCTGCCGCCAGTGGGCGGGCACACACGTGTGTGGAGAGGAAGGACACCTTCAGCAAGTTTTTCTCTTTACAGTCTTTGTGGTACTACAAGTCTCAGCACAGTGGCTGCATAGTGACACTCAGAAGCGCACGCAGTGCGGAAGGGCAACTATAAGTACATAGGACAATCCGCCCGCAGACGTTTAGTTTTCGCGCCACGTTTCTAAGCCCCGCCCAGTGAACTTTGGATAAACAAAGTGCCCCTCGCGGCCTCGATTAGTACCGCCTCCCTGTCTCCTCCGTCCAATCAGCGCTGCTTACTGGGGAAGTGGGCGTGGTCTGTTCCTTCCAGTAGCGCCGCTGTCATCCAGCAGTAGTGAAAGCTGCAAAATGCGGCGGCAGAAGTCGGGCCGGCCCCAGGCTTCAGGCCTAACGCAGCGTGTGATCAGTCACTTCTTCAAACCTCAGGGCGGTGACGCTAAGCAGTCGGGGGCAGCAAGCTCTGCGCAGGTCAGAGGAGTGCCGTGTTGTCAGGGGAAGGGGGACAGTGAGAGGCGTGTACCCCATGTGTATTACTGGGGGCTTAGGCTACACTTTGTGCTGCAGTGGAGGACACGCCATAACACAGGCAGACGGTCCATCTATAGGACTGCACAGCACATGGAGGGAGTGGCAACCACTGTGTCTGCAGTGATGGTGCTGGGGATCCATGTTTGATTAGTTTCATGCAATCTGACACAAAATATCACATCCAATCAGTACATCTGTGTGTTACTTGTGATTTCCTAACATCTGGCAGAGGAGCCTTCTTAAAAAAATGCAGACTTGAGATTGCATGCAAGTTAGAGATCCCCCGGAGGAAGGAATTGTGTGCCAGAAGTGAAATTCATGTGACTGTGTGGAAACGTTGGCTGCTGCCATACAAGCGGTTTTTAGTCCATAGCCAGAAGTGAGTGCAGAAGCAAGGAGCCGTATTAGGGAGAATTCACATCACCGTTAGTTGTCCATTCTTCTGATCCGTCAGAACAGAAAAAGGGCTCATGCACACAACCGTATGTATTTTGCGGTTTGCAAAACACAGATCTGCAAAAAAAAACAAAAACGTATGACATCCATGTGACGTTCATGTTAGGGCTTGTTCACACATCAGTTATTTGATCAGTTATTTCCATCAGTTATTGTTAGCCAAAACCAGGTGCGGGTCAAAAACAAAACTTGTCCGCAAAACGGACAAGAATAGGACATGTTCTATCTTTTGCGGAACAGTCATACGGACACGGAATGCACACAGAGTAATTTTTCAACCCCTATTAAAATGAATGGTTCTGTATACGGACCTGTAAGAAAACGGAAACGGAAGAAAAATATGCTCATGTGCATAAGCCCAAATAAAGTAAAAAAAATGGATCCTGTCCACCAATAGTCTTTAATACTTTTCCTTCTTTCTGGATCCTCTTCTGCCTTCACTACATCAACAACTGCAGTGTGATCCCAGCTCATACCTACATTCACTCTTAGGCCCCTAAGAGTGAGTTTTCCACGCAGGTGTGACGTGAACACACAGCACCCTCACTGAATCCTGACATTCATTTCAATAGGTCTGTGTACATGAGCGGTTTTTTCCCTGATGGTTGCTAAGAGATGTTGTTTGTAAACCTTCAGTTTTTTTATCACACGTATGAAAAACGCATCAAAATGCATTGCACCCGCGCAGAAAAAAACTGAACACAATCGCAGACAAAACTGACTGAACTTGCTTGCAAAATGGTGCGAGTTTTCCTGAACGCATCCAGACCTAATCCCTCACGCTCATGTGAAAGAGGCCTTAGAGGTGTTTTGGGGCATTCTTTAGCAGTTTTGAGTAGTATTGAGCGATCTTGTGTTTTAAGTTCAGTGTCCAAGGTTTGGGTTATCGAAGTATCCCGTTATGGATTCCACTACCACGGACCATAACGGAATTCTATGACAGTGTGCACCACGGAAGCCTATAAGAGGCATTCTGTATTGCATTCCGTCATAATAGAAGTCTATGCTGGCCATAGACTTCTATTATGACAGAATTCCTCTCACATGCTTCCGTGGTGCACACTGTCATAGAATTCCGTTATGGTCCGTGGTAGTGGAATCCATAACGGGATATTTCGATAACCCGAACCTTGGACACTGAACTTAAAACGCAAGTCCGCTCAATACTAGTTTTGAGTTTTTAGTGGCATTTTTTTTTTTTTTGGTTGCAAACATATCAGCTCCAGGTGTTAAAAGAAAGTCTGGGAAGTATGAAACTTAGTAGTCAAAAAAAAAAAAAAAAATCACTTGTGTGTTTAGCACACACAAGTGATTTTTTTTAAAATGGCTACTAGCATTTTTTTCATTTTGTTTTGTGTCTGGCATTTTTTAAAAACACAGTGGCCCAGATTTACTAATTGCGAAGATGACATCAGCTTGGACAGTATGTCTAGTCCTGCAGCAGAATTATCACAGGGGCTGGACAATGGGCAGACGCTTCTCTGACTCTATACCGACTATGGGTCGCTTATTTTAAGAAGAGATTTTACACCAAAATTTAGGTGCATCTTAGGCTCCACCCCTTTCTTCCAAGCCCCGTCTCCTTGTCGAACATGTCAAGGGAAAAAAAAAGTGTAGATTTGCACTGCTTTATAGACAGATTTTTTGGCACAGGTACATCCAGCTCGTGCAGTTTTTCCGTCTCTTCTTTATAGGGGAGAAAACATCTGAAAAACATCTGAAAAAATCCATCTGCACATTAGTTTGTTCTGCTGAAATCCTTACACACATATATATGATCTATTTTACAGTAGATTACCGCTTAACCCCTACAAATTAAGGCCTCATTCACACTGCCGTTGCCATTTTGCTGTCTGCAAACCGCAGATCTGCAAAATACGGATTGCGGCCGCATGCATCCCTCTCTTTCCTTGCAAAAAGGACAAATATAGCACGTTCTAAAGTTTTCGAGACGTTGGCTCAAATGCAGACAGGTTACATCCGTGCGCGGTCTAACATTTTTTTTGTGGCCCCATAGGAATGAATGGGTCTGCATGCAATCTGCAAAAAAGGTGTATCAGAAACAGATCGTAAATGCGGTTAAGTGCATGAGGATGACCCCCTTAATGCCTGGGCTCCTCAAGTTATACTTAACAATCCCAAGAACCCCCCCAAACCCCTCCCCGGTGCGGCCGCCGCCACTGCTGCAGCGTCACTCGCGATACTAGGGAGGCTGGTCGCGGCCCTCTATTAGTAGGACTTTTTCACTGTTAAAAAAATGTTCTTCTGAACGGAAACCAAACAGATCCCATTATAGTCAATGGGGTCTGTTAGGCTCCGTTCCTGTCAGTTATGTGCGAATCCTGCGTTCTGTTATTTTTGTTCTTCTGCTCTTATAACGGAACAGAATAAAGGAAATAGTGCAGATGTGAACCCAGCCAAGAGACACAACTCCATCTGACAGGACAGAGATGGTGTGTAGACCGCGGCCAGTACCACAATCCAACTTGCATTTCGCTATTGCTATTCCTTGGGGTTGGTGTTGGTGGCTATTTCCGAGCTCCTTGCACGAGCTCTTCATTCCATGCAGACTTTTTGTCTTCTCATTTTATATTGGCTACATTTGATACTTCTAGGGGGAGATTCATCAAAACTGGTGTAAAGGGAAACTGGCTTAGTTCCAATCAGCTTCCAGCTTTCATATTTGAAAGGAGCTTTGAAAAATGAAAGCTGGGATCTGATTGGTTGCTATGGGCAACTAAGCCAGTTTTCCTTTTCACCAGTTTTGATAAGTCTCCCTCATTATCTATAGAGTATACTGTGCTCCACACTTTATACAGAAGCCATATGAAGCCTGTGGGTTGTTAGGACGGAGCCTCCTTATGCTCATATTACCTGGAAAATAATATGTGACTTATATCCCCAGGCGGCAAATTCCTCCATATCCCAAGAGGATGAGCCCACTGCAAAAAAGAGAAGACACCACCAGGCAGGTGAGGGAAGCGATGGCGTGGCTTTGGAAAAGAAAGGTAAGCCAGAATGTTAGGATCTCTGATACCTGTTGGGTGAAATGCATGAAGTATGGCAGTCACCCCTGGCAACCAATCCCTGCCCAGCTCTTATTTTTCTGAGGCCCTGATTGGTTGCCATGAGTAATACTCCACTTTTCCTATGCACAGTTTTGATACCTCTCCATTTTGTGACCTTTTGGGTCCATTCACACGTCCGTATGAAAGAGTCTGCATCCGTTCCGCAATTCTGCGGAACAGGTGCGGACCCATTCATTTCAATGGGGCCGCAAAAGATGCGAACAGCACACCGTGTACTTTCCACATCCGTAGTTCTGTTCCGCGGCCCTGCAAAAAAGATAGAGCATGTCCTATTCTTGTCAGCAGCCACGGACAAAAATAGTCATTTCTATCACAGTGCCGGCCATGTGCAATCTGCAAAGTGCGCCTCATACATGGCCGGTGTTTGTGCTTTGCGGATTCGCAATTTGTAGACCGCAAAACACTTGCGGACGTGTGAATTGACCCTTTATCTGTGATATCTGAGGACATGTTTGTTTGATGGTTATAATTAAATTTTCAGAACGTACAATCTGTGGAAAGTCCCTGATCTCCAGCCGCACCCTGCACAGATTACGAGCGTTTTCCAGTGATTCCGGTAACAGCCACAGTCATGACCTAAAAGGACCAGAGACCATGACCGCTTCTCCCGACATCTCAAAGTCAGAAGACAAAGGGGAAGAGGAAAACTCGCATTCTATTCCCAGGGTGAGTGATGGGTGCCATAATAATAATAATGATGTATGTTTACTATACAAACATTTGAATCCCAAATTAAAGGGATTGTCTGAGTGTTTAAAGGGGTTCTCCAGGCTTTTAATATTGATGACCTATCCTGAGGATACTTCATCAATATCAGATGGGCGGGGGTCTAACACCCAGCACCCCGCCATCAGCTGTATGAGGAGACGACATGCCCAGTGTGAATGTGCCGTCTCTCTTCCTGCTGCTGCTGTTATGTCTCTGGTGAACAGGAAGAAAGATGGAAGACAGCACATTCACACTGCACGCGGCTTCCCTTCATACAGCTGATCGGCGGGGGTGCTGGATATCAGACCCCGCCGATCTGATATTGATGACCAATCCTCAGGATAGGTCATCAGTATTAAAAGCCAAGAGAACCTCTTTAATACTGATGATCTATCCTCTGGTTAGGTCATCAGTAACTGATTGGATGTCAACAGCCATGTGACTGATGTATGTTACTTCGCTGGCCTATGGGGTTATGGCCTAATGGGGCTGAGCTGCAATACCAAGCACAGCTGTCGTCCAGTGGACTGTCCTTGGTACAAACAGCTGGTCGGCAGGGGTCCTGGGCCCACAGCTCACATACTGATGACCGGTCTGGCGGATAGGTCATTAGTATTAAACACTCGGACAGGACTATGAAACCCGCTGAGCTGGCACTGCTAGGTTGTTTCCTTCTCTTCTATTCACGTGTATTGGAGCTACAGAAAAAGGCATACGCAGTCCATTCAGCTGTTTACATAGATCCGACCATCTCTGTCCTCTACATGCAGGCAGGAGGCTTCGGGGATGGGGGGGGGGGGGCTCCATTCTGCGTCCTCTTTAAGGCACATTTAAGCCCTGCCCCAGTGAATGCTTCCAGAAACACTCCTGTAAAATGGGCATAACCTCCATCCTTTGTGCAGCTTCGTCTGCAGCAGAGATGCCAGGTATGCTGAACCACGCAGGATTCGCAAAGAGATTTGACACATTTTGTCTCAGGAAATCTATTCTCTGGCGTTTTATGGTCACTGTCTTGTGTTGTTGCTCTTTTATTCCTCTCAGCAATGTATGAATAAATTGACAACTGTTACCATTCCACTTGTCAAAGAGAAGTGTCCCTGCACAGTCTGTTACCACTGACTGGACAGTATGCAGTGACACCCCCCAGCCGGTAACAGCCATTTGTCATTTTATTCATAAATTTCTAGTAGGAATATCTGAGTAATAGCACAGTGCAGAGTTCAATGAAAAGATACTCCAGTGACACCCTAATGAGTGTCCCCCCTTAACTTTTACAACCTCCAGTATTGGGGTCTGGGTGTCTGCAGCTAATGCCTTTCTCGCTGTCGTCCGTGAGGTAGCACATCTTTAAATCCTAATCTTAAAGCCGTCTTAATCTACTCCTCAGACATAAGCCATGAGAGTGGACTGCTTGGTTTTATGGGGGTTATTTATAGGCATACCTCAGGAACACTTGATACCGTGCTCTCCAGGGACAGCATAAGGATCCATTACATTATGGTAGTATTCTGACGGCCTTATGTTTGTACCTGAACCGTGGCAGATAAGTTCTACACTGACAGCTCCAAACACTGCCAGGGACAACACCTTTACACCACAAAAGCGGTGTTCAAAAGTCACAAGTTATGGTGCATGACATCTTTCTCAAGTGGTAAGAAAAGGGACAGGATCTCTGTTGCCCAACAGGTTTTCTCCAGCCAGGCCATGGAGTGCCAGAGATGCATCTAATTTATTAAAGAAGAACTCCCAACAAAAATTTTATTCCATGTCCTTCTAGAAATGTACACGATATAATCTGTAGTGAATGTCATTTTCTTACCAGTGTCTGAATTTTTGACTTCTGTCATCCTGAAGTTTCATATCATCACCACGACGGCACCACAAAGAGATTGACCCCTTACCTCTGTAGGGGCAGGAACAGAGTGTCCCTCCACCAACACCAGTGTTTCCTGTCCCTACAGAGGCCAGGACGGAGAAGGTTCTCCTCGTGGTGGGGAGATGATGATATGGAAATATCCTGACAAAAGAGTTTCCGCAATGTATTACTCTGTCCCACTGCCCGCCCGCGGTCCGGTACCAACGCTGGCAGGGGAAGGTGGGAGGACTCGTCCCGGCTGGTCCGGGGCCTGCTACCGGCGTCGGCTCCCTCCTTTCCCCTCCGTGGGTTAAGCTGGGTTGCGCGCCTGGCGCTTCGTGCGCTCACAAGTGACGTACTTCCGGTGGCGTCAGGAAGTCCTCAGGAGGCGGTACGGGGACAGGAAGTTCGATAAGTGTAAAAGCCGGGCGCTGCATGCAGTAAGCTGAACTGAGGTCTGCGCTGTGACTGCCTTCCAGCATGTCTGCTCCAGAACCCCGGTCTCCGCGTGAGCCGATGCTCCACCGCCGCCTTCTGTAAGTCCCCTAGTGGGAAACCTTTATGTCCCCATTTTTTTCCTGGTGATTAACAGGGTTATTTCTGTTTGGACAGGGGGTTTAATACTCGCCTTCCTTTCCATCACAGGGTGGCATCTTTTCTCCCATTTTATTTAAGGCACTACCTGACTCTCCTTCTGTTGCTTCACAGGTGTCTAAAGAGGCTCAGAAGAAGACAAAAAAAACATTAAGATGCATATCCTGTGGGAAAAAGCTTCCAGATTCCTATGTCAAAAAGCTTTTAAGGAGTGTATAGACAATGTAATACGGGAAGAGCACCTTCTTTATTACAAGAATTCCGCTCGATGGTCCAAGACGAAATACGCTCCTCGTTAGCTCAGATCAATCAACCCCCCCCCCCCCCCCCCCGCTAAAAGCAGAGATTGGTTGGCCACCATTCCTCGTCAGACTTGGAAGATTTTGAAGAGGAGTCCACCTCCTCAAAAGTTGGGGAAGATGACGAAGAATCTGATCTCATTGAGGGCTGCAAAAATTCTTCTTTATGAATACTGACATGCCTGAACTGCTGAAAGCTGTTCGAGCCACCATGGGGGTGGAAGAAATACAAAAAGATCACTCCGTCCAGGAGGAACTTTTTGGGGGTCTCAGGGCCAAAAGGGCAATAGTGTTCCCATTTAACGAGGCAGATTCCCTCTTACGAAAATCTTGGGAGGCAGCAATGTACAATATTAAAACAAATGTAGCGGCAACCTCGGTGGCCAGGTCCATGACCCTGTGGATAAATGAACTTCAACAACATATAAAAAATAACACCTAGAGAGGAAATTTTAAACGCCCTTCCTCTACTAAAATCCGCTACTGCTTTTCTGGCGGACGCGTCTGCCGAATCCATTCGGTTCTCCGCCAGGGACGCAGGTTTGTCTAATGCTGCTCGGCGTGCTATCTGGATGAAATCCTGGGGAGGGGGTAAAGCATCCAAGATGAAGCTATGCTCTATTCCCTTCTCAGGAGAATATGTGTTCGGTCCTGTCCTGGACAAAATCCTGGAAAAAGCAGCAGACAAAAAGAAGGGTTTTCCGGAAGATAGACCCTATCGTAGAAAATATCCCTTTCGGTCAGGTAACTTCAAGACAAACCCTATCGGGGATAGGGTAAAAGCGGCTGTTGGAGTTACCCCAAAGGTGACAGGGAAAGAGGATTTCTCCTCAACCCCCAGCAAAAACCCTCTGATAAACAATGACGTCAGTGTCGGGGTTGAGAAAGTTTCTGCCTACCTGGGGACAAATAACATCAAATCCCTGGGCTCTGGCTCTGGTGGAGTCAAGATACAAAATAGAACTCAATTCTATCCCCCCAAACAAATATCTTGTTATAGTCCCAGATTCCCTCTCAAACCGGGGGTAATCTGGAAAGAAATTTTTACATCTCTTGAACATGAAGGTGATAATAAGAGTCCCTCCTCGGGAACAACAAAAGGGGTTCTACTCCACACTTTTCGTAGTAAGGAAAAAAGAAGGAAATTTCCGAATGATAATAAATCTGAAATTTCTAAACAAATTCATCCGTTACAGAAAATTCAAGATGGAGTCTCTTTCATCAGCCATCCCTCTCATTATGGAAAACGCCTTCATGTGCACAGTAGATCTAAAAGACGCGTATTACCACGTCCCTATTCACCCAAACTCTCAAAAATATCTTCTGTTCGCCATCCAAGATGGAGAAGGTCTAATTCACCACTTCCAATTCACCGCCCTCCCGTTTGGAATATCCTCTGCCCCCAGAATTTCACCAAGTTGATGATAGAGATGGTAGCATTCCTAAGGCAGTCAAACTTAATTCTGATCCCATACCTGGACGATTTCCTACTAGTTGCCGATTCCCGGAGCATCTACTAAGAGACCTAGACGTCCTCCTATCCACTCTGGGGGACCTGGTTGGTTAGTAAATTACCAAAAATCCTCTCTCCAACCATCAAGGAGGGTAAAAATTTCTGGGGGTGCTTCTCGATTCCCACTTGCGAATAACCCTACTTCCCCAAGAGAAGATTCTTTCTCTGGTAAAAAAAAAGTATTTGCCTTCCAAAAAAAGAAGGTTTTCCTCTATAAAAGAGGCAATGAGCCTACTAGGTCTGTTATCCCTCTTGCATTCCATCAGTGAGCTGGGCAAGATTGCACTATCGAGCGCTACAAGCCTGGATCCTGAAAGTATGGAACAAAAAGCAATCATCCCTGGATCGATCGTTGTTATTCCAGTCTCGGTAAAAACATCCCTTCTCTGGTGGTCAGACAACTTGAATCTAACACGGGGGTAGTCTGGCAAAGGTCTCCTCAAGTTCAAGTCATGACAAGACGCCAGCCTGATGGGCTGGGGCGCAAAAATTGGCAGCTACTACTCCCAAGGAACTTGTCCCAATCGATAAAAATCCAAACTTCGAACTACAGGGAACTACGAGCAGTTTGGGAAGCCCTGATTTCTGCGGAAGATCTCCTCCAAGGGCATCACCTCAAAATCTTCTCAAACAATACGACCACGGTGGCCTACTTATCCCACCAGGGAGGTACAAGGTCTCTGGGGCTACAAGCTCTTTCAAACCGTATCTTTCAACGGGCAGAGATACATGTACAGTCCATAACGGCGATCCATCTGAAGGGCTCCTTGAACCTAGAGGCGGATTTTCTAAGCAGGAAGATTCTAGATCAAACGGAATGGGCTCTCAACCGAAGATTTTCTTTCAGATTACAGAGCGTTGGGGTATGCCGGATATAGACCTCTTCGCGTCAAGATCAAATGCAAAAGTCCCCAGATTTTGTTCTCTGAATCCAGGGACAATCCCTGGAAAGTAGACGCTTTTTCCCTCCCCTGGGACTGGGATCTGTGTTATGCATTTCTCCACTTCCACTCATCCCAAGGGTAATCCAAAAGATCCAGCGGGAGACTTCAACCATTATTCTAATCACGCCCTTTTGGCCCAAAAGGAGTTGGTTCTCCTCCCTAAAGCGTCTCTCGATATCGGATCCTTGATCCTCCCGTTATCGAGAAACCTTCTACTTCAGGGACCCATTGTTCACCCTCATCCAGAATTCTTAAAGATGACGGCCTGGATCCTGAAGTCAAGATCCTAAAGAGCCAGGGCCTATCAGAGGAGGTTATTTTCACACTCAAAGCTTCCAGGAAGAAAGGTAACTTCGTCATTTATCTAAAAATCTGGAAAAAGTTCTGCTCCTGGTCCGATAACCCATCTCCAAATTCTTCAGCTCCCGATTTTGCGTAGAATTTTGGACTTCCTTCAATCAGGTTTTGAAAAGGTTTAAAAACCATCAACCCTAAAAGTTCACGTGTCGGCCCTCAGCTACTTTTATGATACAGAACTTGCTAATCATAGGTGGATAAGACGCTTCATGAAGGCAGCATCCAGACTGCGTCCTTCTCTTAAGTCTAAAATTCCTTCTGGGACCTAGGCACGGTTCTGACTGGTTTAACCTTACCACCATTTGAGCCTCTGGAGGACTGCTCTTTGAAACTTCTTTCCTTCAAAAGTGGCCTTCCTGGTAGCCATCACTTCTGCAAGAAGGTTGGGCGAAATCCAAGCCATTTCTATTAGACAACCCTACTTCAGGGTTTTAGATGATATTAGGTTAGACCCAGGGTTCTGCCCAAGGTAGTCTCCAGCTTTCATAGAAACCAAGAAATCATCTTACCCTCCTTCTGTAATTCCCCCTCAAATGACAAGGAGAAATCCTTCCATTCACTGGAATGTCAGGAGAGCGGTCTAAAAACCTTCAGGTTACTAAAGATCACAGATATTCGGATCGTCTCTTCCTAACAATTTGCGGGGAAAATAGGGGTCAAGGGGTATCCAGGTCTACACTAGCCAGATGGATCAGGGACACCATCTCCCTGTGCTATGAAATCCAAAGCCTGTCTAGTCCCTCTTTCATCAGGGCTCATTCCACTCGTGCCATGTCCTCCTCTCAAGCTGAACGTGCAGGGGCTTCTCTGGAAGAAATCTGTAAAGCGGCCACCTGGTCGAGTGCCAATACCTTCATCAAGCAAATTTTTCTAATACTGCGGATCTGTCCTTTGGACGAAAAGTCCTTCAGGCAGTTGCCCGCCCATGAATTTTATTTCGTATATCTCATTGTGGTGCCGTCGTGGTGATGATATGGAAAGCCGGAATTAGACTTAACGGTATTCATTTTCCATGATATCACCATGACGGCAGGGATTTTCCCTCCCATCTTTGTTTTCTATTTCCCTTTTTTTGGTATGAACTAATACCGGGGAAATAATATTAAAAAAAAAAAAAAACTTTTTTAATATATACTTTATTTGTGTGTTTCATCGATATGACTCTGTTATTTGGTAAACACTGGTGTTGGTGGAGGGAGGTGTGCTTTTAATCTTTTCTGTTCCTGCCCCTACAGAGGTCAGGGGTCAATCTCATTGTGGTGCCGTCGTGGTGATATCATGGAAAATGAATTACCGGTAAGTCTAATTCCGGCTTTCTTATCTGTGTCATGTGACCAGCAATTAGACCCACCAACTCACACATAGACTTATGTGTGGACAGGAAGTCTAATTCTCTATGTATTCCTATGAGACTGAAAGTGAGGCTCCCATAGGAATGAATAGAGCAGTTACTGGCTTTCTGTCCTGGGTCAGTTGGAGGTCAAGGAGTTGGTCACATGACCCAGCTACAATAAGAAGAGAGGTTTTTACTCACAGAAACAGTCACTGATAAGAAGATGACAATCACTACAGATTATATCATGCACCTTTCTAACAGGTCAGAGAATAAAAAATTTTGCGGGAGTTCTTCTTTAAGAGACATCTCCTCTTAATAACCTAGATACATCCCACTCCAGTCCACAGGGGATCAAGACTGGTGTAGCACCAGTTCTGATAAATCAACCCCTATGGATAAAGTGTGAAGAAATCTCTGACTACGCCATAGCCTCCAGTGGTGGGCAACCTGCAGCACTCCAGCTGTTGTGGAACTACAATTCCCAGTATGCTCGATTTATTTCTATGAGAGTTTTGAGAAGAGCAGAGCAAGTATGCATCCTGGGAGTTGTAGTTTGACAACAGCTGAGTGCCACTAGTTGCCCACCCCTGGAATAGGTTATTCTAATCCAAGATGCTGATCAGAACACGATATGATCTAAAGTTTTTTTTTTGTTTTTTTTAATGCAGACCTACATCTATCTTAGGCCAGATACACACGAGCGAGTTGATAGCGAGGAACTTGGCGCGTGTGTGTCTGGTTTTAAAGGCAAGCTACTACATCTTGCACCACCAGGAACAGAGAGGTGGCTGCGCATGAGCAGTTCTCCATTCACTTGTGTGAGACTTTAAAAAAAAAAAAAAAAAAAAAAAAAAAAGCTGAATTTGCTTACTTTCTTTTCAGAACTCCCATTGAATTGAATGGAAAGATACATGCATACACAGCCACCTCCCCTTTCATGTTGGTGTGAGACATGGTCCTCTTATGGCACTCGCACCTTTCGGACACCTATGTCGTGTCTTGTGAATTATTTGCCAAGAGTGTCCAGATGGGAATACCACTTTTGCATACAAAAGACAGCCTTTTTTATTTCCTCATAAAATAAATTGAATGCTACATACATTTCCTTCAAGGACGGTTCCTAAAATCCAGCATCTTGACTGCAAACTCCCCACCCAAAAAAACAAAAACAAAAAAAACCTCATACAAACGCATTAAAAAACAAACAAACATGAAGACATGATGGGAGCTGGACAGGGTGTTAAAAGAAGAAAGGGAAACGTTCACCTTCTTACAGTGTCCCAGCTCCAATGATGCGGCTCCTATCCAGTTGTTCTGCAGTAGCTCCAGTGACAGAACCACAGCGCCATCCATTGTGTAGTGGACAGAGCTGGTTACTGCAGCGCTGCTCTCATTCACTTCAGTGGTAGCAGCGCTGTAGTTCCGGTGGCAGAGATATTGCAGAGCAGCTGATCAGTGGGGTGTCTGTCCCTGTCTATCAGATATTGATAACCTATCCTGAGGACTGGGAATCGCCTTTAAGCTTCGATTTGCCATATAAATCTAGGAAAAAAAAGACTATTTACACTTTACAGGGGTGATGTATCAAGACCGGTGCTATGATGAGACGCAGGCGTCGTCATAAATTAGGCGTGTCCTCTGGTAGTCCATGTACCTGAAGAGAAGTGTAGAACTGCTCAGAGCTGCCGTAGATTCCTGGCTTCATTTTCACCAGAAAACTGCTGTAAATGAAGATAAATTTGGCTTGGCTGTTGGTGACTCCCCTTTCCCGCCCGTGCCATGCTCTCTTTTGGAAAACTGCCGAGGGCAATGTAAAAAAAAAGTTGCATTTAAAAAGTCCTAATACACAGCATGCGACTTTTTAGAGCCACTTTTCTGGCACGAGGGAGATAATGAATCTCCTCCGATGTCTTTGCTTTTCTAACATAAATGACTGTAGTATTTTTGTGCTTGTCTTGCAGGCAGAGAAAGTCTCTTTAAAGACATCCACTACATTTCCATCTTCCAGACACCAAGAACAAAGTGCAAATTCTTCAGAAGCAAAAAACCCCAACCGCAGAACCAAAAGTATTTACACGCCCCTTGAGGAGCAGTACATGGAAATCAAGGAGAAGCATAAGGATGCCATTTTGTGTGTTGAATGTGGATACAAATACAGGTTCTTTGGAGAGGATGCTGAGGTCAGTAAAACTCCTACACGTGCTTTATCTATGGAGGGCTTTTAACTGTGGATGGGGGGGCTATGTATGTGGCAAACGTCATCTGCAGGCCCAGTACCATTCCTCCAGTAAAAGAAAGTTATTCCATATCCCCTGGTTATAGGATAACTGCTAGATTGGTGGGGTGTTCAAGAGCATGGAGGACCCATGTCCCCTGTGTATGAATGGAGCGGTAGTGGAAACGTGCTGTGCTGCTCATTCATCTCTATGTGCTTCTGAAGATGGTGGAGAACAGCTCTCCGCTATCTCCGGCAGTCCCATAGGGTTTGAATGGAGCGGCTGTGTACATGTTCAGCCCACGTGACTCCTGTACTTGTGACCATAGATTGGGCCAAAACCAATCTAACAGTTATCCTCCTATCCAGTGAAGAGCAGATAACTTATTGTAACCATTTTAGTTATCACTTACTGAATACC
>ONZH01021812.1:0-50225 GCA_900303285.1 Rhinella marina
TTATTATTATTAACAATACAGTAATAATCCCTAACTACACTACACAATCCCGTTAAATCCAACCGCAATACTAACTAAACAAAACACACTCACACTTATAGCAGCCCTCCCCAGCCTAATCTAAATTACTGTCCCTGGGAACAAAAGGGGTTAAATTACAGTGCAATGTGCAAGGGGTTATGGCAGGGAAGGGGTTAACAGTATAGGGTTGTTCAGGGGTTGCAGGGATCAAGGCAGGGGTTGTGGCAGGTTACAGGGCAGGGTACCAGGGGTTAATGCTGGCAGGGGGCAATCAGGGTTAATCCAGGGGTTGCAGGGGTCAGGAGCAGGGTTAATGCAGAAATCCAGGGGTAGCAGGGCAGGATCAGGGCAGCAGGGTTACAGCAGGAATCAGGGGTACCAGGGGTTAATGATGGGAGCAGGGGTCTGGAGCAGGGGTTGTTGGTGGCAAGGGGTCTGCAGGGGTTAAATGGACTGGCTGGGCAGGTATAGGGCAGGGGTTTATGCAGGGTGCAGGGGTTCAGGAGTACTCAGCCTTCCAGGGGTTTGCTCGTTTCTAGGGGATGATCCTCTTGCTCGTCGTCCAGGGGGTCTTCTTGCTGGGGAGGCACGGCTCAACTGAAGAGCGCAGCGCGATCGGGTTATTTAAACCCGGTCGCGCTCGCTCCCGTGCTCCCGCGCTGCCGGCGAGCGAGCGCGCCGGCAGCTGTGTGCACGAGCACCGGCGCGGTGCTATGACGTCACCGCGCCGACGCGCGCTGTTTCCCGGGCGGAGGATCTCTTTGATCCTCCGCCTGGGGAGTGCTTTGTATCTCCAGCGCTTGTAATTACAAGCGCCGGAGGTACGCGCCGGACAGAGACAGGGAAACCTATTGTTTCCCTGTCCTGTTAATTGCCCCCAGCAGCGCTGAGGGTAATTAACAGAAGGGACAGAAGATCATATCGATCTTCTGTCCCTTTGAAGTACCTGGGACTGGACTAATTAGTCCAGTCCAATGTCTCCAGCTATGGGGGGGGCACCCTGGCCATGACATGTATATAGATACATGTACATAACTGGGGATCATGTACATGCATCTATATACTTCTGGAGGATAAAGGGGGCCTCATTATATAAAGGGGATATTATATAGAGACATGTGGCATAACAGGGGGCATTATGTGTATTATATAAGAAAGGGGGCATTAATATATATATATATATATAGGTGCATGCAAATGGGGCTCATGCACACATATCTATATATATATATATACCTACAGTTAGAGCCCCTGGTGGATAACCACATCCACCAGGGCTTCAGGCCTTCATGGCCATGGGGCCACAGACCCTCAATTTGGGGCCACCCATATATGCATATACATATGGGTATATGCATATATTGTAGGCGGCGCCCACACTTCCTTCTACAACCGCTGTTAAAGGGGGTGGAGTCTAATGCTATAATTGGAATGGTCTCCCTGAGGGGAATCAAAGGAATACCCAAGGATTGAACAAATTCAAAATCAATAAAGTTGCATGCAGACCCTGAGTCAATGAATGCCCATCCAGAACTCCTGGACTGACCAAAAGAAATAGTACAAGGTAACAACACTTTCCTCCTTACCACCGTAGGAAGTACCTTAACACTTGCGGCAGACCTCTTGGAAGGAGGAAGTTTGGGACATTGTTGCCGCCAATGGTCCTTGTCACCACAGTAGAAGCAGCCCCCCTGTTTACGCCTCTGCTCCCTCAAGGTGGCTCCAAGTTGCATGGGTTCCTCCGGGGTCTTGCCAGGAGATGCAGTCTGAAAGGAAGAATCCGGGGAACCGACCACAGTAAAGGGAGTCAAGCGTTCAGTCCATCTCTCCCTAACACGTCTGTCAAGTCTAATGGCTAACGTCATAGACTCTTCTAGGGACTCCGGAGTGGGGTAACTAACCAGGAGATCCTTAAGCTGATCAGAGAGCCCCCCCCTAAACTGGCTCTTCAATGCAGGATCATTCCAGTTGGTCAAAATACACCATTTCCTAAATTTGGCACAATAATCCTCCACTGGACGGTTACCCTGTCGCATGTTCCTTAACTGCGTTTCCGCTACCGCGGCTAGGTCAGGTTCCTCGTACAGGAGTCCTAGAGCCCGAAAAAAGGCCTCCACAGACTGTAGACAAGGAGCGTCACGGGGCAAGGAAAAAGCCCACTCCTGTGGGTCACCCTGCAGCCAGGAGATAATAATTTTAACTTGCTGCGGTTCAGGCCCTGAGGAGTTTGGGCGCAACTCAAAATAAAGCTTACAGCTTCCCTTAAAGGCGCGGAAAGCCTTACGATCCCCGGAAAAACGGTCGGGGAGCTTAACCTGAGGTTCCAAGGTGGTATTAGGGACCTTAGCAACAGCCACAGGGGTGGTAAGCTGTTGCTCATGCTGCTGGAGCCTTTCCGCCAAGTCCTGGACCATTTGTGCCATATTTTGGACATGGTCAGTCAGTACTTGCAACGGCTCCATAAAATCTTTGGGCCTGTTATTCTGTCATGGACGGGAACACTGGGATAAGGTGCGCCCTGACTTATCCCACAACTGTCCCACAACTGTCCCTGCCTACTTGCCTCACCCTAGGCTAACGGTCCTAGGGGGACAACTGGACGACAATCCCTACTCTGTATAAGTGAGGGATTGGGAACGGAAGGAACAAAAGACAAACACAGGCACGAACAAACACAATACGAATAGTCAGCTTAGCAAGGTCAAACCGGGAGCGTATGTCAGGAGCCGAGGGATTAGCAGAATCGAGGTCGAGGTCACAAGCAATGGGTCTGGATACAAGGTAAGGTCACAAGTCAATAATGCATAGCACTGCAAAGAAAGGACTTCAATAACAGGCAACTAGCCCTGACAGTTGCCATCTTTAAATAGCCCACCCCTAGGTCATGTGACGTGGCCAGCGTCACATGACCTGTGATGCAAACAGGGCGTCGACCCGAATTCAAAACAATGACAATTAGCCATGTGGTGTGCGCCTGATCACCATGGCGACGAGGACGCTCCCCAGCAGAGGAGGCCGGCGGCGCCGCACAGAAGGAGGGGGCGCGCCGCTGGCCATTCGTTACACTTGGCTTGTTTGGACCCCAAGCCTGTAAACATTCTACCTTGTAGTAAAGATAGGCAGTGAAAATTATATATGGGCTTTTCATGGGTGGCATGGCCAGTAGTAGGGGACGGGATACATCAGCACAGCAGAGAGTGAATAGTAAATACAACAAACTGCGGTGGAGGCGGAGGTAGACAACAGTGTAACAATTTTATTTTTTTAATACTATTTTTTTTTTTTTTGAGGAAAGGCTCCAAAACAAATTTCAGAATAGTAAATACAACTAAGAATGGTGGAGTATAACAATGGCTGCTAGCTTGCTAAGTGCTAATGTTGAAATTGGAGGCGGAGGTAGACAACAGTTTTTGAATTTTAATAACATTTTGGGGTTTTTGGTTTGGGGAGTTCGGGTTTGCTCATCCCATGACACAAGACGTTTGGCATGCAACTTCATGGGCTGGCTGACAGCAACAGTGGCAAGACACTGGGACAATTTCAGCCTGCCAGGCCTGATCTAATCATCTGCCTCAGCAAGAGAAGTGTGAAAATCGAAGGTAATCCAGCCTTCATTCATTTTTATGAAGGTGTTTTTTTTTGGACACTGCCAGGAGACCCACACCCCCAGCAGCGCTAAAAACCCTCTCCGACGTGACACTTGAGGCTGGGCAAGAAAGAAGCCCTAGTGCATAGTGGGCAAGTTCCGGCCAGTTGTATTCTGGCTGCCCAGAAGTCCAGGGGGTCTGAGAACAGGCTTTGTGAGCCAGACTGCAGGTACGCTTGAACCTGGTCCTTGAGGCAGGTGGACTGGGCCTGCTCACTTGGCTGTGCCTGTTGGGAGGCTGAAAAAAATTGTTGCATCATACTCATGAGGCTTAACTGGCTGCTGCTGGGTGTGGCAGGAGGTGGGTGACTCTGACGGGCCTCCCTTTCAGAGATGCTGGGACTGGCTGAAAGCTGTGGCCAGGTTACTACATAGCTTCTCCCGGAATTATGCTAATTTCTCCTCCCTTTCCTGGGGAGGAAAACAAACCCCCATGTTGGAGTGATACTGTGGGTCCAGAAGCATCACAAGCCAGTATTCATCAGTCTGCCTTATTTTTAGGATACGCCTGTCCGTGTGTAATCATGTGAGCATACAGCTCGCCATCCTGGCCAGAGTGCCCGAGGAGCCAGTTCTTTCCATCTCAGCCTTTCTCTGAGACAGTTGAGAGTCCCTGAAGGTGTCATCCTCCTGCTCCTCCAACAGTGTCTCCTCCTACTCATCATCAAACTCCTCCTCCTCCTCCCCCTCCTCTAGCTGAAGCTTCTCATCGTCCTCCTGCACCTCCATGGAACTTTGTCGTTGGGGCTTCCCAACAGTCACAGCAGGATGTGCAGAGAGATGTGCAGGGTTACCCACCCCCATCGCCCCCTGCTGCATGAGCGACAGTGTCTTTTCAAGGACAAATATTATTGAAACAATATAGTTCAGACCGCAGCTGTCCCGGCTGACCAATTTAGTGGATTCTTCAGAGGACTTCAGCACTCTGCAGGCATCTTGGACCAGCCTCCACTGACAGAAATCTAAGCCACACCTGCTCCCTGCGGTCGACGATTCTGGCTGCTGCTGAACAAAGTCATCCATGCTCACATGTGAAGTGTGGATTTCCAATGAGTTGGCACGTCACCTATCAACCGGCGTGGCGGAAGACCGTTTTGCCGCTGCAATTCCAGCAGAGCGTTGTGGGACACATAAGAGTGATTCAAATGAGTGCAAAGCTTCTGTGACTTTGCCAGCACTGCGCGCAGTCAAGTGAATGTTTTGAGAAATCTCTCAACCACTAGATTTAGTACATGTGCCATACAGGGAGCATGCGTGAATTGCCCCAGGTTCAGCGATGTCACTATATTAAGCCAGCATGCTATTTGCTGATTGATGTGATGCAGCAAGCGCTGGCCTGTGTGGCTGGTGTTGCCAAGACAGATCAAGTCTAACACAGCATGGCATCATTTAACCTGGTACATGTGATAGGAAGGAGGGGGGTCAACTCTCTGCCCTGATGCTCCTGCAGGCGGACTGCCCGTGGAGGAGGGAGCAGATACAGTGCCTTGCGAAAGTATTCGGCCCCCTGGAACTTTTCAACCTTTTGCCACATTTCAGGCTTCAAACAAAAAGATATAACATTTTAAATTTTGGTGAAGAATCAACAAGTGGGTCACAATTGTGAAGTGGAACAAAATTTATTGGATCATTTAACTTTTTTTGTAATAATAAAACTAAGAAGTGGGGCGTGCAAAATTATTTGGCCCCCTTGCATTAATACTTTGTTGCGCCACCTTTTGCTGCGATTACAGCTGCAAGTCGCTTGGGGTATGTCATTATTGCATATATAGAGACTGAAATTCTTGCCCATTCCTCCTTGCAAAACAACTCGAGCTCTTTGAGGTTGGATGGAGAGCGTTTGTGAACAGCAGTTTTCAGCTCTTTCCACATATTCTCAATTGGATTCAGGTCTGGACTTTGACTTGGCCATTCTAAGACCTGGATACATTTATTTTTGAACCATTCCATTGTAGATTTTGCTTTATGTTTGGGATCATTGTCTTGTTGGAAGATAAATCTCCGTCCTAGTCTCAGGTCTTTTGCAGACTCCAACAGGTTTTCATCCAGAATGGTCCTGTATTTGGCTCCATCCATCGTCCCATGAATTTTAACCATCTTCCCTGTCCCTGCTGATGAAAAGCAGGCCCAAACCATGATGCTGCCACCACCATGTTTGACAGTGGGGATGGTGTGTTCAGGGTGATGAGCTGTGTTGCTTTTATGCCAAACATATCGTTTTGCATTGTTTCCAAAAAGTTTGATTTTGGTTTCATCTGACCAGAGCACCTTCTTCCACATGTTTGGTGTGTCTCCCAGGTGGCTTGTGGCAAACTGTAAACAAGACTTTTTATGGATATCTTCTTGCCACTCTTCCATAAAGGCCAGATTTGTGAAGTGTTCGACTGATTGTTGTCCTATGGACAGACTCTCCCACCTCAGCTGTAGATCTCTGCAGTTCATCCAGAGTGGGCCTCTTGGCTGCATCTCTGATCAGTCTTCTCCTTGTTTGAGATAAAAGTTTAGAGGTACGGCCGGGTCCTGGTAGATTTGCAGTGGTCTGATACTCCTTCCATTTCAATATGATCTCTTGCACAGTGCTCCTTGGGATGTTTAAAGCTTGGGAAATCTTTTGGTATCCAAATCCGGCTTTAAACTTCTCCACAACAGTATCACGGACCTGCCTGGTTTGTTCCTTGGTCTTCATGATGCTCTCTGTGCTTTAAACCCTGAGACTATCACAGAGCAAGTGCATTTATACGGAGACTTGATTACACACAGGTGGATTCTATTTATCTTCATCAGTCATTTAGGACAACATTGGATCATTCAGAGATCCTCAATGAACTTCTGGAGTGAGTTTTCTGAACTGAAAGTAAATGGGCCGAATAATTTTGCACGCCCAACTTTTCAGTTTTATTATTACAAAAAAAGTTTAAATGATCCAATAAATTTTGTTCCACTTCACAATTGTGACCCACTTGTTGTTGATTCTTCACCAAAAATTTTAAATGTTATATCTTTTTGTTTGAAGCCTGAAATGTGGCAAAAGGTTGAAAAGTTCCAGGGGGCCGAATACTTTCGCAAGGCACTGTAAGTGTTGGGTGGTCTGCAATCCTGGCTGGAAACTGCGTGGAGGTGTCAAAAGCAATTGGCCCTGTTGCTAGGGTGCTGCCTCACTGCCGCTAAAAACATTCAGCCCGTGGGCTGTAAAGGACATGTATTGCACTTGTCCATACGCACTGCTCCAGGTGTCGATCAGTGACGTGCACGGTGCTGCAGAGGGACAGCTGCAGGGAGCGTCCTATGTTGTCTGACACGTGCAAGTAAAGGGCAAGGATGGCTTTATTAGAAAAGTAATGCTTGCTAGGGATCTGCCAGCGCAGCTGAGCGCAAGCCATTAGCTCCCTAAAAGCAGTACAATCCACTAAATTGTACGGCATAAATTGCACAGCCAGCAACTTGGTCAGGTGGAATTAAGTTTGCGCACTGTGGGATTGCTGGTTGCGTATAGTTGCTTTCTGGCCACGCACTCGACGATGGACGGCTGACAAGTAGGAGGAGGTGGAGAAACGCACACGCTTGACGACGAGAAGGTGTATGTACTAGTTATGCCCCTGGATGCGGGCTGCCTGACGCAAGGGACCCCGGGAGAAGTAGCCAGCTCTTCAGAATCAAGGCACTGCTGTAATCCACTTTGGTTAGACAAATGTGCGGCATGACGCCGCTTCAGATGGTTCCACAGAGCAGTGGTCCCTACATTTGAGGCTTTCCCACGGCTCAATTTCTGCTTACAGAAACTGCACATGGCCACGCTGATGTCCCCCGGCAGAGTGGTGAAATACTTACACACACCTGACATTCTGCCTCCAGAGGTGGCCAAGCTTGACATAGCCCTTGCACGCTTGGACCCTGATGCCGGCCCCACCCTATTTGGGGTCTCACTAGTTCCCAAGGCAGGCCTGCCCACTGTTGATGCCACTACCACCGCCCTCCTCCTCGGTGATCAAATCCTCCTCACCACCCCGATCCAGCTCCCAGGTCCTCCTGTCTAACACACAGTCATCATCAGACTCCCACCACTTTTGTCTGACTGCGATATCTGCTGTTCTCCCCCAACCTCCGCTTCTGGGCAGTCCAAACTCTGACTGCTCTCTAAAAAATCCTCAGGGAGGCTTTCCTCAATATCTGCCGGATTGTGCAGTGGGGTTCAGTGGCCTTTTATTTGATAAAACACAGAAGGCACACCACTAGGAGGGGGCACTAAAGGCAGAGAGGAGGCAGAGAATGACAGGCTTTGCTGGAGCGGAATGGTGGAGCAGGAGGAACGCTCAGAGTCTGACCCCTGGCTACATGATACAGTGTCAGCAGAAGAAAGTATGTCATCCTGCTGTGATTGAGATGAGTGAGCCATCCACTCCACTACCTCATCCACTTTCTCCTCCACAACAATTTTGCTCCTTGGCGGGTTAGCCTGGTGGAACAGTGGCGAACTACTACGAATTCTACGGGAAACAGCTGCACCTACATGTCCTTTGCCACTGCTAGCCTATGCCATCTTCTGTTTTTTTGGAGCTTGAGGTCTGGCTGGAAGTGGAACCCTCCTGCTTTTCAGTGCCAGACATTTTCACTTGACTGTGGCAGCAGGCAATCGGGTCTTTGTCTCTCTCTCTCACTCTCCCTGCCTGATTAATATTACTAGCCCTGCACTAGCCCTGATATCTGCAATGGTGCCCAGAACAACAACAGACTTTACAGAACACAGTTCTCTGTCTTTCACAAGCTCCTGTTCATCTCAGCAGGTGTAGCACAAGTGATGTGACTGGTTTACTGAGCCTATGGGCCAATCAGAGCCAGCCCTTCCCAGGCTTTTTGCCGCTTTCACCTTCAACATTTCCGCACAAATAATGAATGTACAGTAAAAGTTCGCTACTTAACTGAATTCATAAGCATCAGCGTACAAATTATCAGATGCGTAGCATTAGTGTACAATTAATCAGACGCGTACGTAGCGTTAGCATACAAAGGTTTAAGATTATTTAATATTCAAACGAAGTGAATCAGAAAAGATCCAAATTCGCTTCGGAGTAGGAAATAACGAAGATTCGTATCGAATCTACAAAGCGCCGAATAGATTCGCTCATCTCTACTAGTGGTAAATATATCTTCTTCTGAACTGTCTAAAAGTGAATTGCTTTTGTTGGAAAAGCCCAACAAGTGATACTGATTGGTTTAATTGTCAGACAAATTAAGCTACGGGTGTTTTATAATACTCCTACCCCTCCCAATATAAACACTAACAATGAGAACAGGGGTGACTAATACGATCAGACTTAAAGACATGGGTTTACCTTTATAAAGTGACTTTCAACCACCGATATAGAAAGACGCTGTCCACACATACATGGACTTAGTGAAGAGAGGCATACAACATATTAGGTACGGTACCAGCACATATGATCAGGAAACAAACATAAGCCAAAGGGATAGTAAGACATTAAAAGACTTATGTGACAAGAAGGGTATAATCATCAAAAGAGCAGATAAAGGAGGTGCCATAGTAATAATGGACACTACTAAATATGTAGTTGAAATTCAAAGACAATTGAGTGATGTGGAGGTATACTGGCCATTGGATTCAGATCCTTAGTTTACAATAATGCGTAGGATTAAAATACTTGTTGACAATGCTTATGCAATAGATCTTATTGATGAAAAACTTCACAAATATTTACTAGTTGAACATCCAGTCACACCGGTTCTATATACTTTACCAAAGATACATAAAAAATTGGAAGATCCCCCTGGTCGACCTATAGTGTCAGGCATTAATTCAGTTTTTTCACCTGCAGCCACCTTCTGTCACGTATTCAGGGGTATGTGCAGCCCTGAATTCCACCCCACCTCTGACCCTGCCTACTTGCACAGCCCGTCCTATGCAACGGCGTACAACTAGTCGACGTTCCCTAAACTAGGTACGTGCAGGGGTGTACAGGGAGGGGAAACAATGGGAGAAAACAATAAACAAAGACAGAACTCACACAAAATACGAAGATCGCCGAGCCGAGGTCAAACCGGGAAGTCACGTCAAACACCAGAGGATCAAACAAAGCAGAGGTACATGCAGGGGTGTACAGTGAGGGGGAACAATGGGAGAAAACAATAAACAAAGACAGAACTCACACAAAATATGAAGATCGCCGAGCCGAGGTCAAACTGGGAAGTCACGTCAAACACCAGAGGATCAAACACAAGCCGAAGTCTAAAGCCGAGAGAGAACGCAGTACCAGGGGGGGAGACGAGAGAATAGTCAAATAACAATAGCCAAGGTCAAATGCAAAAGTCACTATATCAAACACACAGAGGATAGTAAGCAGGCTGCCTTTTTAACCCCTTCATGACATAGCCATTTTTCACCTTAAGGACCAGGCCAAATTTTGGAAATATGACATGTGTCACTTTATGTGGTAATAGCTTTGAAACACTTTTACTTATCCAAGCCGTTCTGAGATTGTTTTCTCGTGACACGTTGTACTCCATGACAGTGGTAAATTTGAGTCAATATAAATCACCTTTATTTATTAAAAAATCCTAAATTTACAGAAAATTTGGAAAAAATTGTAATTTTCAAACTTTGAATTTCTCTGCTTTTAAGGCACATTGTGATTTCTCACAAAATAGTTATTACTTTACATTTCCCATATGTCTACTTTATGTTACCATCATTTTGTAGATATAATTTTATTTTTTGGGGACGTTAGAAGGCTTAGAATTTTAGAAGTAATTCTTAAAATTTTTAAGAAATTTTCCAAAACAATTTTTTTTAAGCACCAGTTCAGTTCTGAAGTCACTTTGTGGGGTTAACATAATAGAAACCACCATAAATGACCCCATTTTAGAAGCTACACCCCTCAAGGTTTTCAAAACTAATTTTACTAACTTTGTTAACCCTTTATGTCTTCCACAAGATTTAAAGGAAAATGGAGATGACATTTCTAAATTTCACTTTTTTGGCAGATTTTCCATTTTAATACATTTTTTCCTGTAACACATCAAGGGTTAATAGCCAAACAAAACTCAAAAACTATTACCCTGATTCTGCGATTTACAGAAACACCCCACATGTGATTGTAAACTACTGTATGGGCGCACAGCAGGGCGCAGAAGGAAAGGTGCGCCAAATGGTTTTTGGAGGGCAAATTTTGCTGGACTGGTTTTCAGACACCATGTCCCATTTGAGGCCCCCCTGATGCACCCCTACAGTAGAAACAACCAAAAAGTGCCCATATTTTGGAAACTAAGGGATAAGGTGACAGTGTTATTGATATTATTTTGGGTTACATATGATTTTGATCGCTTTATATTACACTTTTTGTTAGGCAAGGTAACCAAAAATGGCTGTTCTGGCTCAGTTTTTATTTTTATTTTTTTACTGTGTTCACCTGAGGGGTTAACTCCTGTGATATTTTTGTAGAGCAGGTTGTTACGGATGTGGCGATACCTAACATGTATAGTTTTTTTATTTATTTAAGTTTTACACAATAATATCATTTTTTTAAACAAAAAAAATCATGTTTTAGTCTCTCCATAGTGTGAGAGCTGTAGTTTTTTTATTTTTTGGGCAATTGTCTCAGGTAGGGGCTCATTTTATGCGGGAAGAGGTGACGGTTAGATTGGTACTATTTTGAGTGGCATACGCCTTTTTGATCGCTTGCTATTAAAATTTTTGTGACGTAAAGTGACAAAAATGGCTTTTTTTTACCCTGTTTTTATTTTATTTTTTTACTGTGTTCACCTGAGGGGTTAACTCATGTGATATTTTTGTAGAGCAGATTGTTACGGATGTGGTGATACCTAACATGTATAGTTTTTTTTATTTATTTAAGTTTTACACGATAATATCATTTTTTAAACAAAAAAATCATGTTTTAGTCTCTCCATAGTGTGAGAGCTGTAGTTTTTTTATTTTTTGGGCAATTGTCTCAGGTAGGGGCTCATTTTTTGCGGGAAGAGGTAACGGATAGATTGGTACTATTTTAAGGGGCATACGCCTTTTTGATCGCGTGGTATTGCACTTTTTGTGATGTTAAGTGACAAAAAATGGCTTTTTGACACTGTTTTTATTTATTTATTTTTACGGTGTTCACCTGAGGGGTCAGGGCATGTGATATTTTTGTAGAGCAGGTTGTTACGAACGTGGCGATACCTAACATGATTGGGGTATTTTTTTTTCTTTTTTTACTAATTTTAAATTTTTTTAACTTTTTTTTTTTAACTTTTTTTTTTTTTTTTTTACACTTTTTTAGACTCAGACCCACTTGGTTCTTGAAGAACCAGTGGGTCTCATTGTTCTATAATACACTACAGTACACTGTATAGTGTACTGCAGTGTATTTTCATTCTTGCTAAGCCTTGTCAGGCTCCTGCCTTTAGCTGGAGCCTGATGAGGCTTAGCTTACACCATGGCAAGCAGACGCTTCTGAAAGCGTCTGGTTGCCATGGTAACCATCGGGACGCTGCCAGAGCAGAACAGCGTCCCGATGGAAGGGGGAGGGAGCTTCCTCCCCCTCTTCAGCCCACACCATCGCGCTGCCAGCGCACCGCAGCGCCGATGGGAGAGGGAGGGAGCTCCCTCCCTGTTAACCCTTTCCATGCCGCGGTCCCTACGGACCGTGGCATGGAAGGGCTTAAACTGCTGACATCGGCGCCAGCACCGATGTCAGCAGTTTGAAGCAGAGTATCAGCTGTATGCTGATACTCTGCTTCACCCGCTCTCCATCCTGAAAATCAATGCGGCGGCGATGCCGCCGCCATACGCCCGTCCGCCCGCCCGCCCGCCGCCGCACATTACACCCCCCCCGCACATTACATGTATATTATATACATATATATTATATGTATATAATATATACATATTCATTATTATTATTTTTTTTTTTTTTACATTAAAAAGCATGCCATCGCTGTGATTGGCTAGTCTGTATAGACTAGCCAATCACAGCGATCGCTAGCCCGGGACCGCCCCCATTGGTCCCGGGCTGGTAAGCTGAGACCCCTGGCTGTAAGTAACAGCCGGGGTCTCAGCACTGTCACCATGTCAGCAGACATGGTGACAGTTTAATGTAATGACGAGTATACTCGTCATGGAGCATTAAATAGCAGTGCTCCATGACGAGTATACTCGTCATATAGCGTGAAGGGGTTAAATAGGCCTCCAAGTAGGTCACGTGACGAAGCAGCATCAATTCTAGCCTAATTCTAATCCTGGAACAGCTGAGCGCTGGCTTCCCTGCCAACGCCCAAAGATCTAGGTAGGTCACGTGACGTGGCCAGCATCACGTGACCTAAAACATAAATAATTCACAACTGAGCGCTGGCCTCCCTGCCCCTGTTGTCATGGAGACGAGAACACACGTTGCGTCCTTGCTCCAGCACAGCAGTGGGAGTCCGGCGTGACACCTTCCTTGATAAATTTCTCATAAAATACGCTATATACGCCAAGTCATATGTAAGGGATACTACAGATTTTCTCAAGAAGTTACAAACCCTTGATTTCAGTGAAGGCCGTTACATTGCATCCTTTGATGTTACAAGCCTCTACACAAGTATTGATCATAGCAAAGGTATGGAGGCTGTAGAATGGGTTCTCTATGAGGACCACATTGATGACAATCTGATACAATGAATTCTCTTCTTACTAGAAATAGTACTTACCTGTAACTATTTTTTATTTGAGGAGACTTACTACGTCCAGTAACGAGGGACCGCGATGGGGTCCAATGTGGCCCCAACGTACGCTAATGTATTTATGAGCAGATTTGAGGAGGCGTTTATATACACATCCAGCTTCCTTACATTTATGAGGGGCTACATGAGGTATATAGACGACATATTCTTTGTCTGGACAAGAACCTCCAAGCAACTACTTGAATTTCAACAGTATATTAATTCAATAACGATTGTAAAAAATTGCTGTCCGCAAGCCAACCTCCTTTTTAAAGTAAAACTTCCTTTTATTTGGTCAAGTTAAAAAATCCATACAGCAGACTTTTCTCCATCATGCATAAAAACCAACATGTTTCAACCATAAAAGGTCTTAATCATGGTCTATACACTCTGAGTTTTCTCTAACATTTAAATCCCCAGCATTCCTTGGGAGTGGATCCCACACCTGGACCCGTTGATGGAACTCCCATTCTTAAAGCTACATTACATCTAAATGGAGTTTAAACCACAATATATTTTAAAAACAGAGCATATAGTATTTAAACTTCATACATCTAGTGGCTTTACTACAAGCAATCCCCATTTCTATCCTATAGGATCTAGAGCTGAATGCATGGATAGATTCCAGTCATGTGTGGAAAGAGATGTGAAAAAACTATACAATGGTATTAGCCGCCACTGTGCCTCCAATCTATCATGGCCTCAAAAGAAAGCGTTGGAGGAGTTGAAAAATAATGATGCTCCTGTTCGATACTGTTTAGGTCGAAAATGAGAGGAGGGTTAGGACTGCCTGACTTTATTTCCTATAACAGAGCTTCTCATTTATTAAGAATTGTAGACTGGTGCAGACATCAGCAGAATAAACAATGGGTGTCGATTGAGCAATCTTTCATGAAAATGCCTTTGTTTGCACTGCCTTGGCTGGGACCTCAAATCCCGCTTGGGGCTCGAGCACATCCCACAATAGGCCCAACCTTGAAAGCATTAGGCAGCATAATGGACTCACCTGACATATCACCTTCACCATCGCCAATGTTCCCCATTCTAGGGAACCCCTCGTTCCCACCAAGCTTAGAGCCAGGTCCATTTCGACGTTGGATTCAAGCCAACAGATTAAGAGCACACCACTTCATAGATTCTAATGCTTGGATCTCCATAGCCCAATTGAAAAGTGTCTCGGAACCAACCTCTCTGTCGGACTGGCACATTAACCAACTCCACCACTACCTGACCTCATTGCTACCTGCTAGCTTGCATTCACACAAGCTGACAGACTTTGAGCGCCTTTGTGATGGAAGGGGTGAGTTCCGACACGCGCTCTCTTATCTCTACAATACATTAATCGCTCTGTCTAATCAATCATCCCCCACATATCTCCTTAACTGGGAGAGGGACCTAGGGCTAACATTCACAACAGAACAAAAAGAACGTATCTTTACACTTGCACATAAAACCTCCATTGCCAGCAACATGCAAGAAATGGGGTTCAAGGTCCTCTCCAGGTGGTACATGGTGCCCTCAAAGCTACACTCTCTATTTCCAACAGTGTCCCCTATTTGTTGGCGTTGTGGGAGGGAGAGAGGTACAATGCTTCATGTCTTCTGGGAGTGTTCGGTGTTGGCCAATTTTTGGCAGCAGGTGTGGAGTATCACCTCAAAATTTACATCAGACAAGCTGCCTAAAACCCCAGCGTTCTTCCTGCTTCATCATAGCGACATCCCAATTAGCACTTATAGGAAGTCTATGGTGAGACATATGGTAAATACTGCAAGAGCTTGCATTCCTTGCACATGGAAATCATCCTCAGCACCTACAATATCCATGTGGATAAACAAATTGCAGGAGGTTATGAGAATGGATGATCTTACCTCATCTCTGAGGAACATATCCACGAAATTTCGGAAAACCTGGCAACATTGGTTAATGTTCCAGGACACTGATGAGTTTAAATCACTCATGGTGTGAGGCGGCTGGGGGAGCGGGATAGGGTTGGGAGGAGGGGAGGTGTTTGTTTTTTTTGTTTTTTTTTTTTTTAAAAAAAGGGAAAAAAAAAAAGAAAAATAATGATGACATTGTAATTAGAATGGCAGATAAGGGAGGCACAGTGGTGGTTATGGATAAAAATATGTATTTGTCACAGGTCACTAATATTGTATCAGACGATAGGGTTTACCATAAATTAAGCAGTGACCCCACTGCCACAATTCGGAGTAAACTTTTTGGCCTATTGGAGGAGGGTGAAAGGCTAGGGATTTTAACAACCAAAGAAAAAAAGTATATGATAATTGAGGAGCCAATTGTCCCTATTATACATGCACTTCCGAAAGTGCATAAAGGCATTCGCCCTCCTCCAATGAGGCCAATAGTTTCAGGTATTGGTTCGGTTTGTGAGAGAGCAGGAGAATGGCTAGACAGCCTGTTGCAGGAATTAGTACAACAAACCCCGGGATTTTTACGAGACACCAAAGATGTATTGGTTAATTTGAAAAACATAATTGTAAGCGTAATTGTAGCAAAACAGAGGTGTTTGTCCAGGAGTGTGCCCAAATCAAACAAAGATTGACACAAAGAGGCTATGCTAATTGGGTGGTTGACAGGGCGATTAAGATTTCCTCTGAGAAAAACAAAGGGGAATTGTTGAGTAATAACAGAAAAACCAATGTAAGATCAGGTAAATGTAAACCCACAATGGTTTTGGAATATAGTATGGAGTTTGGTGCCATTAGAAATATAGTCCAAAAATGGCTCCCTATATTAAAGGAAGATACCAAACTAGACTCTATTTTGGAAGAAGGAGTCCAAATTGTTTCCAGACGAGTTCCCACATTGGGACAGGTATTATCTCCAAGTCTAGTCACACAACGCCAAAAATATAAAAATACATGGTTATCAGTAGTAGGTTTTTACAAATGTGGAAAAAAGAATTGTAATACTTGCAAGGTGGCCAAAAAATGTACGTCATTTTGGGATTCAGAGAATCAGAAATGTTATCCGATCAAATCTTTCATGAACTGCTCATCCACAAATGTAGTATATATGATTGAATGTCATGCATGTAGCAAAAAATACATTGGCTGCACTACTAGAAGTCTCAAAGTCAGGGTATCAGAGCACCTGAGAGATATCAAGCAGGAAGGAGTCAAACACATTTCAATGGCATCAAAACATTTCCGTGATTTACATCAGGGGTCCATAGACACACTGTGCGTTTCTGCAATAGAACAGGTATACAGTTCACCAAGAGGGGGGTGATCGAAAGCTGAGAGTGTTGGACCGTGAGGCATTTTGGATATACCAGTTAGATACCAGGGTGCCTCATGGTCTAAACCTCAGACATGACATTATGTTCCATTATTAAATGAGTGACATGTTCTGCTCTGTGGATCTATGAGATCACAGGGGCTAATGTTATTTTGTTTTTATATATGTCTTGACAAATGGGATATATATTGTTTTGTGATTTATAGTGTATATATCATATTGCTTTTCCATGTACATATGTATATAGTTGTGTCCTATGTAATGATCTGTCTTGAAGGTTCCTGCCACAAGATTTACGGGTGTGGTACATATCATTGGATAGATGTGGATGGTATAAGGCCTAATTCACACTGGGTGGCATCACTGCTTCAAGCAGACCGTATGCTATGTTAGAAAAATAGACTGTTATGTTGTTGTATTATGTGGCATACGTGTTACCATCATGGGTTATATGAAGGAGGGAAGTTTAAATACCATATGCTCTGTTTTTAAAATATATTGTGGTTTAAACTCCATTTAGATGTAATGTAGCTTTAAGAATGGGAGTTCCATCAACGGGTCCAGGTGTGGGATCCACTCCCAAGGAATGCTGGGGATTTAAATGTTAGAGAAAACTCAGAGTGTATAGACCATGATTAAACATACTGCTAAAAAACAAAAAAACACTACAGGAAATCCTTCCACTTCTATAAAAAGTACGTCCAGTTCCTTTTCAAAAACCGTTCTAGTACATGAGGATCCTTTAGAATTACCATCATCTATAGATCCTGCCTTATCCGCTCTCAATTTAACGGACATATCCACATACAGTACAACACCCACCAGTCCTGAGCCTCTTTTAGCCCTTCCCCCCACTCTAGAAAAACCGCCTTCGAATCTCCTATCCCCCTCCAATACCATCACTCCATCAAGGTCCATTCTGACAAGCATCCAACTCTTGTCTCCTCTAATTCTACAATCTCTCGCAAGTCCAAAGCCCCAACCCTTTCCTTCCCCTCCCAATTCCAAGATTCCACGTCCTCAACAAACACTAAAAATAACCAGTTTTTACGGCCCAATCAAATCATCGAAAAGGAAAAACCAAGATTTCTTGTCCGACGAAGAGGGACTAGAGGGGGTTCAAAGAAAAGAAACAAAATTAAAAAATCACAACAAAAACTTAAAACCGGACCTATACCCGAAAAACACCCCATCCCTTCCTTCGAAACCCTAAAGCAGAAGGGTATTTTCAACCTATCTAGCTATACACTCAAAAACAATGAGATCGATCTACTTTCAAAGGGCCTATCGTTCTGTCCGACCAACAGTTCAGATCTATTTGAAACCTTTGTAGATTTTAACCAATTTATCTGTAAATTAACCCTACAAAGGCATTACACCATTAAATCCTCTAGATTTTACCCTCAAGATACTACTAATAAGCAAATAGAGATAAACCCTATAAACACCACTATATCTACCATAGACACAACCGGAGATTGCGACATTGAACATCTGGACGAACTTACCAACACTCCGATACCATCCCAATTTAAACCCAAATCTACCTTTTATCCACTAGCCAGTAGGGGCCCGCATATTGAGGCTTTTTATAATATGGTATTATCAGACCTACGTGACCATATGTCTAAGAAACACAATCACGTAAGGCCACACAATCTGTCTCGGGCCCAACAAAATGCGGTTAAATCACTTAAATCTAATAATAAGATTGTTATTAAAAATGCAGACAAGAGAGGTGGTATTGTGATTTTAGATACTGAAGCTTACAATTTGTCAGATGATAAATATTATATTAAGCTTGATCAAGACCCAACGGATATTTTTTAAAAAAGTCTAGTGGAACTTATTAATCAAGGTCGGGACAATAAGATTCTAAATAAAAAAGAAACCAAATTTCTCACTACCCCCCATCCATCTATCCCATATTTCTATTTTCTCCCCAAAATACATAAAACCCTCAATAATCCCCCGGACGCCCCATCATCTCAGGTATAGATTCCCTTACTTCCAACTTATCTGCATACATCGATCAAACCCTCCAAAAGTACATTATCCAATTACCATCACACCTAAGGGACTCCAACCATCTCATTTACCTCCTCGATAGTGTTCATTGGGAATCAGGAATGACTTGGGTAACTATGGATGTTTCTGCACTATATAGCAATATCCACCATAATCTAGGCATAAAAGCAGTTGAGTCTTTTTTGATAGAGGATTTTTATTTGCCACAAACACAAAGATTTTTTATTCTCAATTCCATTGATTTTATTTTAACGCATAATTATTTTAAATATGGCAATGACTTTTATTTACAAAAATGTGGAACAGCCATGGGCACAAAATTTGCACCTTCATATGCCAATCTATTTATGGGGGCTTTTGAGTGCTCAATGGGTCTTCTTAATCACACTAATATACAATTTTATAAGAGATATAAAGACGATATTATTTTTATTTGGAATGGAAGTACAACAGATCTTAACTCTTTTATCAATGGCTTAAATACCAATAATTGGAATTTATCATTTACAGCACAAACTAGTGCGACTTCAGCCATTTTTTTAGATCTAGAGATAACCATTAATAAGGACCAAATTGAGACACGTACACATTTTAAACCAGTTGATTCCAATAGTTATTTGAATTTCAAGAGCTGTCACTATAAGAAATGGAAAAATAATATCCCATATGGGCAAATGAAACGACTACGTAGAAACTGCTCGGCTGATGTGGTTCTAAAAGAACAAACTAACATTCTAAAAGATAGATTTTTAGAAAAAGGCTATCCTCTGGGCCTTATTAGGGATTCACAGACACGGGCCCTTAGAGAAACACAATCAGATAGCCTCAAATCTAAAACTGCTAAGGAAGTTAGCACAAAACCAAAAGGCCCGAACTTTATCACTCGGTACAGCTCTAATCATGGTGACATTAAGAAAATCTTTATGAAGCATTGGTCCATTCTTTTAAAGGACCCTATTATAGGTCATGATCTTCCAACAGGACCTAGCATGACTTATCGGAGAGCCCGTACGTAAAATCATTGGTGGCCCCGTCATGCCCAAAACTACAAGATCAAGTAATCCCCTCTAAACCGAATATGAGTACTGCAGGTTCGTACAGATGTGGCTCAAAACGCTGTAAATGCTGTGATCTGATTTCCCATGAGATAAATACAGTCACTGCAACACATACTGGCGAAAACATTTCCTTGAAACACTCTATGACCTGCAGCTCATCCTATATTATATATTTATTGGAGTGCCCTTGTGGCCTCCAATATATAGGCCGTACGACACAGACTTTGAGAGAAAGAATCAATCAACACCGGTCAAAAATAAATAAAAAGTATCCCAACCATAGTGTCTATCGACATTTTTCCCAAAAACATAATGGTGACCCTGACCTTTTGAGATTAACCCCTATTGACCAGATTACCAATTCCTACTCGCAACTGTGTCAGAGAGAGATGTACTGGATATTTCGATTCAATACACTAATACCTACAGGTCTTAATGAAGCTCTAGAACACAACAACTACTAACCAACATGACCTATATAAAGATCATTACGGATCCATTTATTACTTATAACCACCATATCTAATTGCCTATTTATCCAAATGTTCTTATATATCTGTATATCTATACACCCATTGACGTATGCAATCTATAATGACTCTATATGTTTCTTATATGTCTATTTTACATCTTATGTTTTTTATATGTCTATTTTATATCCTATATTTTATATATTTATACATTTATTTATATTTATCTATATATAATATGTATCTATATATTTTTCATTGTTTAATTTAATTTTTTCACATATAGCCATCAGTATACATTTACCCCTCTACTTTTACGTTCTTATATACATATTTCTATCTCCCACACCCAATAACTGTACTGATATGTGCAATATGGCCTAATATATACATCATGCAGTTATATATTCTTTTCCTCCTTTTAATAATTTTTTTCCTCCTTTTATTATCATTTTTATCAATTTCTAATCGTGGAGGCCGGGAACATAAACTTGTACATAAACTTATATATATTTCCCGAATTTTTGAATAGGATCTATACAATATACATTACTAGTTTGTAACGTATATCACCTTTCTTGACACGCCCTAATATAGGAGGACTTTATGCGCTCCATTGGTGGAACGCAAATAGACGTGAGCTATACTCGTTCCTTCCCCCCTGCCTCACGTACATACACACATATCCGGCTCAGCGCACTGCGTTCCACCACTCCTCCTTTTTGCTACAGACGTGGGGGCGGGAGGTTATGCGTCCCACCGTGGAACGCATGCACCTTCCCCTTCTGGTACACAGACTCCGGCCCACACAACACGTGGATCATCTGGCTATATATGTAAGTGGAAAATATATCAAACTGTTATTGCCTTTTTTTATCTGCTCCTGAAGAAGGGGATTTATGTACTCCCCGAAACGCGTCGAGCTCATTTACCAATAAAAAGAACACCTATTTAAGAAGTCCTGGATCCATCGTATATTTGTGGGACGCGGTGTACTGACATCTAAATACATGACCTCGGCGAGGGAGGTGAGGTGGACAAGTGTTATGTGCTTATCTTGTCCCCCCCTCCCTGGTGAAGTAAGTCCCCTTATATCCTTGGATTATTAACCCTATCACTGGTTTATAGGAATATATTTGTGTATAATGTGTGCACATGTCATTGCCTAGACCAGTCATCTCCTTTTTGCTATTCACCATCTCTACCTTTCACTCTACTTGATACTTTTTTCTGGCTCCCCATACCCGATATTATTACACATCACTAGGCGGTTTTCCCTTTACCGTCCTTTTTGTTTTCTTTTTGGGTAGTAGCCTCAATAAGTTATCCCTTTATTCACCCCTCCCCCCCCTTCCCTCTCACTCCCCTGGCGCTCTCTCACCTACTCCATATTTTTGGATCGAAACCTATACTCAATTGTGTTTGTTTCTATCCTGTTTCTCCATAGACCATGATTAAGACCTTTTATGGTTGAAACATGTTGGTTTTTATGCATGATGGAGAAAAGTCTGCTGTATGGATTTTTTAACTTGACCAAATAAAAGGAAGTTTTATTTTAAAAAGGAGGTTGGCTCGCGGACAGCAATTTTTTTTACAATCGTTGTAAGGGGTCCTTATGCACAGATAGGAAAAATATCTTGAGTTTTGACAGTGCCCATCCTAAGAATATGAAGGGATCACTACCATATAGCCAATTACTTAGAGTTAAAAGGATTGTCACTGATAATACTAGATTAGATAATCGTGTAGAAGAAATGTGTAATAGATTTTACCAGCGAGGCTATCCGAGGGCAATGGTACAAAGATATAAGCATAGAGTACAGGGACTAGATCGTACAAAACTCTTGAAGGATAAAGTCAAAAGACAAGAAAAAAAGAGAATTTCGTTTGTCTCCACATATTCCGTACAGAGTAAACGAATATCACAGGCATTGAAATCTAACTGGCATATACTTACGTAGTCCTTTCCAGACATAGAAGAATTTCGGACAGCTCCCCTCATGTCATACAGATGATCACGCAATCTGGGCAATCTGACATGCTGATATAGTACCACAACATATTCTAACCATTAAAAAGAAAGGTTATTTCCCATGCTTGGAATATTGTAATTATAATGTTGTAAATGGATACTATACGTGTAAATCAGATTTTGTGATCTATGTACTACAATGCCCATGTGGACTTTTTTATGTGGGAGAGACCACACAGGAATTTAGGAACAGATTGAACCAGCCACAGGTATCAAATACGTAAACTACGTTAAGGAAAGAGACCACAGGAACCGTCAAAAACTGAATTACCTATACCAGAACATATGTCTCTCAGCTCAGATTTCATATAATTGATGGGGTATGCAACCAAAGGAGGGGAGGGGATAGAGATCGCCTATTAAAAAGACTTGAATTAAGGTGGATCTTTGAACTACAAACACTTGAACCCAAAGGCCTTAATAGGGAGTTCAAAATAGGCTCACTTTACTGAACCTGATAGGATTATGATGTACTCTTCACCATAAATTAACATTATACCTTATACTATAGGTTATATGTTTTTATTACGTATGGTACCCAACCCACAGGTTGTGCTTTATTTACTTATTTTATATTTTTTTAGGTATTCACACTGATGGTGGAAACTAGGGGCATAAACGTGAGAAGCATCCATATCGAACTACCCTGCTTGAGCGGTAGATATACATAATTGAGAAATGTTTGGTATACACTATTTTTGTTTTCGGTAGTCACTTTTTCATTTTGTTATTTCAGGGTAGGGTTGATTGGGATCTGCCTTTTACCAACATAGTATATTCAATTATGGAACGATTGTTCCTTAGTACAATGGGTCTCATTTTGAAGATTAGGAGACAGTCAGTATGACTGACCCCACTGTAACTTAGTTTCCAAAAAAAGGTTGGTCTCATTATATAGATATATGATGGATATGGTACTGTAGGAAACACATATAATTGAGCTAATTAGATACCCAGATGAATGCCTGTAATTAGCATATTTGTTAGGGTCCTGTGATGTCCTGGGAGGGTATATGCAGTGGCGTAGCGTGGGGGGGCCAGGGGTGTGGTTGCCCTGGGCGCCAAATTGCAGGGGGCGCCAGGCAGCAGGAATTTCAATGAGGGACGCCGCAAGCTGTGATGGAGAGAAATAAGTATTTTTTTAATTTTTTATGTATGTATTTTTATTTCAGTTGTACTGGGGGCACTATGGAGGTGGGGGAGGAGCCGAGACCTGAGGACCCAAGACGTTATACTAATGAGGGGGCCATTATATTAATAATAAGAGCGGCCATTATATTAATAATAAGAGGGGACATTATACTACTAATAAAGAGGGGGCCATTATATTAATAATAAAGAGAGGGATGTTATATTAATAATAAAGAGGGGGGCATTATACTACTACTTATTTAGTAGTATAATGTCCCCCTCTGTATTATTAATATAATGTCCCCCTCTGTATTAATAGTATAATTCCCCCCTCTTTATTAGTAGTAATATCATTATAGTCATTATATTAATAATACAGAGGGGGCCATTATATTAATAATACAGAGGGGGCCATTATATTAATAATACAGAGGGGGTCATAATAATAATAATAATAATAATAATAATAATACAAAGGAGATCACTATATTAATAATTATACAGAGGGGGCCATTATATTAATAATAATAATACAGAGGGGGTCATTATAATAATAATAATACAGAAGGGGTCATTATATTAATAATAATGATAATACAGAGGGGCCAATAATAATAATAATAATAATAATAATAATAATAATACAGAGGGGGCCATTAATAATAATGATAATAATACAGAGGGGGCCATTAATAATAATGATAATACAGAGGGGGCCATTAATATTAATGATAATACAGAGGGGACCAATAATAATAATAATAATAATAATACAAAGGGCGCCATTAATAATAATGATAATACAGAGGGGGTCATTAATAATAATAATAATAATAATAATGATAATACAGAGGGGGGCATTAATAATAATGATAATACAGAGGGGCTATTAATAATAATAATACAGAAGAGGCCATTATTAATAATAATAATAATAATAATAATAATAATAATACAG
This sequence comes from Rhinella marina, assembly GCA_900303285.1. NCBI lineage: Eukaryota > Metazoa > Chordata > Amphibia > Anura > Bufonidae > Rhinella > Rhinella marina. Next base: position 24,311 of record ONZH01021812.1, read on the forward strand.
AAGAGGCCATTAATAATAATGATAATACAGAGGGGGCCATTATAATATATAGGGGGAATAATGTTATGGGGGGTCTATCTGTATGGCTCTAGCACAGTATTGGGGGGGCATCAGGAAGGAGAGGACGATAGTAAAGTGAGGAATTAAAATTTTTTTTCTATGAAACTTTGCAGAGATGAGACGTGGCTGAAAGAAGGTATCATGTCGTTCATGTACGTGACTTGATCGGGCGGGTGCAGGAGCTGCACCTACCCGATCAGCAGCACGGGGCCGAATGTTGCCAATAGCTGGGCATCCCGTGATTAACCCTTCACACGCCACGGTCACCGCTGACCGCGGCATGTGTGAGGTCTGAGAGAGGGAGGGAGCTCCCTCTGACTCCATCGTCCCCCAGCACTGCGCTGGCAGGGGGCCGATGGTTGCCATGGCAGCGCCAATGCCTTAAACATGTACGGAAGCCTAGGGGATCCAGCCTGCAGGCTGGGTCTCCTAGGCAACCTGTCAGAGTCTTACACAGTAAGATGCTGACAGTTCAATTCAGTACAATACAGAAAGTATTTTACTGAATTGAACAGGGATCAAACCCTGAAAACATGAAGTCCCAAAGTGGGACAAATGTAAAAAGTAAAAAAAAAAAATGTTTTTTTTTTAATAATAAATAAATAAAAAATAAAGTAAAATAAAAAAAGAAAAACACCATAAAATAATGTTTTAAATAAAAAATAAAAAACACATAAATTAGGTACTAGGTATCGTCCATAACAAAGTGCTTTATAAAAAATATCACATAATCTACCACCTCAGGTGAATGCCATAAAAAAAAAAAGTTTAAAAAAAAAAAACTGACCAAAAATGCAATTTTTTGGTCACCTTACATCACATAAAGAGTAATTCCAAGCGATCAAAAAGATGTATGTACCCCAAAATAGTGCCAATCAAACCGTCAAAAAATGCCACCCTACCTAAGACAATCGCCCAAAAGATTAAAAAAAATATGGCTTTCAGAAAATGGAGACACTAAAACTTGATTTTTTTTGTCTTCAAAAATGCTTTTATTGTGTAAAACTGAAATAAATGTGAAAAAAAATATACATGTTAGGTATCACCGCGTCCATAATAACCTGCTCTATAAAAATATTATATGATCTATGCCCTCAGCTGAACGCTGTAAAACAAAAAAAATCTGTGCCAAAAATGCAATTTTTTTTGTCACCTTCATCAGAAAAAGTGTAATTCCAAGCGATCAAAAAGTCATACACACCCCAAAATGGTACCAATCAAACTGTCATCTTCCCGCAAAAAATGATACCCTACCTAAGACAATTGTCCAAAAAATAAAAAAAATATGGCTTTCAGAAAATGGAGACACTAAACCATGATTTTTTTTTCCCTTCAAAATTGCTTTTAGTGCGTAAAACTGAAATACATTTTTTAAACGTAGACATATTAGGTATCGCCACATCCGTAACAACCTGCTCTATAAAAATATCACATGACCTAACCCCTCAGGTGAACATTGTAAAAAAACAAAAAAACAAACAAAAAATGCCATTTTTATGTCACCATACATCACAAAAAGTGTAATTCCAAGCGAACAAAACCCCAAAATAGTACCAATCAAACCGTCATCTCTTCCCGCAAGAAATGAGACACTATCTAAGACAATCGCCCAAAAGATAAAAAAAATATGGCTTTCAAAAAATGGAGACACTAAAACATGATTTCTTTTTCTTCAAAAAAGCTTTTATTGTGTGAAAGTGAAATAAATGTAAAAAAGTAGACATATTAGGTATCTCCACGTCCGTAATGACTTTCTCTATAAAAATATTATATGACTTACCCCCTAAGGTGAACACCATAAATAAATAAAAATAAAAACTGCGCAAAAAATGCAATTTTTTGTCACCTTTCATCACAAAAACTGTTATAACAAGCGATCAAAAAGTCATATGCAAGCCAAAATAGTATAAATCTAACCGTCATCTCTTCTTGCAAAAAATGAGCCCCTACATAAGATAATGAAATAAAAAATATAAAAAATATAGCTTTCGGAAAATGGAGATGCTAAAACATGATTTTTTTTCAAAAATGCTTTTATTGTGTAAAACTAATATATATAAAAATAAAAAATATATATAAATATATATTTTTATATAAATATATAAAAATATATATAAAAAAGTAGACATATTAGGTATGGCCACGTCCGTAAAAACCTGTTATAAAAATATCACATGTTCTAACCCCTAAGGTGAATTTCATAAAAAAAAAAAACATATGTACCCAAAAATGCTACCAACTCTTTCTGCAAAAAATAAGCCCCTACACAAGACGATTGGCAGAAAATAAAAGAAATGTAGCTTACATAAAATTAAGACACAAGAACATAATTTTTGTTTTGAAAAATGCTTTATTATGTAGAACTAAAACAACAGAAAAAAATACACATATTTGGTATTGTCGCTTTTGTATCAACCTGCTCTATAAAAGCAACACATGATCTATCCTGTCAGGAGAACTCTGTAAAAAATTTACCACTAACATAAAGTACAATATGTCACGAGAAAACAATCTCAGAATCGCTTAGATTAGTAAAAGCGTTCCAGAGTTATTACCACATAAAGTGAAACATGTCAGATTTGAAAAATGTAGCTTGGTCCTTGAGGTGAAAACTTGGTCTTGAAGGAGTTAATAGAGATGTATGTAATGTCCATCCAAATTTCTGTTTCATGGTAGGGGTGGGGGGTGGATACAGAATTTGGTCCACATTGCTGCAGCCCGGCCCCAGACTTCAGGTCACACTGTGTGTGTTCTGAATTGTGGGTCCTCACACCCATCTACTACATAATCTGTACTCAGAGAGTTATTACTGTGTTATCTGTGGTGTTACATAGTACTGCAGGTGACCTCTATTACATTATCTGTACTCAGAGAGTTATCACTGTGTTATCTGTGGTGTTACATTGTACTGCAGGTGACCTCTACTACATTATCTGTACTCCGAGATAGCACTGTGTTATCTGTGGAGTTACATAGGACTACAAGTGATCTACTACATTAACTGTTAAAAGGGGCATGCCCATAGGCTGGGGGGGGCACAATTTTTGGCTTGTCCCGGGTGCTGGCAACCCACGCCACGCCACGCCACTGGGTATATGTATCTTTATAGGTGCACCACATTCATTATTTGAAAAAGACTGTGTTGGTCGAAATGTCGCACATTTCTGGTGAATAAACTGGTTGAAATTTTCATTTCTGGTTGAAATTTTGAACAATTGAGAGTGCTGCGGTTCTCTTCACTTTTCCCATGTATAGTCCTGTATATTACACTTCCTCCCCATGTATAGTCCGGTATATTACACTGCACACCATGTATGGTCCTGTATATTACACTATGCCCCTATGTACAGTCTTGTATATTACACTGCATCCTCATGTATAGTCCTGTATATTACACTGCATATACACCTATATATAGTCCTATATATAACATTGCACTCCATGTATAGTCCTGTATATTACACTGCACCCCATATATATTCCTGTGTATTACACTGCACCCTATGTATAGTCCTGTGTATTACACTGAACCCCATGTATAGTCCTGTATATTACTCTGCACCCCATATATAATCCTGTGTATTACACTGCACCCCATGTATAGTCCTGTGTATTACACTGAACCCCTTGTATAGTCCTGTATATTGCAGTGCATCCTATATATGGTCCTATATATTACACTGCACCTCATGTATAGTTCTGTGTATTATACTGCACCTCATGTATAGTTCTGTGTATTATACTGCACCCCATGTATAGTCCTGTATATTACACTGCATCCTATGTATGGTCCTATATATTACACTGTACCTCATGTATAGTTCTGTATGCTACACTGCCCCGCATGCAGTGTCGGACTGGGGTGCCTGGGGCCCACCAGTAGAATTTATTTTAGGGGCCCAACGTACAGATACATTCAAATATTACCTGCTCATACAGCAGCAAGATGCTACCAGATGATTGAATATGGGGGTCCCTGCAGCGACTTTGAGAAGGTAGGTCCTGGGGAGAAGAGGACACTAGCTAGATTTCCTCTATACCTAGAAGTCATCTCAGCTCTTTTTGTTTCTATAATAAACTGAGGAGTTTCTTTAATAATCTATAACGTGTTTTACATGGGCTGTGGGCCAGTCCGAGCCTGGGTATAGATAGGAAGTAGTCGGAGTCAGTAGTAGTTCTAATTGCCTATTTAGTTATATTAATATTAAATCCCAAATATTAATAATTAATATTTCCTATAACAGGGGCACTGTAGGGGGCTCTATTACTATCGGGGGCATTCTAGAAGGGAATTATTATTCGTGGGACTTTGAGGAGCACTATTACTGGGGAAGGGACTATTATTTCTTCTGGATAGTATTTGGGGGTATTGAGGAGCAGAGCAAGTAGCAGGATAACACTTGTGGGACTTGAGGATGGGGAGAATGATAGAAAAGTGAGGGACCTAAGATGTCTGAGTGTCAAACTCTGCAGAAACGAGGCACAGCTGATAGAAGTTGTCTAGGAGAAGATGAAAGAAAACATCTACATCAGAGGAGACGTCACCTGGGAGGCTCTGGATGTGAGAGGTACTGTATGTGCTGCAGTATAGTCCTGTATGTTTGATATTGTCTATGCAGCAAGTAAAGCAAGGAAAATGTCTTTAGTGCTAGTGCGAGCTAAGGGGGTTGGGGGAGGGGATTGGGGGTTGGAAGCGTCGACTGGGGCCATATGTATTGAGGCTTGGGCCCCGGATCCCTATCAATGCCCCTGAGAGGATATAAAGTTACAGTTGCTAGAGGGGGCTATTGGTAGTGTTTTAGACTGCTGGGAAAGTAACTCAAAACTAAAACCATTGGGCATCCGTGACGGAGGAATAACGACACATCACACGCCATGTTGGGTGGGGATCGGTCACAGCTTTTATTTATCAAAGTCTCCAAAATTTCTTATATTTTTTTCCACTCAATAACATCGGGATGTGTAAGCGTTATGCACACAGCACTCCCTGTTGTGCAAGTCAGCCTTACACTCCCATTTCACTTCTTCACCGACCTCCACTGAGGAGCCCGTGTAACCCTACACTGCGCTCCGACCCCCACCCAACAAGAAGAGCGCCTGTTCCACACCGTCCTGCAGGCCCGAAAGGAAAATATCAAGCCCGATGTCGTTCAAATGAACGCCATCCGGGCGCATCAGGCCAACATTATCACTTTCTAGCTGGCGGTGGCGGACTACGACACCTGACCTGGACCTAACAAAACGGGAGATGCGAGCGTTCACAGTGCGACGCGCCCTCTCTATGGCCTGGGCGTCCCGAGCGCCTTGCCACGTCACCCTTGGGACGATCTCCGACCATACAAGGACCACCTCATTAAAAAAGGTCGGGATACGATCCAAATCCACCCGAATTAGGGTAAGCAACTCAGCCACTTTAAGCACGCAGAGGTCGTTACCCCCTGCATGCAACACTAGCACTAAAGGCGTAGCCACCCTTCTGCTGATCTCCACCGCCTCCGGTAACACCTGGGACCAACGAAGGCCTCGAATTCCTCTCCACAGCACATGTACGTTGCGGAATCCCAGGCTCCGACCACCAGGCCGACATTCTGATCGCTGACCAGCCCAAAAGATATATGAATGACCCAGGAAGCATATTGTTGGTTGCACGGGGCCTACAAAAGATCATACCATTAAATGAGGACGGACATAAGTGGCGTAGCATGCAGAGCGCCATCTCCCTATTCTTTTCACCTCCGACTCCGGAAGACCTGCTCTCGCCGCTTCAGTAGCCGCGCCAATGCGGAACGAGTGGGTGCCGAAATCCGCCGGATTAAGAGCCAATGCCGCCAAGGCCCGTCGGAAAACCGTCAGGAATTGGTAACGAGTTAGGGACGAGCCATCCGCGTGTAGCAGGAGGGAAGGGCCCTGGGGCCTAATCGACAACAAGTCATGCACTGCTGCGTGCGGGCATGCCGGCCCGTCGACTGGGTATAAGGGCAGCCATGCTCCACGAGCTAGGGGGTCCGTCTTTGACCGACGTACGCACACTCTCAGTACGGAGGAGGACACGGCAACATCTTCCACCATTAAGCCGCCAGGCCTGGCGCGGGACGGAGATACAAGTTCACCAACTCGGAGGGCGCCAAAAAACGCAAGGCAAAAAGCCGCGTGAAATAAAGTCGACTCATAATCCGAGGAGCATATGGAGGGTAGCACGTCGCAGATGCGGAGCAGCAACGAATAGGACACCGGACGCCTGCGCTCCCGCCGAGTGTATTCCTTCCTCCAACCCTTCAACGCTTGGCGCACCGCAAAATGACGAGTGACATCCCGCCAGCCCCGCAACTTCAGGTGGAAGCTAACGCCCGCTAAACGACGCTGCGCGACTAGCGCGGAAACAGAAGACTCTCGCAGCCATAACATATAGGAAACTGTCACCTGCAATGCCGCTTGAGGCAATACCGCTTGCTGAGCCTCAGCTCGCGCACACCACTCTGCCCAAGCCTTACCATGACCCGTCCACGTAGCTGGAGTGACCGACGATCGGACTAGAGACATCAGACCGTGAACGCCAATTTCCACAGGAAAGGAGGACATGGGGAACCCTCCACCTCCGCCTCCAGCACCATGGCTCGAAACTCCTGGAAATGGAAGCGAGACAAAGCATCAGCGGCCTGATTAGAGGTACCAGGAACGTGACGCGCGCGGAACCATAGGTTAAGCTCCAAGCACCGCAATACCAGCTGGCGGAGAAGAGACAATACCGGGGGAGAGGACGAGGTCAACTTATTAATGCAGTAAACAACGGACATGTTATCAGACCAAAAACAAATCCTCTGATTCCGCATGTACTCGCCCCAAACATGGATGGCCACCACAATCGGAAAGAGCTCCAAGAGAGCAATGTTGGAACACAAACCCGCGGACCGCCAGGCCTCCGGCCACCGTTCAGCGCACCACTTGGTACCAAAAAGTGCCCCGAAGCCCGTACCTCCGGCGGAGTCCGTGGCCAACTGCAACTCAATGGAAGACACCTCCCGACACTGGCAACATGTATGACCGTTGTAAGAGACCAGAAAACTCTGCCAAACTCCCAAATCCGCCTTCAATGATTTAGTCAGGCGGATATGGTGGTCCGGGTGCTTGACACCGCAGGTGGCTAAAGCCGAACGGCGGGAAAAAACCCTGCCAATTGGCATAATGCGACACGCAAATACCAATAGGCCGAGTAAACTTTGCAGTTGCCGAAGAGTGACAGACTTAACCGAACAGAACCCCCGGATTAGCTCCGTCAACCTATCTAACTTATCCTGTGGCAAACGGAACACCATCTCCTCGGTGTCTATCTCAATACCTAAGAACGTAAGCCTTGTCACTGGGCCGACTGTCTTTTCTTCAGACAGAGGCACCCCGAAACGCCTCATAAAGTAACGGAACGTGTCTAACAAAAACTGGCACTGAGGTGAATTACCTGGGGCAATGAATAGGAAGTCGTCCAAATAATGGATAATGGAATTGGAACCCGTCTCATAACGTACCACCCATTCGAGGAAAGTGCTGAACAGCTCAAAGAAGTGGCACGAAATGGAGCAGCCCATGGGCAGGCAAGTGTCATAGAAATAACTATCATCCACCATGCATCCCAGAAAATGGTAACAGTCAGGATGCACAGGGAGGAGGCGGAAAGCCGCCTCGATGTCTGATTTGGCCAGTAGCGCGTTCCTTCCCGCCACTCGCACTAACGCGACAGCTCGGTCAAATGGGACATATGACACCGACGCATCCTCCTTCGGAATACCGTCATTCACCGAGTCTCCCTTAGGAAAGGACAAATGGTGAATGAGGCGGAATTTTCCCGGTTCCTTTTTGGGGATAACACCAAGCGGAGAAACCCTGATGTTAGGGAACGGCGGGCAAGCAAACGGACCTATTATCCTACCCAAGGCGATTTCCTTGGACAACTTATCCCTCAAAACTTCCGGGTTATCTCTGGCCGATTTAAGGTTGGGGGCATGGGAAGGAAAACGGTTGTATGTAAACGGGATAAAGAAACCAAAGGTGAAACCCGCCCTCAACTGACCCGATGCGGCCTTATTGGGGTACCTGTCTAGCCAACTGTCCATCTCGGCTACGCTCACCGGCGTCTTTCCCGCCGGCAGGCGCAGCGGCCTTTGCCGCCACTGGGGTTCTAAGGCAACGCACTGCTGCATGGGGGCCTCCACAAACTGAGCACTCGTGCTTGTATTTGCACAGTGCATAGAATTTGCAGTGCCCTTCATTGAAGAGCCAGCAAGCTCCGGGTCTCCGCACGGCCACTGGTCCATGAGAACTTGGCGAACCAGCGGCCGCGGTAGGAAAGGGTGACGATTTCTGCGCCATCATCAACCGAATCCATAAATCAGTGGCTTTAACGCCCCAACCGACCTCAGGATTGAGGGCCAACCGGCGGCGAAATTCTTTATCGTATCGCCACCAAGCCGAACCCCCGTGAGCCTTAAAGGCGCCATAGATGGAATCCATGTACACAAATAAATCGGCAGCCCTTTCCGGATGTTTAAGCGACATAACGTATCCTAATACTGCAAACGCTTGTAACCAGTTGCCGATGGTCCTAGCTACCTTAGGTTTGCGGTCAATGATCCTCTCCGCATTAGGTCTCCATTCCTTGTCTACAGTATGTTGATCAATGGAAATCAAGGACCAAATGTCAACATACTGATTAGACCATATTTTTTGTTTGACCTCATCGTCCAGATGGGCCCCCAATGGACTGATACCACAGAAGATCGACTCCTTATGGTCACCCGCTCTTATCTGGGGAGACTTGGAGGCAGGGGTATTAACAGAAGGAGCAGCTTCCAACTGGGCCAATAAGGCCTTGAGAGCTGGCACAACAGACCCCGCTGCAGGATTACCACCCCCCCACGCCCCGGTAAAGTTGAACTCACCCGTCGACGCCGACTCAGGAACGACCGGGATAGGCACAGCTGGAATCGCGTCGGGAGCCGCGCTGACTGGATTAGCCCCGCGGGACGACCTACTGGCCGCATGGTGGTGCTCGCGACGACTGCGAGGGGGGGATCGGCTGGATCCGGAACCACAGGAAGACACTTCCGAAGAGAAAGGGGATCGCCACCTGGAGGATCTTGAACGGACCGACTTGCCACTGCGCCTGGAGGACCTTGAGGCATGCCGTGAGCAACGATGTCGATGTGATACCGACCTGCGCCGATGACGGCGGTCGGACAGGGCAGGTGACCTCGACCTGGAGCAAGGATTAGCAGGGCCTGCAGCCCGGGGATCATTTGAAATATGGGCCACGGCATTTGAAGGGCCAGGCTGAGTATTAGGCATGGCCGGATGGGAAGGGGGTGGGGGCACTAAAGTCGGTGCAGACACAGGAACTGCAGCCGGGTCTTGCACAGAATCATGTGGCAGGGGCAGAACTTCTAAAGTAGCCCCAGCTTCCAATGCTGACCCAGAAGGCTGATTCTCCATACTGGGAGCACTATCCTCAGCTGAGGATGGAATAGCTGCGCTGTTGCCCATGAGGTATAGCGGAGGGGACACTGGCAGCAGCGTGGGCAGAGAGGATCTCCGGTTCCCGCTTCGCGGAGGAGCAGATAAGAGAGGGGGCGTGGCTAGACTACGCGCCGCCGGCCTCGCAGAGGAAGGGCCGTGCGGCGCATGGCTGGTGCCGTGCTTGCGACCCCTGCCGGAGACTGAGTGCCGCGCTTCAGAAACTGCGCGCGACGGACTCAGTCTAACTGGGGGCTTAGTCACCCGGGCAGTCCGCCTAACACCAGGAGCCGAAGGGGACTGCGCGGGGGGAAGTGGCTGCGCTACTGCAAAGGACCGAGCTGGAGGAGCAGAGGCCTGTAAACCCGCAACAAGGCGGGTCAGAAAGGCCGGCTCATGTTGAATGCGGGCCGCCAGGGTGGCCAGTAACTCTTGTTCCGACATACCGGTAAGTGCAAGCTTCTCACAGCGCCGGAGAAAGAGGCCGGGCGCCCGCCAGCTAAACAATTTAACCCCTTTTGGGCAGGACCAACCCCTCCTGACCAATCAGACCCCAGGGGAGGGAGGGAATCTGCTAGGCATCGCTACGCTACCCTGCTTAACCTCACTCAATCTATGCAGCCCCCTGGAGGTGAACTAGTCCCGGCTGCCCTGCACCTTAACCCTTTACATCCCACTTCCCTGCAGTCCTTCAATCCTTCGCTTATCCATCTCTGGCTTACAATAACTGTTATAAATTTTTACTGCTTTTCCAGCGACATGAGGACCGTGTAACTGCTAACTCTGCAAGGACACTCATCTAGTTGAAGGACAATTGCCTCTCCGCCCATTTTAGGGGTCCCAGCAATCTAATAGTAGAACTTGATGTAGTCAGAATACCCCTATAAGTAAGATTATAATATAGTGACATACAGCGAGCAAAGAGCATTTAGTATTGAACATGGTAAACAGCCAATCACAATATGAGCAGTCATATTCCAGAGATACTGTATGCGTCCATGTCTTCTGTCTTCTTGGAATGTGAGGGCGTTGATGGTAGGCTCAGTATGGTCCTCAAGAGATGAAGTCATCTTGTTATAACAGTTTTTATGCATATATAAGTATAATTTTCTCAAGCATAGCAGAATATATTATTAATATGAATAAAAATTAGATTACAGGCAGGAAGGATATAAAAAATAATTTCTTTCTTTCACTTTTTCACCCTTTTGATAATTACATTATCACACATATGCATTTCTCATTGATTTACTAGATAACTATCTGTCCTACCTGTCTAGAAAAGGCCCCTTAGGCTGCCTGTACTTCATGAAGTATCTAGATAAGCTGCATAGATCATGGGATGTTAGACATGCATTCCTGGCCGCCTCATAGTAGCCATTTCATCTGAACATTCACACATCTTTATGGAGTTGTTGACAGCACACACACACATCATTATCTACCTAAAAGGATGACAACAGCCAGCCAGAGGTGCACCCCAACACAAGGACCACCCCGGAGTAATCCCCGGTGAAATCACGCTTTTAGGGCATTGACTCTTCTTGTAGGAGTGGTGCTCAAACTGCTGGGGTGCATCTATGGGGCCCTCTTTCAGAGATGATGTCCTCCACCCAACTCTCAAAAAGCTGAGGGGTCTTCAGGAGAGGTGGGCAGTCGAGCTGGGCTAGCAGACGGTCAACTCTGTAGCTGTGATGTCATCCTTTCTACGAAATGGGTATATTTACGCCCTCAACTAGGAATATAATATATTAATAATTTCCAGGCAATTATTGAATGTTATATTAATAGAGGAGAAGCAGGAAAGTGGAAAGAAACCAGATATGAACCAAAACCCTGATAATGATTGATTCAAGAAATCAGAGATAATTCTTTCCTTTCACATTTCTCCTCTTTTGATAATTCTCAGTCATATATGCATTTCTCATTGGTTTTTTAGCTAACTATTTGTCCTATCAATCTAGAAAAGGCCTCTTAGACTGCCTCTACTGCATGATGTATCTATAGAAGCTGCAAAGATCATGGGGCATTAGATATCCATTCCTGGCCACCTCATAGTAGCCATTTCATCTGAACATTCACGCTTCTTTATGGGGTTATTGACAGCACACACATCATTATCTACCTTAAAGAATGACGATAGCCAACCAGAGGTGCATCCCAACCCAAGGACCACCCCGGAGTAATCCCCGGTGAAATCACGCTTTTAGGGCATTGACTCTTCTTGTAGGAATGGTGCTCAAACTGCTGGGGTACATCTGTGGGACCCTCTTTCAGAGATGATGTCCTCCACCCAACTCTCAAAAAGCTGAAGGGTCTTCAGGAGAGGTGGGTAGTCGAGCTGGGCTATCAGTCGGTCAACTCCGTAGCTGTGATGTCATCTTTCCTACGAAATGGGTATATCTACGCCCTCAACTAGGAATATAATATATTAATAATTTCCAGGCAATTATTGAATGTTATATCAATAGAGGAGAAGCAGGAAAGTGGACAGAAACCAGACATGAAAAAAAACAAACCTTGATACAAGAAATCAGAATTTATTCTGATTTAATTTAATAATAACATTATCACTCATGTATGCATTTCTCATTTATTTGTTAGCTAACTATCTGTCCTACCTGTCCATAAATGGCCACTTAGACTTCCCGTACTGCATGAAGTATCCAGATAAGCTGCATAGATCAAGGGATGTAAGACATCCATTCCTGGTTGTCTTATAGTAGCCATTTCATCTGAACATTCACACGTTTATGATGTTATTGACAGTCCCTCCCCACATCATTATCTAATAGAATGATGATAGCCAGCCAGAGGTGCATCCCAGCACAAGGACCACCCCATAGTAATCCCCAGTGAAGTCACTCTATCAGGGCATGTAGGAGTGGTGCTCAAACTGCTGGGATGCATCTGTAGGACCCTCTTTCAGAGATGATGTCCTCCACTCGACTCTCAAAAAGCTCAGGGGTCTTCAGGAGAGGTGGGCAGTCGAGTTATCAGACGGTCAACTCTGTAGCTTTGATGTCATCCTTCATATGAATTGGACATTTCCACACCTGCAAGGAAGAATGCAACATATAAATAATTTCTCCAATTATGGAGACAAACGAGGAGAAATAGAAAATTCGATGGAAACTGGAATTGAACTTAAACCTTGATAACGATTGAAGCAAGAAATAATTTCAACTGCTGTAGAACCACAACTCCCATCATCCCATATTAGCCTGCAACAGTCAAAACATCTTTGGAGTTGTTTTTCACTCACTAGGCATCTCAGTGGAGATTGATCAAGAGCAGGGAGGATGCATATCATTTATATATGCGCCTGGTTATAAATAAAGTGCATCTTCTGACAGTCTACGAGCCCTGAATTCTAGGCCAGCTCGCAGCTGCCATAGATTTCGGTCATAGGAGGAATAATGAACAGTAAGATAGGACAGTGGAAATATCAGACTATTTAGACCACTAATACATACGATAGTCCTGAAGATAATTAATAATGGGTACGGTGTGAGCGTCACCCACAATAAATATCATCCATAACCACATTGTAGTATCAAAAAAATGATTTTACTGATTTATGACTATACACAAAAGAAGGACAAAAGAGATAACCCATAATACCCAACCAGAGGCGTAGCTAGAGGTTCAGCACAGGGGGGGCGAAACATACTTGAGTGGGCCCCCCACTTAGTGGCTTCCCAAACGCACGTTTCCAACTTCACAGGCACATACTACTAGTTGTGGTTATAATATTGTATTAGAAAGATGACTATATAAACTGCTAGATCATCTATGCTGTTAAGTACAGTACAGTAGACTTTCTACATACCCTAGTGTAAATACGCTACCATATAATGCAGTAAAATATAGGAGTAATAGGAGTAAAAAACAAGGGACTCCTATGTTAAAGGAAACCTGTCCCCAGTTTTTACATCACTAAACTAACAGTCCCCTGTCCCATCAGACCTCAGATCAGCGTATTGTGCCTCCATCAGACCTCAGATCAGCGTATTGTGCCCCATCAGACCTCAGATCAGCGTATTGTGCCCCATCAGACCTCAGATCAGCAGAATGTGCCCCCATCAGACCTCACATCAGCAGAATGTGCCCCCATCAGATCTCAGATCAGCCTACTGTGCCCCCATCAGACCTCACATCAGCCTACTGTGCCCCCATCAGACCTCACATCAGCCTACTGTGCCCCCATCAGACCTCACATCAGCAGAATGTGCCCCCATCAGACCTCACATCAGCAGAATGTGCCCCCATCAGACCTCACATCAGCAGAATGTGCCCCATCAGACCTCACATCAGCCCACTCTGCCCTCATCAGACCTCAGATCAGCCTACTGTGCCCCCATCAGACCTCAGATCAGCGTATTGTGCCCCATAAGACCCCAGATCAGCGTATTGTGCCCCATCAGACCTCAGATCAGCGTATTGTGCCCCATCAGACCTCAGATCAGCAGAATGTGCCCCCATTAGTCCTCCCATCAGCCTACTATGCCCCCATCAGACCTCAGATCAGCGTATTGTGCCCCATCAGACCTCAGATCAGCAGAATGTGCCCCCATCAGACCTCACATCAGCCTACTGTGCCCCATCAGACCTCAGATCAGCGTATTGTGCCCCATCAGACCTCAGATCAGCAGAATGTGCCCCCATTAGTCCTCACATCAGCCTACTGTGCCCCATCAGACCTCAGATCAGCTTATTGTACCCCCATCAGACCTCAGATCAGCAGAATGTGCCCCCATTAGTCCTCACATCAGCCTACTATGCCCCCATCAGACTTCAGATCAGCCTACTGTGCCCCCATCAGACCTCAGATCAAGCCTACTGTGCCCCCATCAGACCTCAGATCAGCCTACTGTGCCCCCATCAGACCTCAGATCAGTGTATTGTGCCCCATCAGACCTCAGATCAGCATATTGTGCCGCCATCAGACCTCAGATCAGCGTATTGTACCCCCATCAGACCTCAGATCAGCAGAATGTGCCCCCATTAGTCCTCACATCACCCTACTGTGCCCCCATCAGACCTCAGATCAGCGTATTGTGCCTCCATCAGACCTCAGATCAGCGTATTGTGCCCCCATCAGACCTCAGATCAGCGTATTGTGCCCCCATCAGACCTCAGATCAGCGTATTGTGCCCCCATCAGACCTCAGATCAGTGTATTGTGCCCCCATCAGACCTCAGATCAGTGTATTGTGCCCCCATCAGACTTCAGATCAGCGTATTGTGCCCCCATCAGACCTCACATCAGCCTACTGTGCCCCCATCAGACCTCACATCAGCCTACTGTGCCCCCATCAGACCTCAGATCAGCCCACCCAGCCACGCAGCGTCAGGTCATAGTGCGCGCCGGCCAGGGAAGACAGTGGCGCGCCGGACCGGAGGGCAGCCACAGCGCGGGGCAGGTAAGAAAGGTTTTTTTATTTAAATTTTATGTGGCTGGGTGGGCTGATCTGACGTCTGATAGGGGTCGCTAAATACAAGTGAGCACTTCCATAATGGAAGCGCTCACTTGTATTCGCCTGATAGTCATCCTTGCTGGGCCCCCCTGACTCACTGGGCCCGGAGCCGTCGCCCCCCCGGTAGCTACGCCTCTGTACCCAACATATCATGTTTGGTGTTCTGTATTATCAATCTCAGTGAATTGAAGACAGGACAGTTAGCAGTAAAATAGGGCAGATAGAGACCAGTAAGGTAGTATATTAACCAGTAAGTTTGGACATTGACCAGTAATATATGGAAGTGAATTGTAAGATAGGACAGTTTTCTGTAAATCATGGAGGGAGGTGACTAGTTTGATAAAGGATCCGTGAATAGATGAACCAAAGGCATTTTCCAAATTGTCTGAGAGCTGGAACCTTATTGGCTGCTATGAACAACATCCACTTGTATTTTGCAGTGGTTTAGATGAACATTTTCATACACATAAATCATCACATACAGATCCCTGGTACAGTAATGGAACCTTCCAGATCTCCCTCCTGCAATGTCTGACTGACAACTTACCATGATCTGAAGAGGGGTCACAGACTTCCCTACACACATGGATGCTTCTCTCTTGCAGACAGAGGAGGGGTGAGATGTAGCAAAGCAGGGGGACATCTTCCTCCTCCTATAGTTGGCAACCAGGCATGACAGTTTGTAACAGCAATCATTATTCATGTTTCTGAGGGGAAGTGCTAATTGGTTAAACAGATTCAAATCCACCAATCAGCAGCTCTCTGTTCTCTGCAGCCTGGGACTGGAGGAGCACACAACAGCCTGAGCCCTGAGTGCAGTACACATGATGTGCGTGACTGTGATGTGTACTGCATTTTCCTGATTAAAGGACCAATTATTACCCCCATAGCAAAGTGTTGGTAGGGTTAATGCAAATTAAATTTCCCGTTAGTGTCCATACTTTTGCTCTCTTTCCTCTGAAATGTTTCTACTTTTCTTTGTTTATAGCAGGAGACATATGGTTAAAGAAAACAAATTATTTTTTTTTTGTTATTGCACTATGCCATGAATAAGCATTATTATTAATCCCACTAGTGGGCTTTTAATCCGTTCCTGTTATTGTTCATGTAATATTGTATGCAGAGGAAGTGTGCCATGTAAGGCTCCATTCACACGTCCTGTTTTTCTTTCCTGATTCGATCCTGATTTTTTCAGGACCCATTGAAATGAATTGATCCAGATCAGGATCAGGATGAATCAGGAAAGAAAAACAGGACGTGTGAATGGAAACCTAATATTGTATGCACGGGGGAGGGGGGGGTGCCATGTAATATTGTTAGTGCTCTGTAATGCTGTAATTATTGCTTAGTGCTATGTTAGTGCTATGCAGAGGGGAAGCAGCGTAATATGGCATGCAGGGGGAGTTCGGTTCCATGTAATTTTGTATGCAGTGTGTGTGTGGGGGGGAAAGTGTAATATTCTAGGCAGAGGGGGGATGCAGTATAATATTGTATGCAGAGGGTGAAGGTGTAATATTGTGCGCAGAGAGAATGTGCTGTGTAATATAGTATGCAGGGTAATATTGTATGCAGAGGGTGAAGGTGTAATATTGTGTGGAGACTGAATGTGCCATGTAATATTGTATGCAGAGAGGGGGGGGCGGGTAATATTGTATGCTGAGGGGCAACAGTGTAATATTCTATGCAGAGGGAGTGTGCTGTGTAATACTGTATGCAGGGCCGTATTTAGGGTTCATGCTGCCCTAGGCACTCTCTGTGATGACGCCCCCCCCCCCAACGTGACCCATTCCCCCACGCCCCCAAATAGTAGCCTCTCCACAGCCCCCCCACCCCATAGTAGCCCCCTCACCCCACAGTAGCATAGTAGCCTCTCCTCAGTCCCCCCCACCCAATAGTAGCCTTCTCCCCCCACAGTAGCATAGTAGCCTCTCCTTAGAACCCCCCACCCCATAGTAGCCTCGTTACCCCCCACCCCCCATAGTAGCCTCTTCTCACCCCCCCACCTCATAGTAGCCTCTCCTCGTTACCCCACTCCCCATAGTAGCCCCCTCACCCCCCATAGTAGCCTCCTCCCCCCACAGTAGCATAGTAGTCTCTCCTCAGTAGCCCCCCAACCCCATAGTAGCCTTGTTACCCCACCCCCCATAGTAGCCTCCTCCTGGACTTATTACAGTGACCTATCCTCCCCCCAACCCCCTGGATACTGAAAATGGTCCTCTGCCAAGCCAATTAACCCCCGCCCAACTACCCCACCATCCCCATACACCCCAACTACCCTCAGTCTGTACCCCCCCCCCCCCCACCTGCCGCTGGTGCACCTAGCTTTTCTGATGCCCAAGGCAAATATTGAAACGCCCCCCCCATGCCAAATTCTCAACCTAATCCCTTCCCTCCAGTCCTACTGTTAAAGGGGTTGTCCTCTTTTTACTACTAATGACCTATCCTCACGATAGGTCATCAATATCAGATCGGCTGGGGTCCTCCAGCACCCCCGCCGATCAGCTGTTTGAAGAGAGAGCAGAGCAGAGTTCACCTGCTTGCCATAGAATTTGCAGTGAACAGCAGTAAACAGAGCAGAGAAAGCAGAGCTCGTACAAAAAAAAAAAAAAGATCACCCCTTCAAAGACAGACTTGGAAAACATTTCATACAGCACTACTGTACAGAGCATACAGAGCCACATATGTACCTCTTACATCCAGTTTTCTTCTCTGATGACGTTTTCTTTCCTCTTCTTCTGTCAGACCAGACTTTCAGCTGTGCCTCGTCTCTGAAGAGTTCAACAGACAGACATCTTACTTTCCTACTTTTCCATCATCCTCTCACCTTCTCCACATCTCACCCTGCCCACCCCCCATACTATACTACAGAAACAGCCCCCCTGAAAATACTGGCACCACACAGAAAAACAGTACCCCCCCTTTACCTTTTAGATCAGATCCCCATATCAAACCCCAGATGAGACCCCCCATCTCCAGACCCCCATTAGACCTCCTAACTCCCATATCTGACCCTCATTAGACCTCCAAAGCCCCAATCAGGACCATCATTAGACCCCCAGACCCCCTATCAGATCTTTATTAGACCTCCAGACACTCGATCAGATACCCCTCTAGACCCCCGTCAGACACTTCAGGCCCCTAATCAGTACTCCTCAGACCCTAATTAGATCCCAATCATAACCCCCCTTCTGGCCCTATATCATACTCTTGTGGCCCCCTACGCTCTCCTTCTGGCCCATGTCAGAACCTTTTGGCCCCCATTTAGACCCCCTTTCTGGTCCCCATTTCTGTCCCACCATTTCAGATCCCCCATTCTGTCCACCATTTCAGATCCCCCATTCTGTCCCACCATTTCAGATCCCCCCATTCTGTCCCACCATTTCAGATCTCATTCGTCCAACATTTTAGATCCCTCCCCCATTCACCAGATCCTCCCTTCTGTCCCACCATTTCAGACCCGCCCACCATTCAGACCCATTCTGTCCACCATTTCAACCCCCCATTCTGTCCCACCATTCAGACCCCATTCTGTCCCACCATTTCAACCCCCCACTCCCACCATTTCAGATCCCCCCACCATTTCGTTCCCACCATTTCAGACCCCCCCATTTGTCCACATTCAGACCCCCCCATTCTGTCCCACCATTTCAGATCCTCCCATTCTGTCCCACCATTCTTCAGATCCCCATTCTGTCCACCATTTCAGATCCCCCATTCTGTCGCCCACCATTTCAGACCCCGCCATTCTGGCCCACGCATTTCAGCCCCCCATATTCTGTCCCACCATTTCAGACCCCCCCATTCAGACCCCCACCCATTCAGAATTCCCCCCCATTCCTGTCCCACCATTTCATACCCCCCCCCCCTTCGTCCCCACCTTTTCAGATCCTCCCCCATTCTGTCCCCACATTTTCAGATCCCCCCCATTCTGTCCCCACCTTTCAGATCCCCCCCCCATTCTGTCCCCACCTTTTCAGATCCCCCCCATTGCCCCACCTTTTAAGATCCCTTTTGGCCCCCACTCAGACCTCAGATAAGACAAGAAAAAAAAAAAACTTACCTCCGGTCCTGGCCTCTCCTCTTCCAGGGCCCGCGCTGAAGTCACCTGACCTCCCTGACGTCAGGTCAGAGGGCGCTCTGTACGTCCTGACGCTGCAGGCAGTCAGACACAGCGCGCCGCCTCAGGAAGACAAGCAGGGGAGGGGTAACGTACTGTACAGCGCACCAGCGCTTCACCTCCCTCCTCCTGCAGGCAGTGAGCGCTTATTATGGAGCGCTCAACTAGTATTCCTTTATAGATGCACTGCATCTTATAAAGGAAGGTTAGCACCAGCAGGTTGCTGATACCCCGCCCACCCGACAGCAGCACACCCCACCCCTCCCCGCGGAAATATAATAAATTGTTTTTTTCACAATCGTTATATCTCACGGCGGGGTGCCGCCCCCCCAACCTGCCGCCCTAGGCACCGTCCCCCGGTGCCTAGTTGCTAATACGGCCTGCTGTATGCCCAGAGGGGGGGGCAGTATAAATTAAGAGGAGTTTGCTGTGTATATTGTACATAGAAGGGTGCCATGTAATTTTGTAGTGGGGGGGGAGTGTAATATTGTATGCAGAGGGAGAGGCAGTGTAATATGTAGCGAGAAGAGGCAGTGTAAGTATGAAAAGAATGTGCCAGTAATAATTTATGCGGTTGGGGGGCAGTGTAATGTATGAAGAGGAATGTGCCGTGTAATATTGTATGCAGGGGGGGATACCATGTAATTTTGTATGTGGGGGCACTGTATATTGTATGCTGACGGGGGGTGTGATTCTGTATGCAGAGGAGGGGGGGGTTGGTTCCATGTAATTTTGTATGCAAAGGGGGGGGGGGGCGTGTAATATTGTATGTAGAGAGGATTTGGTTCATGAAATTTTGTTATGCAGTGGGGGTGGGGGGTTGCAGTTAAAAATTCTACCCAGAGGGGGGATCCCGAGTAATATTGTATGCAGGGGTGGGGGGCTTGCCATGTAATATTGTATGCAGGGGGGTGTGCCATATAATATTGTATGCAGAGGGGGAGCAGTGTAATATTTGTATGGAGAGGAAGGTTCAGTTCTGTGTAATTTGGTATGCGGGTGGTTCATGTAGTTTTTGTATGCAGTAAGGTGGGCAGTGTAATATTCTAGGCAGAGGGGGGATGCCGTGTTCTATGCAGGGGGAGTTCCATGTAATATTGTATGCAGGGGGGGTGCCATGTAATATTGTATGCAAGGGGGGGGGGGGGTTCGGTTTCGTGTAGTTTTGTATGCAGTAAGTGGCAGTGTAATATTCTTAGGCAGAGGGGGATGCCGTGTTCTATGCAGGGGGAGTTCCATTGTAATGTTGTATGCAGATGGGGGGGTGCCATGTAATTTTGTATGCTGGGGCACTGTTATATTGTATGCAGATGCGGGTTGTGATTTTGTATGCAGAGGGGGATTCAGTTCCCTGTAATTTTGTATGCAAAGGAGGGCTGGTGGTAATCATTGTATGTTAGGGGAGGCAGTGTAACATTGGTATGCAGAGGAGGGATTTGGTTCACTGTAATTTTGTATGCAAAAGGGGGCTGTGTAATATTGTATGCAGAGGCGGGCAGTGTAACATTGCTATGCAGAAGGGGGATTCAGTTCCGTGTAAATAGTATGCGGAGGGGGGGGGTTTGGTTCTGTAATTTTGTATGCGGTTGGAGGGGGCAGTGTAATATTGTATGCAGAGTGGGTCACGTAAATTTTGTATGTAGAGGGGGGATGCCATGTATATTTATATTCAGAAGGGTACCGTGTAATATGGATGCAGAGGGTGAAGGTTGTAATATTGTGTGCAGAGGGAATGTGTGGTAAATATTATTGCAGAAGGGGGGGCGTTAATATGTATGCAGAGGGAGCAGTTAATATTATATGCAGAGGAGTGTGCTGTGTAATACTGTATTCAGAGAAGATGCGTGTAAATATTGTATGCAGAGGGAGGCACTATAATGCGTGCAGAGGGAATGTGCCATGTAATATTGTATGCAAGTGGGGCAGTGTAATATTGTATGCAGAGAAGATGCCTATATATTCATGGAGGGGGGAAGTGTAATATTGTTGAAGGGGAGTGTATATGTTGGTGGGAGGGGGTTTAAAATTGTATCGAGGGGGGTGTCCGATTGTATGCAGGCCATGTAATATTTTATGCTGAGGGGGTCGGATGTATGATGGTATGCATGTCGGTAATTTTGCATGCAGTGGAGAAGCAGTGTAACATTATATGCAGAGGGGGATGCCGTGTAATATTTTATGGGGGGCATGTAATACTGTATGCTGAGGGGGAGGGGGAGCGTGTAATTTTGTATGCAAAGGGGGGCCATATAATATTGTATGCAGGGGGGGCAGTGTAATATTGTATGCAGAGGGGCGGCAGTGTAATATTGTATGCGGAGGGGAGGAAGACGTCTAACAGACACGCACATTACACAGCCCTGCTGACCTGAGCTGTGAGGAGCAGCATTTACTGCTACAAGAGGACTCCCTACATTGTACAATGGGCTAACCCTTTCCTGTCTGCCCATCATAAATATACGTTGGTGGTTGGGTATTTATATTTATATGGCAGCCTCTCACAAGCACCATAGCTGCTGGGTGCTGTTTTAAAAAGCAAACACCTGAAGCTAATGTACTGTACTGTATGCGATTGGCAATAACGTTGATTGCACACATTTAACCCCTCAGATGCCTTGGTTAAATGTGACTGTGCATCGTCTCCCCCTAGTGAGCTTCGGTGCTCCTGAATGATCCAAGGCTTCCATAGCTATGGTCCTATTAAGACATTATACATTGGAGATTGAGAGAAGCAATCTAATGATTACTTGTTCAAGTTACCAGGGTGAAGTGTAAAAAAGTGTTTAAAAAAAGTACATAAATTCAAATAACACTATTTTCCTAAAATAGAAAAAACCTAATTAAAAAAATTAAAGATCATAGTTATTGCATGCAAAAAAAGACCGTGGTATTAAAATGCGGCGAATGGTATAGTGGGAAAAAAAACATCAAAATAGTTTTTTGTCATCTCACCTTCCCAAAAGAACAGGTCAGTTTTATCTCATAGGGAAGCTGTAAAAACAAAACCCATAAAACTATATAAATGTAGCATAGTCTTAATCATACTGACCCGGAGAGTAAAGGGAACGGGTCAGTTTTATCTCATAGGGAACACCATAAAAACAAAACCCATAAAACTATATAAATGTGGTATAGTCTTAATCGAACTGACCTGGAGAGTGAAACAAACAGGTTAGTTTTACCTCATAAGGAAGCTGTAAAAATAAAACCCTTAAAACTATATAAGAGCTCATGCATGCGAATGTGTGCCACCCGGGCCCGTACTACGGGGACCCAAGCTGCATGGGCACCAACCGTAGGGCTGCCGTTTGTGGAGGCAGGACCCATTCACTTGAATGGGGTCCATGATCCGCATCCAACAATCCATACTGCAAAAAAGTAGTGCATGCACTACTTTTTTGCGGTGCGGGGGCACGGACAGAAACCCCACAGAAGCACCCTGTAAAAAAGTTATGGCTCTGGGAAGTCTAACAGTAAAAAACAAAAATGGAAAATGGTGACATCCTAAAGGGGTTATCCGAGACCAATACAGACCCCCTAGTTGTAGCAGACCCGCACGGGTGATGATACTCACCCAGTCCCCACTGCTGGATTTGGTCTGTGTGGCTCCCGGACCTACACTTCTACTCACTTCTGCGCCGATATCAACGTGTCATCGCCAATCACAGTCCTCAGCGGTGACCTGCTCCCCTTATGTCACGTGTAACGTTACACACACAGGGACTGGGTGATTTTTTTTCACCAGTGTGGGACTGTTTTGGTCTCGATAACCCCTTTAATCAAGTTTGATTGCGTTTCCTGGCAGGATCAGCGATACCCAGAACGATGCAATTTTGTGCGGAAACAAAAAAGGGACCAGGAAGCATCATAAATGTTCTTATCTGCCAACACAGAAAGTATTAAAAATACTAATAATCAGTATAGAACATTCACAGAGCTGACAGAGATAATGTGAGAAGAAACGCATCATGTGTGCCCTAATCTGCCAGCAGAGACAGTATAAAATACTAATTATCAGTATAAAACATCCATAGAGCAGACAGAGATAATGTGAGAAGAGACCAGAGGCATCATGTATGTGCTAATCTGCCAGCAGAGAAAGTATAAAATACTAATAATCAGTATAAAACATCCACAGAGCAGACAGAGATAATGTAAGAAGAGAATAGAGGTATCATGTATGTGCTAATCTGCCAGCAGAGACAGTATAAAATACTAATAATCAGTATAAAACATCCACAGAGCAGACAGAGATAATGTGAGAAGAGAACAGAGGTATCATGTATGTGCTAATCTGCCAGCAGAGACAGTATAAATACTAATAATCAGTATAAAACATCCACAGAGCAGACAGAGATAATGAGAAGGGACACATCATAGCTGTGCTAATCTGCCAGCAGAGACAGTATAAAATACTAATAATCAGTATAAAGCATCCATAGAGCAGACAAAGATAATGAGAAGAGATAGTTATTAATAGCTCTACAGATTTAGGGCTCATGCACACGAACGTATTTTCTTTACGTGTCCTTTCCGTGTTTTTGAGGACCGTATGTGGAACCATTCATTTTAATGGATCCGCAAAAAAACAGAAGGTACTCCGTATGTATTCTGTTTCCGTATGTCTGTATTTCCATTCCGCAAAAAAATAGAACATGTCCTATTATTGTCCGCATTACGGACAAGGATAATACTGTTCTCTTCCGCAATATAAGGAATGCACACGGATGTCATCTGTATTTTCTGCGGATCCGTTTTTTCATATAGTCGTGTGCATGAGGCCTTAGGGAGTAAAAATAGTGTGCTTAGGGAGGGAGGGGAGTCCCTGTCACTCCTGCAGTTTCTGCACAGTGTGCCAGGCAGGGTCACAGCAGCCATTTACACAGGCTGTGTGTGTGTCACTGACTGGACTGTATCAGACACTTTAGTGACTTACTTACTCTTTATTTAGTGCAGTGCCAGCCAAAATGGGCCTTTTCTATTTCTTTTTGTGCCATACCTGTATTTTATACAGCAGGTAATCACGACAGACTATCTTGGTGTGTATTTGAGAAAACTTGCATTTCAATATTGCATTTTCTGTTTCAATGGTTTTTTTATTAGTGTTTTATCAACAATAAAAGTTAACATATCCTGCCAATTAATGCAGGTAACGGAAGAAAAAGTTTGTGCATATTACAATTGAAAAATGATCAATGATAAAGAGAGGTATTCATATGATCATAATTAGAGATGAGCGAGTAGTGAAATATTCGAAAGTTCGAAATTCAATTCGAATAGACCGCGAAATTCGACTATTCGACCGAATATCGAATCCCATTAAAGTCTATGGGAAAAAAATGCTCGCCACTTGGAAATCTCAATTCGACCACTTGGAGGTCACCAAGTCCACCCTGAAACCTCAGAAAAGGATGCCAACACTGCTGGAATGCAACTGGGACAGCAGGGGAAGCATGTCTGGGTGCATATAACGCGCCCAAGTCGCACTATTACGCCACTATCACAGCCTCTCAACAATACACTCCAAACACAATCTAACCTCTCTGTAAAGTGAGACCATACAAGGAAACCTTCTTTCCTCTACATTGCCATGGACCCAAGCCAAACTAGACAAAAAAGAAGATGAAATTCTGCACCCCTTAAAATCACGTTGCCTATGACAACCACAGATGGCATAAGCAAAGGGAAAAGCAAATAGACCCCACCCCTAATTGTCATTGTGTGTGTGAGATGTGGTCAGACATGTCTTCTTTAAAATGTAAAAACAACTCAAACACATGCAGAAGCCTTAAAATGCCCAAATTGTTGGCGCTTGAGATGTCAGTCACCCGACCTGGCCCAGTGTCATGTCTAGCAGGTAAAGCAGTGGGGATGTTGAGGGATGCGTAGGACCGCAAAAGGCAGGAAGAGGCCGTGGGCTGGCCAGAGGCTCATGGAAAATTTTGTGGAGGCCCAAGAGGTGAGACGTCTTAAAAATTGTGTGGAGGCTAAAGAGGTGAGACCTCTAAAACATTTTGTGGAGGCCCAAGAGGTGAGACCTCTTAAAAATTATGTGGAGGCCCAAGAGGTGTGACCTGTTAAAAATTATGTGGAGGCCCAAGAGGTGACACCTCTTAAACATTTTGTGCAGGCCCAAGAGGTGAGAACTGTTAAAAATTATGTGGAGGCCCAAGAGGTGAGACGTGTTAAAAATTATGTGGAGGCCCAAGAGGTGAGACCTGTTAAACATTTTGTGGAAGCCCAAGAGGTGAGACCTGTTAAACATTTTGTGGAGGCCCAAGAGGTGAGACCTGTTAAACATTTTGTGGAGGCCCAAGAGGTAGAGACCTGTTAAACATTTTGTGGAGGCCAAGAGGTGAGACCCGTTAAAAATTATGTGGAGGCCGCAATAGTGAGACCTCTTAAACATTTTGTGCAGGCCCAAGAGGTGAGACGTGTTAAAAATTATGTGGAGGCCAAGAGGTGAGACCTGTTAACATTTTGTGGAGGCCCAAGAGGTGACACTCTTAAAAATTATGTGGAGGCCCAGAGGTGAAGACCTGTTTAAACATTTTGTGGAGGCCCCAAGAGGTGAGATCTGTTAAACATTTTGTGGAGGCCCAAGAGGTGAGACCCGTTTAAAAATTATGTGGAGGCCCAATAGGTGAGCCTCTTAACATTTTGTGCAGGCCAAGAGGTGAGACGTGTTAAAAAATTATGTGGAGGCCCCAAGAGGTGGAGACCTGTTAAACATTTTGTGGAAGCCCAAGAGGTGAGAC